>OX422213.1:625942654-626412654 GCA_949130495.1 Sambucus nigra | reverse complement strand
ATTTTGAATCCACAAAAATCATTAATCTTTCCTTAATTGTTCCAAACTCATACTTTAGCCAACTAAACCCTAGTTTTCTCCACTCATTCCCCACGATTTATTAATTTACTTATGGTGTGTTTGATTAATATGGAAAAACAATCATGGACAATTATTGTTTTGACTCATGTTTTGCCTTTGTAATATATTGATTGTGAATACTTCATATAAGAACAACACTCATTCACATAATAAGTGCTCTATCTCAAACCTCATTTTTAGTGGAAAATATTTCTTATCTACCCACCAAAGAATTAGTTTCCATGGAAAATAGAAAAAGTAAGACCAAAAACTCATATATTTTTCCACTCGTTTTCCAACTTCTCATCCAAATGAAAATTTTCATGCATTTTCCATGTTTTCAATGAAACGCACCCTTACTTATCATTGGGTTCTTTTGTATTACCCAACCCAACCAAATCCACTTTCTTATATATGCCAACCAATGCCAATAGAGGATGGCCCAACAATTAAACTAACATTAAAATTATTTAATAATCAAATAAGTCCGATTCATTTTTTATTATTTCAATTCAATTCAAATCAAATTAATTTGATTTAATTTAATTCAAATACTCTTTTTAAATATTTTACACTCTAACAAAAAAATTATGTCCTTAAAATTCACTAGTAAAAGACTTACATGTCTCAAAATAATTGTGGGATTATTGTCTCATAAAATCCTCGTGCTCCCACGTGGACTCCTCTTCATTACGGTGGTTCCATTGGACACAAACTAAAGGGATCTCCTTAAATGTAATCTCAAAATTCTCCTATCTAATGTACTCATTGACTTCTCACTATAAGAGATATACGAATCTAGCTCAATCACCCCCAAATCATTGCGATTATAGGCATCCATAAGACGTAAAAATCAACAAAGTAGGGACACATGAAACACGTCGTGTACCTGATCAAGATGATATGAAAGTGCTAGACACTATGTAACATTCCCCGCCTTCTCTATAACCATGAAAGGCCCTATATATCTCAGCGCTAATTTCCCTTTTCTTTGCGAAATGTATTACCCTTTTCGTAGGGGAAAACTCGAAGTAGGCCTTGCTTTTCCATCTCAAACTTCATAGGCTCTCTCTTCAAGTCTGCATGACTCTTGTGTCCATCCTGGGAGGTCTTAATCTTCTCTCTAATCAATGTAATCTTTATTGTCATCTCTTGGAATAATTACAGCCCTTAAATTTTTCCCTCACCAGAGTCCAATCAGCATACCAACAATTAGCACAATTGGCAAGGTTGCTCATAAAGTTCCTCATAAGGTGATATATAAATGGACTTCAGATAGGCATTATTGTACATAAATTTCACCAACGTCAACTGTACTTCCCAACTTTATTTTGAAGTCGCCATCCCTCTACGAATGATAAGATTTACTAAGGTGTCGTGAGTCCCCATAACCTATTGGAAACTCTCCCAAACATTTGCCACAAATGTAGGTCCCCGATCTAAAATGATCAATAATGGAACCCTGTGTAATCGTATAATATTGGAAACATATAATCGGGCTAGTTTTTTAGTTTTATAATCAGTACGTATGACCAAAAAGAGTTTCGCCTTCGTAAGGATGTCAACCATTAACCAAATCAAATTGTTCAGACGAGGCATCAAAGGTAACCCCATATTGAGGATCCATTAAGATGCTGTCCCACTTCCACTCGAGAATGGGTAGAGGCTGAAGTATACCAGATGGCTTCTGATGATCCACTTTGACCATCTGACAAGTGTTGCACCAAGATAAAAACTCGACCACATCTCTCTTCATACCATCCCACTAATATTGTCACTTCATGTCTTGGTACATTTTATCCCCCCGAATGTACCGCAGATTGTGAGCCGTGAGTCTCGTCCATAACTGCCTATCGCAACTACTCATTTGAGGGTAACACCAATCTACCCATATAACATAACCTACCAAAAAGAACGGCACCCTGATAGAGAGAATCTCTTATACCTTCACCTTTCACATTGCATCCTGTGACTGCATCCTTATCACTCGTATCATAATCTCTGTAGTCACTATGAGCATTCTCACAAAGTTCCTAGTAAACTCACCAATTATCTCCACCGAACCCTACTCGGCCAACTGAAGTTCTAATAGCCTACCACTCGGTCATCGGCTCAATGTTCTTGCTATAACATTATTCTTCCCCAGATGATAGTGGATCATGAAATAATAATCCATTATAAACTCGAACCATCTCTTCCACCTAATATTCAGATCCTTATGCGTGATTAGGTGTTGTAGACTCTTGTGATCATTGAAGAGTCTATATTTCTCACCCCTAATGTAATGCCTCCATGCATCACTACACCAAAATTGGCACCTCGTCACGGTAAAAAACCGTGACAAGGAAGACTTGTCACGGTCAAATATCGCGACAAGTTTTGGGGTGATAATTCCTTTATCACAGACTTGTCACGATTAAAGTCCATGACAAGAATTACTTATCATGAACTTTGTCCTTGATAAAGAAAAAATTGTCAAAAGTTTGACCGTGATAAGTCCGTGACAAAGGAAAAATTATCACGGACTTTGACAGTGAAAAGTCCGTGACAATTTTATCACAGACTTGTTACGATCACAGTCCATGACAATTCTGGACAGATTTAAAAAAAAACTATTGGGCAGTATGGTCACTTGCACTACTTAGTAGTATCTTTTAACCTGTTAGAGCATATTTAAATCTGTTCAAATAGTATATATATCAAGCAACATTAAAAAATTCATTAAAACTACATATGAGCTAACCAATAAATATTCATAACCAACTAACATTCAATATTCAAATGAAATAAATACAAATAATATCCAACAAAAAATATTCACAAGCATGAAAATAATACAAATAATGTCAAAGACTTGAGTTTTGAACATGTCTGAGGAGGAAGGTAGGCCACATTACATAAGAATTGATACAATCATCAATTCTACGAATGCCGCATTGTCCTTCTAACCCCAAAGGTTCATTCCCTTTTTCGGGCACAATATGCGTGTCGTGGACCTTTGTCTCAATATCTTGAAACACACGTCTATGAACCATACTACCCGACTGTGTGTCCAGATCCCTCAACCCCTAGTTATGGGATTTCCACCCCATATGTCTATTAAATACACACTATACCAACCCGTTATTGATATTGGCCATTCGACGGGGGTCAAGGTAGCAAATGGATCATATGTACGTGGCGAGTGGGTGCTTAATCGGTAATGAGGGTGAGAGCAATGGAGTAGTGGAGTCCTCGTCTATTTCCTTCCCCTAGAGCTTATATGAGGTGGACCCCAACCGATGTTTCATGTACTCGAACATATTGAGGACCATTGCCCCCAACCTTTCTAACCTATCATCATGGGTGTCCACCTTATGAGTCAAGCCGATGTTGCTCGTCTCAATCCCGATGAACCTTGAATTCCTCAGATGAGACCTCACCCCCTTATCCTCCCCTTATGATCCACCCCAAATACTTGGCTTGGCGCGTCCGTAGCTAAAGATTCCTTGTCAACATCATACTGGGAGTTGTGCATTTCCTTAAGCTTTGCCTGAATTGACAAAAAGTACACGATTAGTTAAGTTAGTAAAACAATTATACCATAATTAAAAAAAATAAACAATTGGATGATATATTTATAACATACAATTGTGTCTTCCACGCTCGGGGGCAGCTCCTTGTCCTTTCCCTTCTTCATTCGAATTGCCACATAAGCATCGATCCTATGTTGCCTACCCCAGGGCCATTCCCCATCTCCTGAAATAAAATAATGCAGAATTAGTAAGTAATTCAAAGTAATGCTAATTTAGAATAACATAAAAAATTAAAGAAAGTTAAAAACTTACCATCTTTTGATCCACCTCAGCATAAGACGTACGCTCGGAGTAGTGCACGTTGACCTTTTTGGCCCAGTTTACCCTCCCCGATTAAGAGATGTCAACTGTCGATCCTGGATCTCATTGTCGACAAACTGTTGCCAGTTTGCCAATAAGATCGGCTCTTTTAACAGTACCATGTCACAAACCCTCAATATGGACTCCCGATCTTGCCCAAAGTATCGTGCTCGCAAGTTTTTCTTACACATTTTGTATTACTCTCTCAATTGTTCGAACATGGAGTCATGAACATGTGGGGGCAGGCTGAATTGTTTCTGTCAAACAAATACAAACCAAAAATAAAGTAAGTGTTAGTTGTATTTAAATTATGAAATAAAATAAAATATAAATACAAATACAAAATAAAAATAAAGTGAGTAACTACCTGTAGTGGCCCCTAGATGGCCATCTTGAGCTCAATCGGCACCTTCCTCCAATTTGTGTACCCCGGGATAATGATCGTCTTGATCAACTCAAGGGCCCTAGCCTGTAAGGTCGTCTTGTTCTCGATAAGGGACCCTAATTTGCCCCATTTTGGGGTGGTACACGAGCCTTCCTCACCTCCGCTAATGTGTTGTCCTGATGAAGACATTTCCTGTAAAAATTGTTGTTATTAGTACCAACATATATATGAGAAAATGATCAAATCCAAATGAATAAAAATATTGTACAAGTTAGCGACATCATAAATCTTAATATTGATTCAATATTGGGTCATGTCACGGACTTTGAATTAATGCTTAAATTGATTAAAATCCAAGTTAACATATTCACTAACCAAAAAATCAATTTTGATTCAAATCCGATAATGACAAAGCATTAAAAGAATAAAAGTTAACAAAGCTTTAGAAGAATACAAGTTAGCGACATTATAAATCTAAATATTGTTATAATTTTGTCCGATAATAACAAAGCACTATAAGAATACACGTTACTAGTTATTATAAATAATTGGAATACTTATTACAAATCAAAAAATTATTTCAAATTTGGGTTATCATCTAAAATTGATTGATATTTGGTAGGAGCAGCCAAGTCATTCACACTACTGGTTAGACTCTTTGGCGCATGTAGGACAATTGACTACGACTTGTTGTTGATATACTCCCTGTAAAACACTTGCTTGACCTTTTGAAAAGCACAAACAAATGGCTCATCGCTCACATGCTCATTGATCTTCAACTTAGACAAGTAAACTATGATCAAATTGGTGCCAGGATCAACTTTACAAGTATTTTTATCTTCAACTCTTACCCAATCACAGTAAAACACAACCTTTTTTAAGCTTGTATTGTCCAATTCAAATATATTTCGAATGACACCATAGTAAGTCATTTCAATTTCAATGAGGTTTTTATCTTTCACACTCACTTGATAATAAGTAAGAGCGTTGCATGAAATGTCTGAGTTCTGTACATTTATATTTTCCTCGTACACCCTTGCACCAAAGACGTAATCGTTCAATCTATACTTTTTGTACTTGTGTGCTATGGACAAGGGTCCAGTGACTAAACGAGCAAGTCTTAATTCCACATCACCCATCTTTAAGAGCTGAGATTATAGAAAAATTAATTAGTTTAGTTTTAAAGATTTCTTATAATGTGATATTTAATAAGAGACATTTTTATTATAATTACCTCGTGTGACACCCACAACTTAAATTCGTTGTCCGATTGTGCCATCATTTTTTGTCTTTTATTTTTCCCCCACGCATTATATTTTCTGCATTGATCATGATGAACATATTATCAAATTGATCATGTATAAAAATAAAAATAAAGTCCCAAGTCAAAATAATATAAACTTACATGTTCCATTCTTCGACATCTTCATGTGTCTCAAATAGATAACGAGCTACTTGTTCATGTTTTAAACTCGTTAATTTCACTTGCTTGCCCATTACCTGACCACCCTCATCGACGAGCTCATCATTGTTAACCAAATTGCTTGGGTCAAGCATATATTCTTGAGTGTAGATTGATGACTCCACAGTGATGTATTCCTCTGCAGTTGATCCTTCAATGTATCGTATATTCTTACCGTAATCTTTGAAAACTTTCATCAATCTTTCAAATGGATACATCATATCTAACTGGGCCACAAAGAAGTGCCTTGTCACATAGGTGTACCAACAAGTGAACACTTAAATTAAAAAATGATGGGGGAAAGTACTTCTCCAACACACAAATTGCTTCAGTTACTACTACTTTTACAGCCACTATGTGATCTCGATTGACTACCTTCTCACATAAAAGTGTGAAGTAGATGCTAATTTTCATAATAGCCCTCCGCAAATACTTGTGCTTGAAGAAACAATGCTTAAACAATAGAGTAGCCAATTGTATGATCACACGCCAATCGTGGGACTTACACTTATGTAAATCATTGGTAGCCTAATTCACAATCGTTTGCAAGTTGGATGAAAAATTAGATGGAACCTTCAAATTATATATTGGCTCTAAAAGCACCTTCATTTCCTCACTCGTCAAAGTAAACGTAATAGGGATAATTATTGACCTTCCCCTACTTTTTTCTTTCAACCATAGTTGTGGCTTAAGTTTCAACGATTTAAGGTCTTTTCGTGCCATCCTTCGAATGACTTTCCCAAGGCGTGTGCCCACAATATGTTTAATGATGTTCTTCTCCACATTCATCACATCCAATACATGGCGTGCCGGGTTATTCTTCCAATAAGGCAAGTCAAATAAAATTGACCTTTTAGGCTATGGCTTTATTGTTTGAGTTTCATTCCCAGTTGGGGCCTTCTTTTGCTTGACATTCTTGAATAGGATTATTACCTGGCATATTAGGGCCACAATTTTAAGATTTACTTTTAATTTCTGAACCTTGGGCCAACCAACTCAATGACCATCTAAATGTTCAAATAAAGGTGACATCATTTTTTAATTAGCACAATAAATATTAAGGTGACATCATTTTTAAATTAGCATAATAAATAATAAAATAGCATAATAAATAAATAATAAATTACAAAAATGAAATAAGTGCATGTGTTTGTATGTGTGTTTGAAATTATTTTTAAGGTTTCAAATTAATTTCAAATTAATTAGGCTTTTCATTTGCAATCATTTTAGGATTTTCATTCTAGGATGTATGTGTGTGTGTGGTGTTTTTTTTAGGGGTTTCATTTGAAATCATTTTAGGGTTTTCATTCTAAGGTGTAAGTGTGTGTGTGTGTGTGGTGTGTGGGTTGTGATTTTTTAGGGTTTTCAAATTAATTAGGGTTTTCATTATAGGGTATATGTGTGTAGGGGGGTATGTGTTTATGTGGTGTGTGTGTGTGTTGTGTCTTTTTTTTGTGTGTGTTTTTGTAGTGTGTGTGTATAAGGGTGTGTGAAGGAGAGAAAGAAAGAGATGTACATACGAGAATAAAGGAGAGGGAGGAGAGATGAGAGATGGCCAAATGAGATGGTCGCCTGTTCATACAGAGGGAGATAGAGAGAATTGCGAGGGAAAGAGGAAAGGCTGAAGTGGCTAGGGTTTTATTTTAATTATGTTGTCACGGTCAAAGACGGTGATAAAAAAACGAGTGTTTTATTGTCATGATTTTTTACCGTGACAACCTTGGTCGAGTGAATAATGACATTTTTGCCAATTTAGTGTAGTGCATGCAACACAAATACAATGACCTCTAACTGTAATGAACCTCATGATACTTTAACTTTCGAGAGGAATATGGATTTAATTTATCCTATTAAATTAATACCCCGCCTAATCCCTATAGAGAAGCATTGGTATTAATTAGTGTTGAAATCATTTGAGACCTCATACCCAACAAATGCTCTGTATAGAACCTCAGACAGGTAGGTGGTGAGAAGTTTAAATGTCATAGACAATGATATAAAGTGGTTCAAACCTTAGCTGAGGATAATACGTTCACCTTAAAAGGTGCTTCTCTATCTATTTGATTATAAACGAGAGTTTTACAATCTATAGACCTCTTGAACTTTGGCCAAGGAGGTCTACGGTATCTTCAGCCTTTCTCACTAATCAAAAGCTCTTTAGGAAGTAATTGATAGATTTCTATAAGGATCCTTTGTCTTAGTTTATGACTCAACAGTGTGTACAATAACTCCAGAGCGAGAAATCATCTAAACTCCTACTCTTCTCTAGTAACAGTCGGCTAGTGGAGTATATAATGATAAGTAATTTCTTATTTTATTGCTTGAACCTTATATTTCTTTGTATTTGATGGCTTTAATTTTTCACAACCCTTCCCTATATATTCATTCTCTTGACAAGAGAATGAGTATTCTCTTGACAAGAGAATGAGTGGACTGAAGAAGCATGGCTAGGGCATCCATGAGTTCTAATGACTACAGTAACATGATGTAGTGCGGGAGAAAGTCTTGCGCGTGATATAAGGTAGTTGACATGAGCATTAAATTTAAATGGGAATGATCAATGCCGGTGGGAATGAGTGGTGGTAGTGGTAGGTAGAAAAGTTCCAGTACTGTCGGAGAAGATGTAAAAGCTTTTTAAATGTTCGATGGGTTTAGAAATAACTGAGGTTCCTCCAAAAGTTTCCTATAACACATGATGATGATTATCCCAAAAAAGAGGGGTTATTGGACCTTTGGAGGCTAGTTCTCATTGTGTAGAGGACCGTCGTATAGGTCTGAAACTTGGAACCGCTAGTGCTGAGATCTTTGGGATGGGTTATTGGGATGTAATGGAGCGACTGAAGCTTTTATGACAATAATGATGTGAACCTTTCTATAAGACATTCATGGTCTTTGAGGCATAACTCTGATCTGACAGAGGTCTCCGTTAAACCATAGGAAATCCTCCTTTACATGGATGACAGTAAAGGGGTTGTGAATCTTTTGAATTCTAATAATCAAATGTGGTATCATTAATAGCCTCTTGTTGCTCTTTTCCACAATTTCAATGGGCAACACCTAGTCGTTTAAATGAGTAACGGTGGGAACGTAACTAACCATCAAGATTCTTATCATTATGAGATTGCATTATGAAGGAGTTCACATTGAGTGTTCGAGGTAGCCAATAGTGGTGCATCAGACCCTGGGTGGCTATAAATGATCCCCTTGGGATGGTTTGAAATTTCCACCGCTTTCTCTAGTAATTATGTCTTATTCTCTCGAGTTTTTATTGCAAAAATTTCTTCTGAGAACATTACCCCCTCCAAAGTTCTGAACCCCACTCCTCTATCTTCAATGGTAGCTCACATATCTTTACATTTGGCCTACTGAACAAGGGGATGGAACCTCAGCCCAGCCTCGGAGTGGTTTATCCCTTCCGCTGCCTAAGTAATCAACTACTTGGCGCTAAATGACCCTAATTTTTCTAGCGAAGCCCAGGTAGATTCACAGATCGTTGAGCAAGACTTAGGGGGATTCGTAAAATGTATCAAATCCCTGATTTCGTGATTTTGAGGGCTACAAAACCTGAGGAGAGTGCCTATCATTGGTCTAAAAGTTAATCTGCTTTAATGCGTATTTTTCGTTTATGGAGCTAGATTTCCACTACCACGGCAAGTGGTGGAGATTTTGAAGTTCTTGAGATTAATTGCGGGTTCACAAATTAAAAATAGGATTGACATCGAGTTTTGACGAGTAATTTCCAAATCCTAATTTTCTTTTCTTTGTATAATTTTCAGTTATGGTTTTCTGTAGTGTTTCTCATTGTATCTGATTTATCTTTTTTATTCGAGTTGTGGGTTTGAAAAGCGACTCTTATTCATTTAATGCGTACATGATTTATGTTAGGCATTATTATATGTTAGTCTCATCTATTGGGTCAAATATGCATCAAATCCCATTGATTTTGTTAATGCACTGAGTCCTTTTACATTATAGATGGTATTATATTTAGAGAAATGTAACCTTTATCTATACCCATTATAAACCTACTTAGTTTCTATCTAAAAACAAAAACATAACCCCGCATTCCCTCTTTCTCTATCTAGCAATCCCACATCCACCCCCACCCACCCCACCATATCATAAACTCATAGGAACAGCACACCAAAAAATCTCGTCGGAGGCTGATGGAATTCTCATCGGAGTGTTTCTCTCTCCTCGTCTCTCTCTCTCTCTCTTTATTTACTTTTCTGGTCCGTGCTAGCGGCATCGTCGCCCGAGCTGGAAGAGAAATTTTTTTGTCGAAAAAATGAGTTTTCATCAAAAAATAGAGGTTTTACAGAAATAATAAATTTATCCATTTTTATATTTTGTCAAAAAATATCGAATATGGGTGTTGTTGATAGATATTGATGAGTAGATTCCAAATATAAAAAATTTGTGAATTTGCAAATTAAAAGTTATAGACTTTTAAAGATTTGATTTGGGGGGGGGGGGGCAAAAAATGAGGTAACAACTGTAAAAGATATTTCAGGGGTCGGCTTGATATTTTAATGTGCTGAATTAAAAAAATAGGATGTTTGACACCATTGACCAATCAAATGATCTCTTGTCTCATTGACCAAGTCAATGAGACTTTGTACCTATTACCCCTTTATGTTTTCTCAACTCTTATTTCTTCTACACGGAGAGTTCTAAAAAAAATAGACAAGAGGCTTAAAGTTAACCTATCTTCCTTCGTGGTAATACTTTTACTTTTTTTTCTTTTTTAGAAATTTGATAGGAAGATGCACCTTTTGGAAAATTATATTAATTTATTATATTATTTTTTGTGTATATTTGAAGCTCCACTGTCTATTTTTATGATAACTGGCATTTAATTTGGTAATTTTGAAATGCTTTACGATAAATACTTTTAAAACTCATTTACTTTTAACACAGTGATGCCGAACAAATATCTTGCTTTGATTAACACTAAAATTTTTATGTCATTCCTTATATAATATAGTTCCTCGTAAATTTTTATGTCACTCCTTGTATAATATAGTTCCTCTTTCTCGTATTTTTTCAAAATTGTATAAGGATTCTTTTCTTTTTGTAACAACTTAGTTGATGTTGAGGAATTTACAATATCCATATATTTATAATTATATATGAACTGATTAAATTGCATTGATGATTTATGAGTTTTTAAATATCTCATGCATATTTATGTATATGAATTATTTCTTGGGCATTTAAATTTTTTCGATTCCCCAAATAAAGAAGGCATATTTGTTGTTTTATTTTTTTTATATTATCTTAATGTTATGTCAATTATAGTTTATATTTTTTTTTTATTTTACATGTATAGTCTTCGTTCCAATCTCATCACCCATTTAACTTAGTTGATTACAAATTAATGTTTTCATCCTCTCTTTATTCATGTATACCTATACAACTTAATTTTAAGTGGAGGAACAATTTGTTTGTTGTATATATTTACAAATTTAACTATATTATTATAAGGGATAGGATTGTTCACCGTATGTTTTAAATATGTAATTTACCTATCTCCAATAAATAATCTTAATAACACATCTATATATACTTGGTTCACCTTTCAATTATTTTTAAGTCTTTTAGTTGTATTTTTAATAAATTTTACAATACACTCGAGCATTGCCCGGATTGCATGCCAATATTTTAAATACCGATCAAAATTATAATATAGGGGTGTTAGTTCAACACGCGATTTGCATGTGTCTTGAAAAACTTTTAGGATCCATTTGGTTGGGGGTGTAATACTTTTATGTCGCAATGGTGAGTGTGCCTATAATTATTGTTTGGGTGTATCGTTCAAATCAAGAAAACCCTCTCTCTATCAGCAAAAATAAAGAGAACCACGCTAAGATGTGGAGTCATCGCAGTTGGTAAGCTATTTCTCTCTTTCTCTCAATCTTCTCCATCCGTATCTTTCAATTTTCTTGGCGAATATTATCATGGCTGGGGTATGTGAAAGGTTGTACGGTTAAATTTCAGGTAAATAGAATTTTAAACATTGATTTTTGTACTATTTGCTGCAGTTATTATTTATGGTTTTTGTAATATCTGCAATGTCAAGGTTTTGTTTGGGTTTTTATATGCATTATATGATTTAGTTGATCGAAAATGGATTTCTTTTTGTGTTTATAGGCATGGCTAGTACTGTAAGCATGCATGGTATATGTGTCGTTCTTTTACTTATTTTTTCCTACTTCAAGGTATTCATAAAAATATGAATATTGTGTCTACGTGTAAAAACAAATAAATTTATTGTGTCATATTTTTTTTGTAAAAATCCATGTTGCGCCAAAAAAAATTACCTGCAAATAATTGATTTGCTTTCCATTGGTTGTATAGAGAAATTTAAAGAGGGTTTCTTCAATGGTTCATTTGAAAAATCTCCACAGTGCAGTGTCATAGATGTTATGAATCGGGTCATAAAAATGGTTACATAAAAAATTGTTATTTAAAATATATACTTTTGTATTTTATTAAATTTAAAATATGAAATAAATCATATTTAAGCAATAAAATTAATACCATTAGAAAACTTACAAACGAAGAGGTTGACCGAGTCAAGTGTTTGACACTCTCTCCTTAAGACAAAATGTGCTCCCGCTACGGTGCTTACGGCAATGAACAATGAGCGTTTGCCTCCCAGGGTAAAACGGTCTCGACATGCGCAAGAAGCACTTCAGTGTGCATGTCCCACGAACCAATTATATTTGATACTCTATCCGACTCGATCGGGAATGAAAAGTATTGACAATATATTTTCTCTCATTTTTCTCTCTCTAAAAAATGAAGACAAATCTTGTATTTATAGAAAACAAGGTGTTTTTTTTCATGAAAAGACATGTCTTTTAGAAAACAGTCACTTTAGGGACGTTTTTCATGAATTGTCACAACTTATGGTGAACAATAACGACCTTTAGGGACGGTTCTGAAAAACAGTCACTATATAGCGAACAGTCACAACCTTTAGCGACAGTTACGAAAATCCGTCCCAGAAAATTAAATAAAAATTTCCCAATAAACTTCATACATAAATGGGGCACTTTGATACCAAATTTCTTATTCATCATTTAACCATTTTAAACAAATAAATATATCGCGTGACCCGTCATGCTACAAGGTTCGCGCACGTACTTGGCCCTACTTTGACCAATATATTAATTTGGTCATAAAATAATTTGTGTAAAAACACAATATTTTTCAACAATCCCCCACATGAATGAAATTTGGGTGAAGAATCAAATGAATATGAAGACAAATTAGACAGAGTATCGGTGGAAAAGAGCTGCATCGGTAAAGATAGCTTTTGGCCTTGAATCTTTCCTAGTGAGAGACTATCGGGTTTACTGGTCAATCAATGAGCGCGGTGTCTTGAATTGATCAACCTTTTTCTGTAAACCGAGACAATATAATTCACACAGTCCTTCTCCGAACATTCTTGGTTCTCACTGTTGTGTCCGTTTTGGCCTTGGACACCTCCTGGTTTCATGAGTGTGTTAGAGAATTTAACAATGTAGACGTTGGTTATTCTCATAGAAGTGGCCCCTTCTCACTCACATAGGTGATTTATATAAATAGTATCCTGCTAATACCCCACTTGACCCATAGGTTCAAGATATATAAATCATTAAAAAAAAATTATCCTGTTACACGCGGCAGATAGTGCACTGACTCATCCTAGGAATGGAAGGAAGAATTTATTTTCTTCTCAGTGCTAACTGAATCGCACATAATTAGGTTGTCCCTTTGAACCTAATTCTTGGGATCTCCAATCATTTAGGTTGGGTTTCCATTTTGGCAATTCTTTTAGGTTTTAACCGGCTTTAAGCCCATTCCCCTTGATGTACGTATCTTACTCTCTTGTTAGCGGATCCGCAATGATTTTATTAGGCCTAATGTTATCACTAACAAAGAAAGATTTCTTCAAATTACTTTATTCCTTTTCAAGCAATGATTTCCAATTGCAAGAACATGCATTAGAATTGTTATCTCAAATCATCCTCTTTAAAATTGTCAAGGTACCTTGCTTTCTAGGAAATAATATTCATATTCCATCATAAGAGGATTTTCAAATATTAACACCTCTAATCGTGCTAATATATCACTCGAGTCTCGAAAGTCATATATTTTTTAAAATATATTCATAATTTCCTAATGTTTATGTCATTTGTCACTTATATCTTAGTATCGATACTGAACGACTCATTTATACTTTAGACTCTTTGATCCATTATCTTTATTCTAAAGATTTTTGTGTACACGCTTAATCATTTCCAACCTTGGAATATAATCAAAGTACTTAAGTATTAATTATCGTTCAATCAATGAAGTATACACTTCTTCTAGACAAATGCACATTGGAAATACTATAGTACATTAAATACACTTATGCAATCAAATACTACACTTTCAGTAGTGTTTATCCTAATAGGAATCATCTTTGTTTCTATTTTTGGATAGAAATTATCGCCTTAGATAAATACGCCCACATTTATCATAATTCATACAAATGTTCTCAACTTTTCCCATAAAATTTTTATCGGGGGTTAATGTGTTGAGAATATAACTCACAGAAAACACAATACTTCCCCCACAATTTCAAACATAAATTTGAAATTATACAAAATTGATACATTTATTCTCAACCTCCAAACGCTTTATTTTTCTTTAAAATGAAATGATATTAATGTATATTTGGACCAACACATACGTCCATTTAGAAGATATACATTCATTTCATTCTAAATAAAATTTAGTTGAGATAAGTTTCTCTACTTTAGTGATTTCGACATTTAATGGTATATGCCTGAAAACCATTTCAACATATTCTATGATTATGAACTTTAAAATATCATAATATAAAATATGCAATTTGGTTACTTGCCCTTCTTTGAGTTTACTCTTTTGTGGTGTCTTGAGATTCCGCCTAAGTCTCCAATGAGATCATAATTTGATTCTACCTTCTTTAAAGCAGTTGTGAAATCGCTCGGTTCTGAATCCCTTAATCATTTATATGGATTTATGATTTAATTATATACCATCTTTAAAGCAGTCTTTAAACCGCTTGGTTCTGAATTTTGAATCATAAATTCAATAAATAAATCTGTAATCACGCCACACTAATTTTTCTCCATTGAAGAACACATTCGACAAACGCATTAATTGGAAGTATAAGATTCTTCCAAAATGAATTTATATATTACGGAAAGGAATGTAGAACTTTATATCAACTAAAGACTCTCATATGGAAAATTGAGCACCACGATATCAATACAAATTGTATTTACTTTTCATCAACGTTAACATCAATTGAATGTTACATAAAAATGTAATTCTTCATGAAACATCATGTTTAACATAGCATTTTCCAATGATATTTTGATGAAAATGTCTCACAAAATTGAGAGTGAAAGGGTCACCCCTAAAATTAAAAGTCGCATTATAAATATGCTATTCAAATATATGGTTAATGATATACAATCATGCCACAATTATCCAATAGACTTCTACACGTGAGAATAGTCTGTCATTACACACCTCAATTTTCATTACAGGACATTAGGCCATCGGATGCCACAACATGTCATCAACTGTAATAATTATGCAAACATAATAAATTCCTAACCTATAGGACTTTTTAATTTATTATGCGTGAATTTAATATTCTCAAATTTTCAACATGTTGGTTCACATCGTTTTAAACAATAGTGCATATTCATATCTCTAAGAGTCGATATAATGCGTGCATTGCAATGTTTAACATACATACAAACAATAATGGACAATGCATTATATTTTCTTTTTCTATTTTTCATGACACGGGAGATTAAAAAAAATTTAAATGTAATATCAAGATTACATAAATTATCACAATAATTAAATATTGACATTCTATAAGGAATGCAACTCAAATCATGTTTCTAAATATATCACATTTTCGTTCATGTAATCTAATTTAATTTAGTGCACAATACATCAATGAATAACTAATTGTGTCACCATATTTCACTAAATGTACTTTAATGGAATAATGCAAAAAATTATGTAATGACACTAAAATAATACTATCACACATACATGTAACCACACAAGCAACCTCAATATCATCACATATTTCATTGTCACATTAAAAACAAATTGCAAACAATAACTTCACCAAAGATATGACTGAAATTCAACATCTTGTGTACACGCATAAGCACACATTTGAGTATCATGTGGATGCACATCACTCTCATGTCACTAGATGTGTGACAACATCATTAGATACCATTGTATCTCCACGATATAAGAATGTGAACAAAAAAATTGTTCACTGTCAATATATACATTACTTTAGTATACATTGAATCAAACATACTTGTATTGTCCCTTTTGAACAATGGATAAGTATAATTTTAATTGCATGAAGAAATGTATTTAAAATTCTCTTTATTTTGGGAAGCAACTTTCTAATTTCAGTATTTCAAAAGAATGCTAATAAAAAATAATTAATAATTATCGCACGCCATGCAATGTCTAATAATCAAATAAAACATTTAAAAATGCATTATTCATACAATAATCACTTTATAACATACACACCATATTCACAAACAATATATATATATATATACATATATATATATATATATATATATATATATATATATATATTAATATCACATAAGTTATTGTCATAGTCCATGTCAAAGACATGATACATTACTAATGATGTGAATAAACATATCACTATCATATCATTTATTATGGTGTCATTTTAATTAATGGAGATTCTATTGTACCATCATTCATGTTATTACATTTTCATTATGTCAAGACCTCCCAAAAAACTTATAAACATTAAACTTTGTAATTTAATACTTGAATGTATGTATCATGAAAATTTTGCAATAATTATCATATTACATTTCAAGGCCATAGCTTATCCATTCTATAATACAATCTTAATTATATCATACATTCTTGTAATTCTAAATAATAATAAACCAGGATAGGAAATACCCCTTTTATTATTATTATTATTATTATTATTATTATTATTATTATTATTATTATTATTATTATTATTATATTAGACCATTTGAAAATATTAGTGTATTAAGTACACAATAGTTGAAAAAATTAAAAGATGGTATTCAAATTGGTTTAATATTTTCAGTGCACTTTTATAAAAGTTGGCAGTGGTTCACAAAACCTAAGATCATTTACTTTTGTCCTCCTGTTAGTCCTCCGTTAATAGGCATTTGTTATAACACAGTGCATTCTCAAACTGCATTTGTTAAAATCGTCAAAACGATGGTGTCATGCCGTAATTTTAATATAGTATTATAAATATACATGTATGCTTCATCATCAACTTTGGCATGTTATTCCATTTGGTTTGACAGTGGTTTGTCTTGGGTTTTGTTTATGAATGAAGATGACAAGAATAGCACTGTACGGTTTAAACCATATTATGTCAATCAAATACATCTTTCTTTAATGTTTTTCAATATAACTTTGGTAAAGAAGATATGCATTCTACACAGATTTTATTCTGTAACAATTAATATGTGCATTCACCAATTGTTTATGAGTTCTCGGACATTAAGTCAAAGAAAAAAAATTGTTATACTCAATAGTAGAATTCGGTAAAAATAACACAATGAACAAAAGTTTAACCATTTTGTCTTAAGATTGTTATTTAAAATATATACTTTTGTATTTTATTAAATTTAAAATATGAAATAAATCATATTTATGCAATAAAATTAATACCACTAGAAAACTTACAAAGGAAGAGGTTGACCGAGTCAAGTGTTTGACACTCTCTCCTTAAGATAAAATGCGCTCCCGCTACGGTGCTTACGGCAATGAACAATGAGCGTTTGCCTCCCAGGATAAAACGGTCTCGACACGCGCAAGAAGCACTTCAGTGTGCATGTCCCACGAACCAATTATGTTTGATACTCTATCCAACTCGATCGGGAATGAAAAGTATTGACAATATATTTTCTCTCCTTTTTCTCTCTCTAAAAAATGAAGACAAGTCTTGTATTTATAGAAAACAAGGTGTTTTTTCATGAAAAGACATGTCTTTTAGAAAACATTCACTTTAGGGACGTTTTTCATGAACTGTCACAACTTATGGTGAACAATAACGACCTTTAGGGACAGTTCTGAAAAACAGTCACTATATAGCGAACAGTCACAACCGTTAGCGACAGTTACGAAAATCCGTCCCAGAAAATTAAAAAAAATTTCCCAATAAACTTCATACATAAATGGGGCACTTTGATACCAAATTTCTTATTCATCATTTAACCGTTTTAAACAAATAAATATATCGCGTGACTCGTCATGCTACAAGGAAAGCGCACGTACTTGGTCCTACTTTGACCAATATATTAATTTGGTCATAAAATAATTTGTGTAAAAACACAATATTTTTCAACAAAAACTACATATCTAATTACTTTATATAGCTTCAGTTGTTTGTTGGTAATGGAAATATATTATATTACTTAAATGGAAATAACGAACTCTTTCACACACTGATGTTGTTGCTCATAGCAGTTCTATGTTGATAGTGTGAAAAAGAAGCTTACTGTTAGTCAATTCACATGATAGCAGGGTAAAAAAGCCTTTAATTGCTCTTTCACATATCTGTACTGCTCGAGCTAAGCACAAGGTGAGTTTATTGTTAGTCAATTCACATGATAGCTGGGTAAAAGAGCCTAATTTTATACTTGATTTATCAATTCACATGATAGTGTAAAGCGAAAGTTAAATTATAGACTTATTAATTAACATATAGTTACTTACCTATTTGTCTGATCAACATAATTTATCAACTGATCAACATAATTTTCTAAGTCATTTGATTTTTGCAGCTTCTTAACACCATCAACAGGCCATTTGAGTCCCTAGAAATTATCTCATATGATATTATGTTTGATACTAAATGATTGGTTTTTGGTTGTACATGAAAGCGTTTTGATGGTTTGTAGATAGTGGTTGGGAAGTTTGAGAGTTTTGCTATGAATGAATTCGAACAAATTAGTTGTAAAAACTAGGATTTCGCTCTATGAATACTAGCTTTTTATACTACTTGGCTGTCCAATGTGTCTCATGTACTTGGATTAATTGATTAGTTATTTTTAACTTTTCATATACTATTTTTTTAGTGCTGTAAATATTGACATTTGTCGAGCCTAGGAATAATAAATTATGTATGATCTATTTGGACGATGATGGAGCGGAATGAATGAAAGTAGTATTTTAAATGCTAGGTCTTATAAACAACAATTGACTGCATTTTTTTTTTTTTTTTTTATTTTTCTATGTATTAAGCCCGTATATTGAGAAAATGTACTCCCATGGGTGGTCCATTTACAACACAAACCAATGTATTTTTGACAATTCAATCGGGTCTGCTTTGTGGGTAAGCAAACCCGATTGAGTTGTGAAAAATACATTGTTGTTGTGTTAAAAGGACCCCGTGTGTGCTTCACACACCAACCAATATATTTCGGACAACTCAATGGGGTCTATTTCGTGGATAAAATTTGAGGATTTGTAGAATTACTCGTATAAAATGATTATACAATATACAATTATATATAATTACAAATTCATTCATTTTTATTACTCTCTCTCTCTCTCTCTCTCTCTCTCTCTCTATCTCTCTCTCTCTCTTTACATACAGACAATATTCTTTAATTCGAATCTTTTTTTATCCTCCCACAATAACAACCTTGGTAACTCCATATTTACAGAGTTTATATAATGTTGATACCAAATTTAATCTGCTGAAGTGGATCAATTATGTGGAGACACGTGTCAATCTACATGGCACCCATAAACACTTTTTGGGCAAAACACTGACATCGAAAAGCTTAATATCGCCGACCAACTAAAGAGTTCCGAGCAGCAAGAATTGACCGAGGAACTTCATTGTACCGAGCCACTCAAACCCCCGAGGAACTACTATACTCCAAATAATTCAAGACGACCGAACAACTAAGAAGTCACGAGGAACTCAGAGGCCTGAGCAGTTCAAGCGTGTCGAGCTACTGAGTCGGTCCGAGCTATTAAGTCGGTCCGAGCAACTCAGGGTGGTCCGAGCAACTCAAATACTTATTACGTGCGCGTCAAGCATGCCAGAAGACAACTATGCATTAAATGTGCGTTTAATGCCATACAGATACATTCGGCTGTCAAAATACAGCGCGTCACTTTTTTACATGTACAACCTCAAGGCTATAAATACATTGTAACCTCATCATTAGCAGGGGACTCGGAATTTCTTGGTAAAACCTGTTATCGAGAATTCCCAACAAACATCAATAACAAAAACAGTGGACGAAGGCCATTATTTCAAGGCTGAACCACTTAAAAATTCTTTGTCTTGTTTATTTTTATCTGTGATTGAATAATTAGAGATAATCTAATTTTTTACATCAACAGATTAGCGCCGTCTGTGGGAATCGACTGAAATTGTCATTTTTCACCAAAACAATTCGTCACCAATGGCTGATAATCCTGAATCCAGTAATCGAAACACTGGAAACCCCCCAAATCCATATGCTCCCCCAAATGTTCAAGATCTGGCTGGTATAATGGCTAATCTAGCCCAAGGCCAGACAGCCATGCAAGAAACTATGCGACAACTCATACAAACTGTCCAGGGTGGAGTATGTACTCATTCAGGACAACGAAGCGTTCAAAGAAATACCCGATTACCTTCTAGGCGAACGTTACTCTCAGAGGAATCTCGATCCAGATGCACCGATTCATATCGTACTGAGAGATCTCATGATCCTTCTTATCAACCTGGGCGTACTTCCTCGGTACGAGGTACAGATACTCAACAAAACATCACTCTATCTCCAGAAAGAACAAGTGCTCTTGAAAGGTTGAGTAGAGTCTCTCCTTTTGATCGTTTGGGTCCTAGGAGGAATAGAAGTCCCCCTAGGATTGTGTCGAGGAACTTTCAACGATCATCCGATTTAAGGGAAGGTTCTGCCCAATCATGACCAACTGCTCGTAATGAAAGATGCCAGGAAGCAAATTCAACACGATCAGTTGCTCGAACTAATAGGCCCAAGGAGGGAAATGATGCATAGAAAGGCTCTATTCAAAGGTTGGAGGATAGACTAGGGGAAATGGCTAAGGCCAAGAATCCTCTACAAAGAACTTTTGTCCAAGGGACACCTTTTATCCAGGCAATTGTGGATTTTCCCACACCATCAAAGTTCAAAGCACCTATTGTGACTTCTAAATATGATGGAAAAACTGACCATGTCCTTCATATAGAACAATACCAAGCTGCTGCCGACATCTATGTTGTGCCAGATGAGATGAGATGCAGGGCATTTTCGGGAACTCTTACCGGATCTGCTCAAATATGGTACAATAATCTTCCTCGGGGGAAGATTTCAACTTTCTTTCAACTGGCCGAGCTCTTTATTGGAAATTTCTGTTTTGGAGCAAAACCAGTTAAACGAGTAGTACACTTGTTAAGTGTTAGGCAAAAAGCAGATGAGAGTAGTAGGGATTATATGACTCGTTTTAATAACAAGAAGCGCGAAGTTATTGATTACGAGGAAAAAATAGCAATTACTGCTCTGATGAGTGGACTGTTGCCAGATAAATTGTACTAAACTTTAGCCAAAGATCCTCCTAGAACCATGGCAGAACTAATGGCTAAAGCAGCGAAGATTATGAACGCTGAGGAGGCTATGGCTACGAAGAAGAATATGGATACCAAAGAGACCAAGGTGGAGGTTAATAAGGCTGAAAAGAAAGAGTATAAGAACAATGGTGGTAACAAGCAGTCAAAAGCAAAGCCATCATGGGAACTGTTAAAGAAATTTGGAAATTATACTCCTTTGAAAGTAGACATAAACCACGTTCTGGAAGAAATCAAGAACAACGAGGAGCTAAACTGGCCAGAGAAAATGAAGACTGATCCTGACAAGAGGAATAAGACCAAATATTGCGAGTTCTATAAAGACCATGGTCACATGACCAAAAATTTCATAGCTCTTCAGAACGAAATTGAAGCACTCATTAGACGAGGTAAGCTGGCCAAGTATGTTGATCGTAGATATGATGGAAAAAACAACGACCTAACAAGACAGAGGTTTAGATCTCCTCATCGAGCAAAAGAAGACAAGAAAAGAGATCATGAAGATGATCCAGCAGACGAACCCGATCTCCCCAAAGGACCAAGACAGCCAGAACGTGAGGTATTTTCAATTCGTTTTGGATCATTTGATTGCAATGTTATTACAGGTGGAGATGCAGGAGGTGGAGACCTTACTACTGAGAGGAAAGCTTGCCTCAATGAGGCTCAGGCTTGTTCATACATTCAACGAATAAATCTAGCTGAGGATGATCGCCCGAGGAAGGTAAACAAAGAAAATCTGGTCATCGGTTTCTCCAAGAACGACCTCGCAGGTGTCCTATATCCTCATGATGATCCATTGGTGATCAAAATGAGGATGAAGGAAGTAATGATCTTAAGAGTACTGGTGGATAATGGTAGCTCGGCGAATATCATGTTCTACTCATGCTTTGACAGATTAAATTTAAAGTTGTCTCAGTTGGAGCCTTATCACAGGCCCCTCCTCAGTTTTGCTGGCGAGAAAGTTTTTCTACTTGGGACGATCAAATTGGATATGTTCATCAGTACATGGCCTGCTTGTCGAATAGAAAGAGTGCACTTCTTCGTAATGGATAAGAATGTTCAATCAGCTTACAATATCATCATGGGAAGAGTAGGTTTAAAGAAGTTTGAAGCAGTACCATCTACTGTACATCAATGCCTAAAATTTCCAATCAATTTTAGAGTAAGAATAGTGAAAGGTGACCAAAAAGTAGCTCGGGAATGATACTATTCATCTACCGAGCAAGAAGAACTGGAGGAATCTAGGAAAAAGACTACTACCTATCAAGTGGATGAAGGTGCAGAAATTGAAACATTAGATCCTAGAGATGAGTCGTAGCTCGTAAAAGGTCAGGTGGTGGAAGCTACTGAAAATGTCATTCTGGACGATAAACACCCTGAACGAACAACTCAAATCGGTTCATCGTTGGATGCCTCAATAAAATAGGAATTGATCGTCTTCCTAAAAAGTAAAAAACAAACTTTCGCATGGAGCCACGAAGATATTCTAGGAATTGACCCAAATTTCTTGTGTCACGAGCTTAATGTGAACAAGGAAATCAAGCCAGTGAAGCAGCGATGAAGAGTGTTCAGCCCTGAAAAGAACCAAGCTATACAAGAAGAGGTCGAGAAGATTCAGAAAGCTCGTTTTATTGAAGACGTCAAATATCTAGACTGGTTAGCTAATGTGGTGATGGTGAAGAATAAGAATAACAAGTGGAGGATGTGTGTAGACTTCACCGACCTCAACAAGGCATGCCCAAAGGATCATTTTCCTCTGCCCCGAATTGATCAACTGGTGGATGCTACCTCAGGGCATGAACTATTAAGATTCATGGATGCTTACTCTGGTTATAACCAGATCAAAATGAAACCTGAAGATAAGGAGAGTACCTCTTTTATTACCCCAAGGGGAACTTATTCTTATAATGTTATGCCTTTTGGACTTAAAAATGCAGGTGCAACATATCAGAGGTTGATGAACAAGGTGTTTGCAGAGCAAATCAGTCACAAAATGGAGGTTTATGTTGATGATATGCTGACGAAGAGCAAGAAAGCCGCTGATCATCTAATTGACCTAGGCTAGACCTTTGAGCAATTAGATAAATATCAAATGAAATTGAACCCTACCAAGTGCATATTCAGAGTGCGAGAAGGCATGTTTCTCGGGTATATTGTCAATCAACGAGGTATTGAAGCAAACCCTGAAAAGATCAAGGCTCTATTAAGGCTACGATCTCCAACGACGAAGAAGGAGGTGCAAAGTCTCACAGGGCGAGTTGCGGCACTTAATAGATTTATGTCACGAGCAACTGATACATGTCTCCCATTCTTTAAAACACTCAGAAAAATGTTTGAATGGAATGATGAATGCGAGAAGGCCTTTCAAGAATTGAAGAAATATTTGGGAGCACCTCCATTGTTATCAAGACCAGTGATGGGAGAGATATTGTACTTGTATCTGGCAGTTTCGGAGAATGCAGTTAGCTCGGCATTTATAAGAATGGAGGATGGAGTGCAAAAACCAATTTATTACACCAGCAAGGCCTTCCGAGGAGCAAAGATCAGATATCCAAGGCTGGAAAAGTTAGCACTGGCATTGATCGAAGCAAGTAGAAGAATGAGGCCATACTTCCAAGCTCATAGTATAGTTGTGTATACAGACATGCCATTAAGGCAAGCTCTGCACAAACCAGAGAAATCAGGAAGATTGATGTACTGGGCTGTAGAATTGGGTGAATACGATATAATTTATGAGCCTTGGTCGTCACTTAAAGGGCAAGCAGTGGCAGATTTGATCGCAGAGTTCACTCATCCTGATACCTCCGAGGAGCAAAAGTTGAATACCGACCAGCCTGTGGATGCTATAGGATCATCAAAATTAAACCCCGACCAACATAAGTCGATTGACGAGCAAGAGAAGATGGTCGACGAATAGTAAGAAATGCTAGAAGAGGATATAAGGAAGGAACAAATATTCCACCAAGGAACTCTGTCCAATCAAAAATTTGAGGACGAGGTACCTATATGGAATTTATATGTGGATGGCTCATCTTGCACTACAGGCTATGGGGCAGGGATTATTTTAACTAGCCCGGATGAGATCGATGTGGAGTATGCTCTACGCTTTCAATTCAAGGCTTCTAATAATGAGGCTAAATATGAAGCTATGATTGCAGGTCTTAGTTTAGCAAGAACCATGGGGGCAGAGTAGGTCATTGTATTTAGTGACTCACAGTTGATCGTAAATCAAATGCAGGGGATATACACAACGAAAGGAGAGCTAGTGATTAAGTATTATGAGAAAGAAATGTCAGAGCAGATGCCTTAGCTCGATTAGCCTCAGCTATAAGAACCGAGCTATAAAGAACCATGCCAATAGAAGTCTTGGCTAGTCGGAGCATAGATGAAGATATGATGATGAACTTCATTTCCCTTGATTTAGGGCCATCTTGGATGGATCCCATCAGGGCCTATATTGAGGAAGGGGCATTACCAACTGATAAGCTCGCAGCCAAAAAGTTAAAGTTTAAAGCTGCTCGTTATGTATTGACTAATAGTATTCTATATAGATGAGGAATTATAGCAGGTTTGCAAAGATGTGTGTATCCCGCCAAGGTGAAAGACTTGATTGAAGAGGTCCATGAAGGGTCCTGTGGAGCCCATGTAGCAGGTCGGATGCTTTTGCAAAGAATAATGACGCAAGGATACTATTGGCTAATGATGAGGGATGATTGTATAGCTTATGCCAAAAAATGTGACAAATGTCAACGCTTCTCTTCTATCCGAAGAACTCCCCAAGCATTGTTAACACCCATTACTCCCCCTTGGCCATTTGCCATGTAGGGAATAGACTTGGTCGGGCCACTTCCAATGACTAGGGGAAGATTTAAATATCTCGTGGTCGCGGTGGATTACTTTACTAAGTGGGTGGAAGTTGAGCCTCTTATTGATATGACGCATGAAAAGGTGTATCAATTTTTTTGGAAGAATATCATCTATAGATATGGTCTTCCCCATGCATTCATCACAGATCATGGAACTCAATTCGACAACGAGGAATTCGCCGAATATTGTCATCACTCAAACATATTGAAGACCCATTCTGCACCAGGACATCCCCAGAGCAATGGGCAAACTGAGGTGAAGAACAGAACGGTGCTGAACGGCTTAAAGAAACGACTAGATGCTGCAAAGGGAAATTGGATCAACGAGCTACATTCTGTGCTGTGGGCTTATCATACTACACCGCGAGCAGCAACAGGAGAATCTCCATACATGCTGGCATTCGGAAGTGAAGCTGTTATACCTGCCGAGTTGGGCCTCCCTACACACAGAGTGCTGAATTTCAATTCTCCTATCAGTGATTTGATGAGGCGATTAGTTCTAGATATGCTTGAGGAAGTTAGAGAAGAAGCAACAATCAGTAATGCTGCATACCAACAACAAACACCTCTATTTTACAACAAGAGGGTAAAGAAGTGCGATCTGAAGAAAGGAGACTATGTGCTAAAGAAATTAATTCAAAAGCACAATAAACTGGAAGCTAACTGGCATGGACCTTACAGAGTAACATAAGTTGTTCGACCAGGAACATACAGGATTGAAACCTTGGAGGGAGAAGAATTTAAGAATGCATGGAATGCAGAGCATTTACGCAAGTATTATCAGTAGTGGGGATTCCTATGTAAATGAAGTTCTCTTCAATATCAATAAAATGTTGAAATTTTTGCCCAGTTCTCTCTCTCTTTGTTGAAATTTTTTCGGAGTATTAGTGCTACACACTATGCATCAAGTTCAAAATAAAAATCCACCAACTCCGGTTGGTCGGGAATAAAAATCTACCAACTCCGGTTGTCCGGGATTAAAAATATACCAACTTCGGTTGGTTGGGAATAAAAATCCACCAACTCCGGTTGGTCGGGATTAAAAATCCACCAACTCCGGTAGGTCGGATATAAAAATCCACCAACTCCGGTTGGTCGGGAATAAAAATACACCAACTCCGGTTGGTCGGGAATAAATATCCACTAACTCCAATTGGTCGGGAATAAATATCCACCAACTCCGGTTGGTCGGAAATAAATATCCACCAACTCCGATTGGTCGGGAATAAATATCCACCAACTCCGGTTGGTCGGGAATAAAAATCCACCACCGGAGACAAAAATCCATCAACTCCGATTGGTCGGGGATAAAAATCCACCAACTCCGGTTGGTCGGGAACAGTTGTTTAAATTAAGCAATACCATGGAATGTAAGTTGTAATATTGCTTAGTATTAAAAATCACTACAATAAGATAAGTATGTCACAAACATATTGCAAAGACATTCTGCAAATTACTTTAAAGAAACTGAAATGACAAAGGACCAAAACTTTTGATTCAAATCGAGAAGGATTACATATGCCGAAAAAAGAAAAAACCATAAAAATCCTATTCTATTGGTTTCTTTCCCTCTGCCTTTGAAACAGGTTCTACTCTAGCAGGAGGATCATCCAAAGCGTAAGGAGAATTTATGAAGTTCAGATCTCGAAGCGTCCTAACATTCATCACAGATGGCCGATCAAGCAAGTGCTCCGGGCGAGATATCTCAAAATTAAAATGAAGACTGTAGTCGCCGAGATACTTGGAGATTAAGAACTGAGGAATTGCCCGGGCAGGAATCCACCGCATATCAAGTTTGAAAGGTGGCACGGGTAACTCGAGCAATCCAGGGTTATAGTAATCCCACAGATAATGGCCCTGCTCCAGTTGTAACAACCCAGTGCATTCAGCCATCCTTGCTTATACCCCTCGTTATTTGACTGTTGGATCCGATCATCAAGGTGGTAGAGGGCTTCGTTGTAACCAGTCATCCAAAACTCTCTGGGCTACTTATGGAACTGATAAGTCAACCTCTCTAGCTGGTCGTGAAGATTCTTCACTATATTTGTTTTATTTTCCAAGGCAGAGCTTTGTGTAGAAAGTTACTCTTCGAGGGTCAGAATCCTCTTGGATATCTCTGCTAATGCTTGATTCTTTACCATCAACTGGAAGGCCTAATTATCCAAGGATGCCTGTATTCTAGCTTCTTCAATAGTAACCCGAGCAGCCCTTGCTCTTCCCCGAGAAGCTCTTGCTCGTCCGCAAGAAGAAGTAGAGGCCCCATTCCTCTTTAAGGTTTCCAATTCATCTCTCAAATTGGCATTTCCAACCTCCAAGAATGAGAAACCTTCGTCATTAACAGGGACCAAGGCTCCTGAGGAAGATGCTGCGGATTTCAATTGGGATATCTCTTCTCTTAAAACGTCATTTTCCTGCTCCAATAGTATAGCGATTTGTCTATACTCCTCAACCTCAACCTTTAGAATTTTCTCTTTCTTCTCGTATGCAGCGATGAACTTATCATATCCTTTGTCAACGTTTAATTGCTGATATTTTTTCTCATACCCCTGATGCAAAAGGGCAGAAGATTCCTTGTATTGTTGTTGGAGTTCCTTGATGGTACCCTGGAGATCTTCAATCATCTCATAATATGCCACATTGTTGGCAACTGCACGGTCGAGCAGGCACTTCAAATATTGGTAGGCTTCAACTGCTCGTTCAGAAGTATCTGGACCGAGGATGTCAATGATTTAAGTTTCATTCAGGTCAGCATGGCCAGCCTCGAAGTAGTCATTGCATTTTTTCATCAGTTCAGTATCGTGAGCTGAGAAGAGCTCAATTCTAGCCATAAACTAGTAAAGATAAGAGATAAAAAGAATTAATAAGAATGCAGACAGAGCAAGAAGAGGAAGAAGTCAAGATAGACAATCGAAAGCTCGAATTTTCATTTCATCATAAAAGAAAATACAAAACTTGAGGCTACATCCAATAAAATGACAAAATAAACACCCAAACTACTCTACACCTTCTCTTTATTTCCTATAACTTCCTCAGGAGGTTTCGAGGAAGAGGTCGGTTGTTAGGTGGACACGAGTAGCTTCTCGATAGGAGTAATAGTTAGTTGGGGCTGCTCATAGCAAAGTTCAACAGTAGGGACCTGATCCCCAATTATCATTGAAGACTCTTCTGAGGCATTTTCATCCTCTTCTTCTTCTCCAGGAGAGGGAGGAGGACCATGAACATGATGCTGAAAAAATTCAGAACTCTCAGAGACCTTTAGCTCTTGTAGAGTTGCAGCCCATCCGTCCCTGAAGTATTTAAGGCTAGCAAATTCCATCTGAGAGGACATGGCTGCTAGGCCTTTATTCCAACCTTTGTCCCAGCCAGCGCTAAAGGACTTTTTAACCGCAAGTTTTCTCTTTGCCTTCTCCAAGGAAATCCTCTCATCCAGAAGTTCCTCAGCAACTTTCAATTTCCCTTCCACCTCCATCTTTTGGCGATCAACTTCATGAAGTCTACCGACTTCCTCTTAAGCAGTTTTGAGATTGTTCTCAAGCTCCTCAGCATTCTTGAGCTTCTCCCCAAGCTCTTTATTCTTCTTTTCAAACTCTTTCATCTTCTTCTCCAAATCTTTGGAGGCCACCACAACTCGTTCTCTTTCTTACTCCACAGACTTAACCTGTTTCTCCCAAGCAATTTTATTCTCCTCATACTTCTGATGAGATTCCTTCAAAGACTGGGTTAATCCAGTAAAAGCTTCTTCTACACCTCTCGAGGAGATTGAAGCCTTGATAGCCTCATCCTTCTTCAGAATAGTGTTGAAACATGTTACCAGCTGGAAAAAGAAAATAATTGTAAGTCAGAACAGAGATATAACATTGAAAAATGAAAGTTTATATTAGTAATACTTACTGAGGCAATATGTTGAGCAGCCAAGGTAGTGACCCTGTCACGAGAAAGATTGTCTTCAATACCTTGGATCTCTGGGATAATCCAAGACTTCGCCGAGCTCATAGCAGAGCTCGGAGAAACAAAGGTGGGAATACCACCTTCAACATTTAAAGACTGAGAGACAGCTTCTACTGGTCTCTCAAGAGAACTCTTATTTAACCTCCTCGTAGGAGCAGGAACATTCTCAACCAAGGATGTTGTCTTGGTTGGTGATATAATGATAACCTCGCTTGGAGGAGAAACAGCATCAACCTTGCTCGGGGCCACTGGGGGCTTCTCAACAATCTTCTTAGCAACAACTGTAGGGGGTGCATCAATTTTTCTTGTCCCTTCCTCTGGGACATCTTGCTTATTTCTCTTTGCCTCCACATCGGCAGAATCTGATTTGTCATAGAAGGAAGGAGCTTTTCTTCTCTTTATTCTGATATTAAGGGGAATATTTGATTCAGGGGAAGAACCCTCAGAAGCTGGTACTGGGTTGATGTCACCCACCACTGGACGAGCAGTAAAGGATGAAGTATAATTTTTGTATTGCAACAAATAAGAGGCTGATCTAATGTGTTCGCCAGCAACGGTTTGGTGCAAACTCCAGATAAGTTTCAAGTGTCTCAAATTGACATCAATTTCTTTGGGGAATTTTCTTTTGCTGTCAACTGCAAATAAACAAAAACTAAAATGTCAATGACGCATTTTATCAAACACAAAGAAAACATAATTTCAAAAATAATTTTAAAACAACCTATCCCATTGCCATAAGGGGGACACTTAGGACCCTGATATACATCATCTCCATTTAATGGAGCATGTTGCCAATTTTTCATAACAACCCCATGCTCGAAGTAATACCTGTTGGCATCTAGGAAATTGACAACTAAAGCCCTATTTAAAAATCTAGTTTTTAAATAAAAAGTACTATCGCTGACAACCCATCTATAGCAAAACATAATTTCTGGAATTCCAAAACGGGTTCCATGAATTTGTTTTAACCTATGAACTCCATTAACTATTCTCCAGGTATTAGGAGCTATTTTTGCAAGTACAACATCAAAATATTTATAGAATTCCAAACACAGGGGATTTGGAGGAAAAAAAAAGCCACATTCGGCCACAAAGAGACTGGGGAACCAATGTCCCTTAGCCAAAGAAAAATAGTCAGAAGGTTCAGAAAGTTCTTCCAATATGACCCATGAAGGAATAGAAAAATCAGAGCGAAACTTATCAAGCGATTAAACAATATAAACAATGATAATCAAAGCAAAATAAAAAGAGAAGGAAGAAGATCTTACAGGGGAAAAGTGAACCAGTTGACAAGGAACACCAAAAGAAATGAACGCACAAGAAAGAGAGAAAATGAAAAGTTCAGAGACACAGATTTGAAAAGTGAAAGATGATAGAATTTTCTGCAACGCTTAAATACTTTACCTTGGGAATGGAGAAAAACAACGATTACCAGGACGGACGATTGCGTATCCGGCGGCTAAAAAGAAGAAAAAAGGCACGAAAAACGAAGCGATTATAGAAATTCAAAATACTTTAAAATCCTGATACTATGCACTCAAAAAAGGAGTTATAAATAACGAACGTTTGTCTAAAATCCATAAAGTTTAGGTAGCAGAATGTTCCATACTTTTCTTCAACATCAAACTACGAAACATTGGGGGCTTCTGTTGATACCAAATTTAATCTACTGACGTGGATCAATTATGTGGAGACACGTGTCAATCTACATGACACCCATAAACACTTTTTGGGCAAAACACTGACTCCGAGAAGCTTAATATCCCCAACCAACTAAAGAGTTTCGAGCAGCAAGAATTGACCGAGGAACTTCATTGTACCGAGGCACTCAAACCCCCGAGGAACTACTATACTCCATATAATTCAAGACCACCGAACAACTAAGAAGTCACGAGGAACTTAGAGGCCCGAGCAGATCAAGCGTGTCGATCTACTGAGTCGGTCCGAGCTATTAAGTCGGTCCGAGCAACTTAAGTCGGTCCGAGCAACTCAGGGTGGTCCGAGCAACCCAAATACTTATTACGTGCGCGTCAAGCATGCCAGAAGACAACTACGCATTTAATGTGCGTTTAATGCCATACAGATACATTCAGCTGTCAAAATACAGCGCATCACTTTTTCACATGTACAGCCTCAAGGCTATAAATACATTGTAACCTCCTCATTAGCAGGGGACTCGGAATTTCTTGGTAAAACCTATTATCGAGAATTCCCAACAAATATCAATAACAAAAATAATGGACGTAGGCCATTCTTTCAAGGCTGAACCACTTTAAAATTCTTTGTCTTATTTATTTTTATCTGTGATTGAATAATTAGAGATAGTCTAATTTTTTACATCAACATATACTTTTTTTCTCAGATAATGTTTGTCTTGTATGTATAGATTGATTTTCAAATGTTAGAGTTGGTACATCCATTAACAGTTTTCCTATATGGTCACTTTATTATTGGTCACTTTATAGAGTTTATAGACCCGGTTTATCTCCACTTGAATGCTCCATTTGCTTCGAACAACTACTTCACATGTCATCATAATGTTGTAGTCAAACTCCATCTAGAGTGATGTTCTGACAAAATTACATTATTTGTTATGGAATTGAACGTTTCTTCAATGAAACCCTCGACATTACTCCACGTACAAATATATGAAAATGGTAGTTTTATACACATGTTTTACAGATTCATTTCGAAAAAATGATATGAACATTCATCTCTAATAATAGAACATATGTGTGATAGTTTCATGATGATTTTCTCATCAATGACCACATTATGAGACTTATTCTTAAAGCACGCGCACAACCAAAAAGAAAAAAAAAATTTATTCATGTAAAAGAAGCTCGGTGTACATGTTCCCGTTGAACAAATTTGTACATTTAAAAACATACTTTATAGTGTTTTTAAGTTACAAAATCACGGGAAAAAGTGCCGCTCAAAATTCATTTTAATAAAATAAATTTTGTCCAATAGTAGTTCAAAAAGACTTTTCAGTAATTAAAGAATTGGCTCTCACTCAGCTCCATGCCTACTTGCAGATTCTTTAAATAGAAAATATCCATTATATTTCTAAAAATTACATGGAGAAAAGTGTAACGTATGGATTTTGATAGGTTAGAAATTTATAGTTCTAAAAAATTATAATAGAAGAATTTTGATGGGTCATAGTCATCTTTCTCGTACACTTAACCTTTGCTTATAAAGTATCGATATATCTAGACATCACTTTTCTGCAAACTTTTGGGTAATATTGTTGGTGTACAACCAACAATGCTAATTTTGTTTTTAAGATATTGCATCACAAAATTTCTTTTGCATGAGTAAACTCACATTATTAGAAATAGATTGAACTCCCAAACCAATGCACTTTTTTTTCTTTAATTTCATTTCAATGCGAATTATTGGTTCCTACGAGATAAAGTAATAACAAAAGAAAATTTGTTATTATTATTAGTATTTTTGTGGCACATATGGTTTTGGTGATGATTACAGAGTGCATTTCTATCATAAGATGTACACATTAGCTGAAGACATTTGATTATAGGTTTCAATTGTTTTTATTTATGTTGCATTCTTCTATTTTTGGTTTCTGTATGATATTAATTTATTCATTGGTATAAATGCACTCTACGTCTAATGATAGTAAACTATTTGGTTAAGATCTAAACAATATATTAATTCAAATGGCTTTTTTTAGGTGAGCACAATGGCAAAGTGAAGGAAAATTAGAACCCCGGGCCTCTAAAATAAACTTTTAATACGATTCAAGTAGCAACAAACCAATTTTCTGAAATCTTTTGAACTAGAGGCTATGGAATTGTTTTCAAGGCAAAAAATTAATTAAAAATCGCACATATTTTTTGTAAAAAATATTAAATGGTTTGATGCATTGCCATTTTTACAGTTGTATCTTTAGTGTAAGTAGACCTGGCAACGGGTCGTGTTCGTGTCCTGTTTTAACGATTTTGTATAAAATCACCCTAATTCGAACATGACCCGTTAGCTTAACGGTTACAAAATACTAATCCGAACACGACCCAATATTATTAGCGGGTGATATGAACTGAACAGTTAATATTCTTTAGTAAACGGATGGATATGGATCGTGTCTTAATTAACCCGTTAGTAAACCATTCAGAAAGCCATTACCCATTAAGAAAACTGTTTCCCAATAATTTAATAAATTCATTTATATTATTTTTGTTAAATCAAATTTTAAATTTGATCCCAATTTTAATCTTTTAACCATAACAAAACATATTTGGACAGATCATACTTTTATATTATAAACGAAATATACTATAGTATGGCTATTAATTCCAATCTAAAGCAACTTCTATTATGGAATAAAAGTTCTATGAATTCTTCAACTTTTGAACTTGAAAAAAACAATAACAACAACTTCAAGTTATATTACAAGATAAAACAGATTCTAAGTATTACAAGATTGGATATTAAACAGATACTTAACTTCAAGATTTCTTACGTAATCCAATATCCAAGATAAACATATTCCTCCTACAAATGGACAAATTACATCTTCTCTTAGTAATAACAACATTTTTCAGCCCTATCCAATGTTTGTGGTTTCATTTCCATAGAACCTGGAAAATAAAACAAATAAGAGGAATAGACATATCAAAAAACATATCAGGAAAATAAAAAATGGAAAAAGAAATCAGAAAACTATCCCACAAAAAAACATACCAGAAAAAAATATGAGTTTATGAATAATAAATTGTTTGAATCCGTAATAAACAAGGGGGTTAAAAAATGAGAAAACAAATCAGAAAAAAATAGAATAAAAGAAACCCATGGATCTTGAAAATCCTTTGAATCTTAAAGAGATTAGAAGAAAAAGAAAGAATAGAAGGAAAAAATACATACTAGCGGTGAACTGGTGGTGAGGTGAATGATTAGGGTTTTTTCTCCTCTCTTCTCTCTCTCTCTCTAGGATATGTGGCTGGTGGAAAAATGGAATAAGATATGTGAGGGTGAGGGTAAGATTAGGGTTATAACGAGTGGTTCTACATGGCCCGCCTGGCAACCGCATTTCACAAATTTTTTTTTAGTTTCTTATTCTTGAGATAATTATATTTAAGTCCCATTTGTCGGGTCAACATTCATATAAATCCTATTGACTTTTCAAAAATCCTATAGGTCCTATTCCAACTTTTTAGGGAATTGTTTCACAATTTTACCCTTTTATAACTAATCATCCGTAACTTCCTTTAGAAAGTTACATAAGTGGTTGCACTTTTTTTTATCTTTAAATGATCATAACTTTTGATTCACAAATCCGTTTTTTCCAAAATTACTATTTTTTAAATCTGCTCTACGAGATCTATCAAACAAGATCCATGAAGGCTATAAAATTCCAAAGAAAAAAAATTACGCAAACAGTAAACTTTACTGTATGCACTAGAATATGAAATAGTTTTATATATGTGACATTTTCACAAACAGATAGTAACATTTACTGTGGTAATATTACACGGTATATATATCCGGTGGATCCAAAATCTCTTTTTTTAAAATTACCTTATATTTAAAGGTTTGCGCTAGCAGAATCCAATCCTTACCACCATTATTCGAGCTTTAATGGCCTTTGTTAGAGCTCCGATTTGGGGTGGGTAAGGGTGGCATGGGGTGCTGCTGGCGCGGACCTTTGAAAATAAGAGACTTTTGAATAAATGGGTTTTGGATCGATCGGAGTGTCATGGGCTGCCGCTGGCGCGGACCGTTGAAAATAAGATTGGATAAATGGGATCTGGAACCTCTTGAGCACCGGTTTGGGGTGAGTAGGGGTGGCATTAGGTGACGGTGGGGCAGAGCTTCCAAAATAGGAGCATATTATATATATATATATATATATATATAATGTGATAACACAGTAAATGCTATTGTTTGTAAAAATATCATAGATATTAAACTTTATTGTATACAACATAAAATGAAATAGTTTTATATCTGTGACATTTTCCCAAACAATAACACTTATTGTGTTAATATATTTATGAAATAGTTTTATATATATAACATTTTCACATACAGTAACATATACACGATAGATCCAAACCTCTTTCTTTTCAAAATTACCATATTTTTAAAGGTTTACGCTAGCGACATTCAATCCCCACCACTACCCACCCCCATTGTCGGAGCTTCAACGACTTTCATCAGAGCTATGATTTGGGTGGGTAAAAGTGGCAGAGGGTGCCACTGGTGCGGACCTCTGAAATTAAGAGAATATTAGATGAATGGGGTTTGGATCAACCGGAGCTCCGATTTGGGGTGAGTAGGGGTGGCATTGGGTTAGGTTTATATCTATAACATTTTAACAAACATTAACATTTACACAGTATATATATATATATATATATATATATATATATCCAAACCTCTTTTTTCTGATATTATCTTGTTTTCAATGGTCCGCGCCAACGGCATCCAATCCCCACCACCACCCACCCCCTTTGTCGGAGCTCTAACAACCTTCATCGGAGCTCTGATTTGAGGTGGCATGAGATGCCGATGTAATATTTTCACAAACAGTAACATTTATTATTTGTGAAAATATTACAGATATAAACCTAACCCAATGCTACCCCTACTCACCTCAAACAGGAGCTCCGGTGGATCCAAACCCCATTTATCCAATATTCTCTGATTTCCTAAGGTCCGCGCCAGCGGCACTCCATGTCACCCCAAATCAGAACTCTGATGAAGGTTGTTGGAGCGCCGACAATTGGGGTTGGTGGTGGTCGGGATTAGATACCGCTAGCGTGTGCCGTTAAAAATAAGACAATATCAGAAAAAAGAGGTTTGGATCCACCATATATATATATATATATATTGTGTTGTAACACAGTAATGTTATCGTTTGTAAAAATGTTATAGATATAAACCTAACCCAATGTCACCCCTACTCACCCCAAATCGGAGCTCCGGTGGATCCAAATTCCATTTATATAATATTCTTTTAATTTCACAGGTCCGCGTCAGCGGTACCCTATGCCACTACTACCCACACAAATCATAGCTCTGATGAAAGTCAATGAAGCTCCGACAATGGGGGTGGGTAGTGGTGGGGATTGAACGTCGCTAGCGTAAACCTTTAAAAATATGGTAATTTTGAAAAGAAAAAAAGACTTATTAGTCTTTTTTGTTAAGTCCATTAAAAAGTCCATTCTTTTGGTCCACTTGTGAACCTCTCCCTATATATATATATATTATGTAATATTAACTCAGTAAATGTTACTGTTTGTGAAAATGTTATATATATAAAACTATTTCATAAATATATTAACACAGTAAATGTTATTGTTTATTAAAATGTCACAGATATAAAACTATTTCATTTTCTGGTTTATGTAATAAAGTTTAATATCTATGACATTTTTACAAATAATAGCATTTACTGTGTTATCATATTATATATATATATATATATATATATATATATATATATATATATATATATATATATATATATAATATGCTCCTCTTTTTAAAGTTCTGTGCCACCGGCAGCTAATGCCACCCCTACTCACCCCTAATCGGCGCTCCAGAGGATCCCGATCCCATTTATCCAATCTTATTTTCAAAGGTCCGCGCCAGCGGCACCTCATGATACTCCGGTGGATCCAAAACCCATTTATTCAAAAATCGCTTATTTTCAAAGGTCCGCGCCAGCGGCACCACATGCCACCCTTATCCACCCCAAATCGGAGCTCTGACGAAGGTCGTTGAAGCTCCAACAAAGGTGGTAAGGATTGGATACCACTAGCGCAAACCTTTAAATATAAGGTAATTTTGAAAAAAGAGGGTTTGGATCCACCGTATATATATATATATATATATATATATATATATATATATGTATGTATGTATCAAGGTTCTAAAAGGCGCGAGGCGTGGTCGAGGCGTAGAGGTCGAGCCTCAAGCCTTAGGAGCCTAGGCGCGCCTAGGCGTAAAAAGGCTTTTTTCCTTTTTTTTTTTATTATTTTAGTTATTCCTAGGCTAGTAATATTATAAAATAGTACATACCTTGAATTTTGAAAATATATCCATATGTTTGGTAGCCATCTTTCTCATATTCATGCTCCATAACCAATAGTTCTCAACTAATCCTCTGTTTTTTAAAACAAAAGTGTGACTTAAGCCTTTTACCAAGAATAAAGCGTAATAAGGCGTAGGTGATGCGTTTCTCTCAAGCCTCAAGCCTAGGCGGGCCTTTTAGAACACACACACACACACACACACACACACACACACACACACACATATATATATATATATACTGTGTAATATTACCACAGTAAATGTTTCTGTTTGTTATGTCACATATATAAAACTATTTCATATTCTAGTGCATACAATAAAGTTTACTGTTTGTGTAAATTTTTTTCTTTGAAATTTTATAGCCTTCATGGATCTTGTTTGATAGATCTCGTCGAGCAGATTTCAAAATTAGTAATTGTGGGTACCCAGAATTAAGATCATGGGCCTGGACGAGTATCCCGATGCTGGCGGCCCAAAGTCTAGACCCCCACCTCTTATTTGATTGAGATCTAGTCTCTTCCCACGTTCCCATTAAGGGATGTTATAGGGAGAGATGGAAGACGTGGGGAAATCCAACATCCCCACTTAGCTAAATGAACATGTATATATTGAACCCTAGGTCCGGGGCAAAAGGACAAGTTGTATTATCTGTAAGTACTCTCCGGAGTATATAGAAATAACACCGGCTGCACCACCGTGGACGTAGGCACATCTTTGCTGAACCACGTACATCTTTTGTTGTGTGATTGTCATTTTATATTCCTCATTCTTATTTGGTGCTTGCCTTTCCCCTATTTGTTTGTGTTGCATAATATTGTCACCACAGTAATTTTGAGAAAAACGGATTTGTGAATCAAAAGTTATGATCATTTGAAGATTTAAAAAAAAGATCAACCACTTATGTATCTTACTCAAGGAAGTTACGGATGGTTAGTTTTAAAAGGGTAAAATTATGAAAAAAAAATTCCAAAAAATTAGGAATAGGACTTATATGTAAGGGGAAAATATGGTGGGACTAGAATGTCTAAAAGAAAGTCTAATAGGATTTAAACGTGAATGCCCCCTTATTCTTTTGTTATAAACAAATGTTATAAAAAAATGTTTTTTATATTTAAAAAACAATTTTTTTAACACTTTTTAATTTATAAACAATTTTTTATATTAAATAAATTTTCTTACAACAATATAAAAAAAACAATTTGTTGGATGTGGGTCGACGTCAGCGACACTAATTAATCACGATATTTTTTTAATAAAATATCGTGAATAATTAGTGCCGCTGGCGCGGACCCACAATTAATCGCGATATTTTTTTCAATAAAATACACATTCAACAAATAATGTGGGTCCATTCCAGTGGCACTAATTAATCTCGATATTTTTTTTAATAAAATATCACGATTAATTAGTGCCGCTGGTGCGGACCCACATTCAACAAATGATTTTGGTCCGAAAATGTGAATCCGCGCCAGCGACACTAATTAATCGCGATATTTAAAAAAATATCGCGATTAATTTGTGTCGGTGGTGCGAACCTACATTCAACAAATAATTTATGTCCGGAAATGTGGGTCGCCGCCAACGACACTAATTAATCGCGATATTTTATTGAAAAAATATCGCGATTAATTAGTGCCGCTGGCGCGGACCCCAATTCCACAAATGATGTGAGTTCGGGAATGCGGGTCCGCGTCAGCGACACTAATCAGTCACGATATCATGTCAATAAATATATATATTTTTATTTATGAAAAAATATTTTTTTAATTTTTAATAAAAATTGTTTACTTTAAAAAAAAATATTTTTTTATACTAATAGAAAAATAGTTTTTTTTTGTGTTATATAAAAAACTATTTTAAATTAATTATTAAAAACATAAGAATAAGAAACTGATAAAAAGAAAAAAAAAACTGTTTTTTTTAATATAAAAATTATATTTATATTAATTGTTAAAAGCCAAAGAATAACAAAAAAAAGGAAGTACAATGCAGTCGCCATGCGGTACCCTTATGCGGTACATATAATGTTTTCCATAACATTTTATGTGGTACCCAATTTTCTAATCTAACGGTTGAGATTAACTTAGGAATTATATATATATATATATATATATATATATATATATATATATATATATATATATATATATATATATTGTTTACCTACTAACGCGCTATAATGGGTGTAATATTAGTTCAGGTCACATGACCCAATAAAAATCGATACTACTAACGGGTAATAATGGGTATAAACGGTTTTAATCATGTAAGAGTACAAACTCAAACTCGATTCATTATGATAACGGATCTACCGTGTTGACCCGTTAATGATCCAAATTCGAGAAGACTAAACCCATTAACTTATAATTTTGTGTCGTATCGTCTCGTGTTATCCTGCCGTGCCTCATTTTTCCAGGTCTAAGTGTGAATTTGGAAACTGGCAAGACATTGAAGTGAAGGGGTTGTCCCTCACATCTCACCAAGGAACCAAAGAATTTTAAAACAAGATCCAACTCTTATATACTCAACGACATAGAAACCTAGTGAGTTCGCTTGGGGTCTGCATCAAGAGAGGAGAAAAGATTCGGATATACAAGTTTGTACAAAATGGAAGTTTGGTCAGCTTCCTATTTGGTAAGACAATATTATTAATTCTATACAAATTCAGCACCACGACTGTTATTTTGTATTTCTTTTACATTTTAAAAAATAGTGCGATTCATTAACCTATAAAATCATTCTTAAGAACACCCTAATATTAATCATGAACACATTAATATGATTAAACTTTAGCATACAATTGTTCTTAATAAAAGGATCTTGGATCTTCATGTTTTCACAAAATACGTCGAAAAGATAGAAAGTAAGACTTACCTTGATTAAGGATCAATCTTGATTAATTGCTCCATCAATCTACCTTCTTGAAAAAAATACACTCTAATGGAATCTTGGAGTTTCTCTCCCACCTCATAAATAGTGTGTTATGAGATAATCCCAGATGGTGTAGGGCTCCTCTATTTATAAGGGGAAGAGGGCCGGAATCCTAGTCAAGGTGGGACTCTTTTTCAAGTCTCCCACTAATACCACTAACCATCATGTGACTAACGGATAAGATTGACCCAATCTTCTAATATTCGTATTTATCACGTTCCTAATTAATTATTTGATATTTATCAAGACCACATAATTGGAAAATTCATAAATTCGAAATTTAATATAATTAAAATTAAATAATTAATTTTGACACTGAATATTAATTTCCAACAGTCTCCCACTTGGTCTTAATAATCCTCATAATTAAATTAGGTACCATAAGGTGCACAATAACTGATAAATATAGTTTGCTTAAATCAAATGATTCACGGATGCGAGTCATGGCGGTTCCATGCTATTCAAGAGCATGGTTCCTTCCATGTACCACAACACCAATGTTTCATTCAACTAAGCCTTTAATATTGGGTATCATAATGGCCTCATAATGTCCTTTTGAATAAGGACTATTTCTATCAATAATAATTCATAATCATATGCATGCATTCACAAAAGACAGAAATAATGGAAATCAGAAACACTTTTATTCAATTCAAGTAATAGTGTCAAACAACTAAGCTAAATAGCAATCATAATTTTACTAATCGAGATCCATCTCTTTAACACGTTCCATAAGGTCTTTTGGAGATAGTCCTTTCGTAATAGGATCTGCTATGTTATCACTCGTACTAATGTGATCAATTGACACTCTTTGTTTCTGTATTTCTTCTTGAACTGATAGGTATTTCATTCAACGTGCTTAGTTACTTTAGGAATACCTAACATTTCTTCATAAAGAAGATTGCAGGGACATTATCATATTATTTCAGCGACTTGATAATAGTGTTGACAACTCCAAGTCCCGAAATGAAGTCACGCTGCCAAAATACATAAGTTGTAGCATCAAGCATGCTACAAACTCAGCTTTCACAATAGTTAATGGATGGATTGTGTTGCACTCCTTCATTATATTGGTTGATAAACCAAAACAAATATTCTTAAGCAAGAGTGAACTTTATACCATCCGTACAAATAGTAAATCTGAGTTACAATAATTGTTCATATTTAAATGAACACATACATCATAAATGTGAGCATATAGTCCTTTAAGTATGTCATTACTTCATACACAACTTTTAAACCCATAAGATTATTTTGATTCTCTACTTTCTAAATATGTGCTTGAATATAGTGAAAATATATAAACTTACTCCCACTGATCTTAAGGTGTTTACAAATATACAACGATTAAAAAAAATAATGATATTATTTCTTAAAATACGTCATGTGGGAAACATATGTTTATAAAATGATCTCCTAAACATATACGCATGGTTTATAAGACTTCAAAAAGTAATTTTCACATCCACTTCATGTAACTCTCAATCATAATGAGCTACTAATGTCATAGGAATTTCATGGCCTTACATATAATTGAGAAGGTTCATTTATAACCTTTTCTTCATTAATAGTGAAATATTTTACTACAATTTAGCTTTATCTCGTTTAACTACCTTTAGTGTCGCGTTTGGTCTTGATGACCCCCTTATACCCGACTTTAGTGCATCAATTATGTAATTCAACAAGATTTCAACCTTAGTTGTAGTCCATTAGTCTCACTTCTTATGACTTTTGAAAATAAAACCATGTCATTATTTATCCCTACGCCAAATTCATGTTCATGAAGATACACTACATAATCATCGAGGATAGTAGACCTTTTAGGATCTTCTTAATACTATTCCTTATGATTTTATCTACATTTCTCTCACGGTGACAATACTATCATTTAGTGGTTGATCATTTATTTGTTCTTTGTTGCTTAGACAATCTAACAACTAAAAAATAAGGATTCAAGAAGGTTATCGGTAATGGGATAAGTACCCTACCTTCCTTTATAACCACATTTCATGATTTTCTACTACCACTAATTTCACCTTTCATAATGAATTTGACTTTAATGCAATACATACACGTCAATGACAATTATATGATCTATGTAGGTCCACTTTAAGGGAAGTTTCTCATAATATCCCACTTGGGCCACATAGGTCATCCTTATATTAGACATCATAATACCTTAAGAGCACAACTCGACTATCAAAATTTGTAAGAGACATTACAAAAATCTTGTCCACGAAAATTATAAAAAAGAGTCTAGATTTAATTTGGCACAAGATTTAAAGAGTTTCATCAATAACGCCACGATTATGATGCAGGATCAAACAGATCTTTAAAGAACTATATCCAAAATTTATTTTGTACAAAACATCAAAAGGAATATCATAACCCTTGAAATATACATCAAAAGATTCTTTAGAACATATCCCTCACGATCAAGTCTAGACAAACATTTTCCAAAAAAAAAAATTGAGGGTTTATGAAAACAAATGGCGATTTGATTCCCCAAGAACAAAAGAAAAGAATCTTATTAGCATTTCTAGTTTTTTTGTAAGAAATCCTTGCATCAAAAGTAAATACTTTCTACAACACAGTAAGTATAACTTGCAAACTCTAGTGAGATGAAAAACTCATTTCAAATCATAAAAGATACATATTATCTTTATCATTATTAGTCCGAGTGTGCAATATGTAAACAAACTTAATTTTTTTAACCAAATTAAATATGAAATTTTTAGAGAAACAAAATGGGATACAATAATATGTGATAAGATAATGAGATAAATTACTCACTTCATTAATGCTTTGATTTAACAACACACACATCGATTACATGATAATAAATTGAGTGCATAACCGTAAGTTTTCTTCAGTAGTAACCGTGAAATATCGGTTATATGATGCTTGTTGATTACTTTATTGGGTATATTGTTATTTCATTATATTGTACACGATATTTGTGCACAACTTATTTTCACATACTATAATGATATATGTGATCTATGATGTTCATTCAACCACTCAAAATTGATTCCCTGGAAGGAATAACCTTGCTTGAAGAAATAAATTCAATATACCCCATTAATATCTTTACAATTATAAGCATCATGAGTTACTACTACCATCATCTTTACATTTAATATGTATTGCCATTCTAGTTGGGTCACTTTAGTGACTACCAAATATTTCATAATATGAATATTACATTACGTAAAGACTTACATACACAAGTCAATAAATTTTTCACTTATTTTCATTAAATATCGCATGATAAATAAACTAAATTATTCATGTTTATGGTTTTCATAAACTTAATTGGTGATATGATAGTGAAAGAAACCATGGCATCTGCGTTTGACGACCATTATTACCTTCCCAAAATATATATCACCACTAACATTTTGTTCAATTATTGTAATCAAAATAAACGAATAAACAATAATATGTATGCAACATCAGAAAGTATCATCATACTAGCATTCAATATCATACATGGACCCGAAGGCAACCAAAATATGCATGATATTAATGCATTAGTCCAATATTTATATCTTCTGGAATGGAGCACTTTAATGAACACCAAACCTTATATTAAATAAATATTAGAAATACGCATACATGTTCAAAATACCCGTAATACATCAATAATTATATTATTGTCTATTCCCTAACTTGAAATTCACGAAAAATTGGACATAATGTGAAAATCAAATAGACAAAGAGTTTACATGAGATATTACATAAATAATAGTAAATGGAAGACATAAATCATTTACTTTCACTTCATCACTTATGTATGAGTAACAAATCAGAAATATTGACTAAAATCATTCATGGTCATACTAATGCACAATACGGTTATAATCACAATTATCACACTAGTGGCATATGTAAATATGACTTTTTAACATTGATGCCAATTATTTAACATTTACAAAAATTCCAATGTTTATTTGATTCAAATTTCAGCATGTGTTGCGCTTCAAATAACCTTATAACAAACATTAGGATAATCTGAAATGACTACAAGTATAGTATCTTGACATGTAATCTTAGCCTGTATTTGGCATTTGATTAAACTGAATGAATACCTACTTATGAGTCTCAAAATTTGCAAGTCATACATTCAAATATGCATGTATGCAACGAATAAATCTAGTATCAGTACATATGAATTGTAGCCTGTGTTTGGCATTTAATTCAACTTAATGGGAGTACTAGCCTTAGAATAAACAATAATTCTGATTTTCAACTACATGAATCGTTGGCCTGTGTTTGGCATGAGACTCATTAAAACACGAATATCATAATATTCAACAATATGAATCATTGGCCTGTGTTTGGCACGAGACTCATCAAAATATGAATATTAACAATAACGCAAGTCTAATATCCTACCATATGAAATATGTTGGCATGTGTTTCGCACGAATATTCAACTAAAAAGGGATCATTAGAGAAAGGTTTTATCACAGTTTTAGATAAAAACATACATGAAATATGGAAAAACTTAAATTTTTCCACCAAAAAAATGAGTTAGAATCATGGAACTGTAGGAAATTACTCCAGAATCTCAAATATTCGACGGAATTCAAAAATATTTTTTCTGGAAGTCAGAAACATTATTTATGCAAAATTAATGCCCCCAAAAATATTATACTCAAAACTTAATGTATAATTAATGGTCCAAATATAGATACATACATAATAATCAAATATTTACAATTATAAATTAAGACACTTTCATGTCTTCCCCATCCAACACCATATAAATATTATTGTCTAAACATCAATTCATAATACATTAGGACCTTTGGGCTACCAAATATAGATTATGCACAATAACCTAATATATCGAAATGTTATTGTCAAACACATAATCATACATCTAATATTCAAAATTTTATATTGAACTCTTTCATCAATACCAAATACTACGTAACATGAATATTAGAACAACCATGAACATAAAAAAAAAAAAAAAAAAAAAACAGCCCACGTGGTAAAAAAAATACATAATATTCGGAAAAAATCGTAATTTTTGTCAAAAATAAAAAATTTGAGTTAGCACCACAAGGATGTAGACAATTACTCCAGGATCTCAAAACAATTGCGGAATTCAAAAATCAATTTTCTGGAGTGAGATATTGACGTCAACATTATTACCAAAAACGATAAAAATGCAATTTTAAGGGTCTTAACGATATCAAAACGTAAAAGTAAGGTGGTTCCCATTGTACACAATGGGTTTTGTTGATTTCGACGTTTCCTGTCGACCATGTAAGTTTCGTAAAATTCCGAGCAAGTTTTGACCTTTCATTCTCACCAGTGAGTATTGGCGACAGAAGAAAAACGTCACAAAAAATCTCAGACACAATTTAAGAGCTGATTTAATGACAGAAATAAGACGTCATAGAAGGTCTCAGGCACAAAAGCAATTTAATGACATAAATAAAAATGTCGCAGAAAGTCTCAGGCACATATTTCATTATAAACGAACATCAATTAGGAAAATCATGAGATCTTAAACTTTAGCTGTGATACCACATATAAAATCATTCTTAAGAACATCCTAATATTAATCACGAACACATTAATATGATTAAACTTTAGCATACAATTGTTCTTAATAAAAGGATCTTGGATCTTCATGTTTTCACAAAATACCTCTAAAAGATAGAAAATAAGACTTACCTTGATCAAGGATCAATCTTGATTAATTGCTCCATCAATCTACCTTCTTGGAAAAAATACACTCTAATGGAATCTCGGAGTTTCTCTCCCACCTCACAAATAATGTGTTATGAGATAACCCCAGATGGTGTAGGGCTCCTCTATTTAGAAAGGGAAGAGCGCTGAAATCCTAGTCAAGGTGGGACTCTTTTTCAAGTCTCCCACTAATGCCACTAACCATCATGTGACTAACGGATAAGATTGACCCAATCTTCTAATATTCGTATTTATCACGTTCCTAATTAATTATCTGATATTTATCAAGACCACATAATTGGAAAATTCATAAATTCAAAATTTAATATAATTGAAATTAAATAATTAATTTCGATAATATTAATTTCCAACATAACCCTCCAGCTCTCGGGTTTAAAGGTATCCTTAATAAACCCTATGTCCCCTTCACTCCATACTAGTCGTTTCCTAATTCATGGCTGGTAGAAAACTGAAGAGCTCGTTAAGTATTTGACTTTCATCGATAATTAAGAGCACTAAATATCAACATCTCTTTCATCCTCTTTTTATTCCACTCATTGGTCTATCACTCTTTTTACCATACCAGGTCCTGTGTGGGAGATGTCTGAGTTTAAAAATGCACCAAATTGAATTTTTTTTATCCATTTTTACTGCGTATCAAAACAAATATGCATTTGTTATACATTTTTCCATTGATATATGTACTAATGTTTTTGTCTATTTTACTGATTTCATTGATATTTTTTGTTTAAACTTTCTAGTGAATTATCGAAATAAAATTATCTTCAAATAATTTTTGGTTTATTTAATTTTTTTTATCGAAATGACTATTTCGAGAAGCTAAGTAGTCTGCATTGCTATAGTAGAACTTCTGAAAAACCATAAATTATTATTTTTTTCTCTTTCTTAGATATCAATTTGTATTTCTTATTTTATGATACTGATTTGTGTTTGAAATTGAATTATTGCATATCTTGTTGAAGTAGATTTTTCTTCACACAATTATAATTATAAAACATTTCTTACTCAACAGCTTACAATTAGAGTACGGATCATTAAAGCATTGATTGACTTCCATGTCTTCTTTGATCGCAATGTTTTTACAAAACTAAAAATTCACCTCCACCTTAGCAATCAATTACCATACTTGCCATTTATTAAATTAATTACCATAATTACCATATTAGAAAATTATAATTAAACAGTTATTTTAAAACCTCTCTCTCTCTCTCTCTCTCTCTCTCTCTCTCTCTCTCTCTCTCTCTCGTATATATATATTTATATACCACCTTTAAACATCACTCTTTTGTATTGATATACGCGTTTTTTTCCATATCATTATTTAAATAAATTGATATGCATGCATTTTTATTAATCTCTTGTTATTTTAATTTGTTGTGAATGAATAAATTTTGTTCAAATTAAATTAAAAACTATTTGATACTAGTTAATTTAATGTTTCAACCAATAAAATGTGATAATAATTGTAACTCTATTTAAGGAAGTTAACAAATTTAAATATGTCTTCGTTAAAATTCAAATGCAAACATGAAAATGCAAACCTCAATATTATATGGTATTAATAGACATAAACCTAAGTAAACAAAATTTTTAAATTAGAACGTCGTGCACTTTTAAATTGAAAGACAAGATACCAAATAATGAAGGGTGTTGTTCGTGGTTTTCAATATATCCATAGAGATTTTTGTATGAGAATAATCCACAAAGATTTAAAACTACACAACATACTATTAAATGAAGATTTGTAGGCAAAAATTTCAAATTTTGGATTAGTGAAGTTATATGAATATAAAGAAAGTCATGCCACAAGTAGCAACCCCATTGGAACATTATAAGTAAACAATCATATAAGTCTATCAAAACAGATTGTATATTTTCCCACGCTATTTACAATGAAAGGTTTACATGATATATATAGGTAGCCTACAACAGTAAGATAAGGCTGAGTCAAATGTTTGAAATTTAAAATTAAGTTACAACTGACTATAGAAGATCTCGGAGGGGGTTATCCTCAATACGCCCCCTCAAGCTGATGGTAGTAAGGAGGAAATAACCTTCAACTTGTCTCTGATAAAACTGAACCGAGGAGAAGAAAGTCCCTTTGTCATAATGTCAGCCAAGGAGATGTCAGCCAATTGATCCTTGGTAGAAATGAACTTAACTTGGAGATCCTTGCGAGATACTTTTTCACGGACGAAATGAAAATCAATTTCAACGTGCTTGGTTCGAGCATGAAAGGCGGGATTTTTCGTGAGATAGGTCGCGCCGATGTTGTCACACCAAAGTGTTGGAGCATGAGAGAGAGGAACACCAAGCTCAAACAGAAGGGATTGAAGCCATGTTAATTCAGCAGTTGTGTCAGCGAGAGCTTTGTATTCTGATTTGGTAGAGGAGCGAGAAACTGTATTTTGTTTACGAGAGCACCACGATATGAGATTGTTGCCAAGAAAGATGACGTACCCACCCGTAGACCGACGATCATCCAAACAACCTGCCCAATCAGCGTCGGATAAGGCCTGAATATTAAAATTTTGGGACGGTGTGAGAACAAGACCATGGTGGGATGTATGTTTGAGATACCGTAAAATCCGTTTGACAGCTGTCCAATGATCACTGGTGGGATTATGCATATACTGGCAGACCTTATTCACTGAGAAAGCAATGTCAGGTCTTGTTAGTGTTAAATATTGTAAGGATCCAACAATTTGACGGAACTTGGTGGGATTATCGAAGGGAATTCCACTGGTTTTGGAGAGCTTGATTGTGGTAGATGTAGGCGTTAAAACAACTTTGGATTCAAGAAGGCCAGACTTACGAAGAAGATCCCTTATATACTGCCTCTGAGATAAGATTAGACTAGAATCGTGGGGCAGTGCTTCAATACCTAAAAAATATGATAGATGACCCAAGTCTTTTAGGGAAAATTCTTGGCCAAGGGTAGATATGAGCAATTGAATCCAATGAATGTTAGTACCAGTAACCAATATATCATCCACATAAATCAATATAAAGATCTGGAATTGTGGGGTTGTATGAATGAAGAGGGAAGAGTTAGTTTTGGAGGCATGGAAACCACGAGTGACTAAAAAAATTTTGAGGTGAGAGAACCACGCTCGCGGGGCTTGCTTGAGACCGTATAGAGAACGATGTAGATGACACACATGATGTGGATTAACAGGATCTTCAAACCCGGGTGGTTGTTGCATATAAACAGTTTCATCGAGAAACCCATGCAAGAATGCATTGTGAACGTCGAGTTGTCTGATTTTCCAACCGTGAGATACGGCAAGGGACAGGACAACGAGAATGGTTGTAGGTTTTACCACGGGGATGAACGTCTCACCATAGTCAATGCCTTCGTGTTGGTGATATCCTTTTGCCACTAACCGGACCATGTACCGTTCGATTGATCCATCTGATTTCCTTTTAATCCGGTAAACCCATTTGCACCCGACAATGTTCATGGATGGAGTAGAAGGAACCAAATACCATGTGCCATTTCGAATGAGGGCATTAATTTCATCACTCATAGCGTTCCGCTATGCCGGAAGATTATTGGCAGTGCTAAAACATGTTGGTTCTTGATGGGTGTCAAGAGTGCAGAGAGATGTGGAGGGTTGTGGCATATTGCGAATGTGCATGGGGTGGGAGCGCATGGGGACTTTAGATATGGGGCCTAAGTTAACGATGAGATTGAGTCCATTGGGATTAGTGTAGGTGAGAGATAGAGGGGATATGTGTGGAGAGAGAGTAGGAGATGGGTGAGGAGCTGGTGGTGAGGAGGGAGATATAGGTTGAGGTAAATGCAAGTTGGGTGGGGTGGAGTGGGAAATGGTTTTTGTGTTGGTGTGGGGAGTTACCACGGAGGTTGGCTGATTAGGACAAAATTTTGAAGGGGGAAATAAACGGATAGGGCTGGAAATGTAAGGGGTTGGGGGTAGTGATGTTTGTGGTGGGGAGCCGAATATGGATGGACTCGAAAATGGGAAGCTAAATTCATCAAAATGAACATGGCGTGCCATATAAATACGGTTTGATTTTAAATCCATGCAACGGTAACCATGATGAGTGGAATTGTAACCGAGAAAAACACAAGGAGAAGAGCGAAAATCCATTTTGAGACGATTATAAGGACGGAGATATGGAAAACATAAGCATCCAAAAACTTTTAAAAATCGGTAGTCGGGCGGAGAGTGGAAAAGACATTGATATGGAGAAAGATTGTATGAAACTGGGGAGGGCATTCTGTTAATAAGATAAACAGATGTCTCAAAGGAAAAATGCCATAAATTATATGGGACCGAGGATTGTGCAAGTAATGATAGCCCAGTTTCTACAATATGACGATGCCGTCATTCCACGGAACCATTTTGTTCATGAGTGTGTGGACATGAGAGACGATGAATAATTCCTAAACTATTAAAAAATTTGTTTAATTTATGATATTCACCGCCCCAATCGGTTTGAATGGATTTAATTTTTCTTGAGAATTGACGTTCCACCATTAATTGAAATTGGAGAAAAATATCAAACACATCCGATTTTCGAGTTAATGGGTAAAACCAAATAAATTTTGAATAATCATCAACAAATATGATAAAATAACAATGTCCATTAATCGAAGGAGTTGGAGAAGGCCCCCATACATCACTAAAAATTAAATCCAGTACAGATGAACTACTATGATTTGAAATAGGAAGAGACAACCTACAAGATTTTCTTTGACATGCACTGAACAAATTTTTAAATGAAGTAGATGAGTAGGGTAGTTAGTGACGGTTGATTATTTGACGAAGAGTCCGAAGGTGAGGATGACCAAGACGCCGATGCCAACAATCCGTGGAAGCACGTTCTGCAAAAAATGCCACTGGTGATGAAGAGGGTGCGTGAGGAAGATAATAGAGTCCATCTATACTCGGTCCTTGGAGGAGTGTTGTCTTGGTGGTTCGATCCTTAACACAAAAATAAGAAGGGTGAAATTCAAAGAAAACATTATTATCCTTAGTAAATTGTTGAACAGAAAGTAAAGGCTTTGTAATTGTAGGAACGTGAAGAACATTATTCATGGAAAAGGAAGAGTGAGGGCTGGTAATTGTTGTTGAACCAACATGTGATATAGGCAATGCCTTACCATTTCCCACATGGAGATTATCAGGACCATCATAACTGTTAACATGATGTAACTTTGAAGATCAGGAGTAACATGATGAGTAGCACATGTGTCCGGATACCAGTTTAGTTGGGAAGGAGAGGGGGAGTAAGATACCATATGAGCAACTGGATTTAGGGTATGAGAATAAAGTTGGTATCATGTAGTCGCAATATGAGACTTTCCGTTACAAATCTGACAGGGGTTACGAGACTCAGAAACATTGTTAAAATTTCTGGTTGTGGAAAAATGATGTGGGTGACCAAAACGACCACGATCACGGCCATAGCCACGTTGAAAACGACCACGCCCTCGTGATGAAGAGGAGTCAAATCGTTGAGAGAGATGAGCAGTGGGGGTGGTAGAGGTTAGAGGTAGAGGGGTGTAAGTGATGTTAAGATTGGAAAGAGGGTCGCTGTGAATGAATTCATGGCTCAATAATAAACCATGCAGCTCCTAGAAAGTAACAGGGTTCGGTCTTGCACACAGGGTGGTGACCAAATCCTTATATTCTGAACCTAAGACCTTAAACACATAGAGGTTAAAGTCTTCCGACGACAACGGTCTACCCACCGCGGCGAGTTCATCAGCAATTGTTTTCGCTTCGGTGAGGTATTGGGATATGGTTTTATCATTCATGGAGAGTTGGTGGAGTTGTTTATGAAGATTTAAAATTCGAGTATTTGATGATGAAGCCAATGCCACCTCTAGAACATTCCACAGTTCTTGAAAAGTGGTGGTACCAACAATGAGAGGAAACACATCATCAGAGAGGGATGAAATAAGGGTCCTCATTAAGGACTGATCTTGACGAGTCCATAGATAATGAGAAGGATTTGGTTCAGGCTTTGACTGACCTTCAACGGTAATATGAGAAGGAGGGCACGGGTTGGTGCCGTCTATAAATCCGATGAGTTCATGTTCACGTAAAAATTGTATTATTTGGGTTTTCCAGAATAAGAAGTTGGTCCTGTTCAGATTGAGAGTTAAATGATGGTGAGAATTTGTAAGGGGAGATGGAGATGTTGGTAAGATAACAGTAGAAGGATTAGAAATGACGACAGGGACTTCTTCAGCCATGGGTTGGGATTGGCTCTGATACCATAAACAATCATATAAGGATATCAAAACAGATTGTATATTTCCCACGCTATTTACAATGAAAGGTTTACATGATATATATAGGTAGCCTACAACAGTAAGATAAGGCTGAGTCAAATGTTTGAAATTTAAATTAAGTTACAACTGACTACAGAAGATCTCGGAGGGGGTTATCCTCAATAATAAGCACTTCATAATTTATAATTATTTACAAGAATATTTTATAGAAAATATTTGATATAAATTTATGAAAATCATAATATATCAAAATATTGAATCTAACCTAATAATCATTGTTCCTGTGGATACATGTTTCCAGAAGTACACTTGAGAAGAATTTCACAAAAGATCTATGTGTACAACTTTGGAGTCATCATTTTAGAACTCCTACACGGTTAGAAAATTTTGCTTATTGAAGGTTCGAAAAGCAAACACGATCTGCTGCATATTTAGTATATGAATACTCTCATTGAATTGCATTTCATATTCATTAAAAGTCGTAGAGAATTTATTCATATTATAATTTCCAAATTCCTTCAGGTGTGGGCGAGTTGGGTAGGTGAAATCACTAAAAATTTTGTGGATTCCACTATTGGCTCAATTGAAGTTATGCCTGTCATGGAAAGGTGCTTACAAATTGAACTTTTGTTTGTTCAATCTAAAAATCAAAGCCCGAACACAGAAAGCCTTTTTATAGCGTTTACTATCGAAGCTTCGATTCTCGATAACCCTACAAAGCCCTTCAATAAAATAAATGATAACTCAAATCAAATGAGTGTGGTGATCGGGGAAGATTCAAATAAAATTTTCGTAATGGATCCCTCCTCTGAATAAAATGGCCTACATGATTGAGTTCCATTGGACCCGTATTTTTTTTGGTAATACAAATATATAATATTTTAGGAGTTGAAATACAAATATTATTTTTTCACAACAGTAATACAAGTCTACAACACTTTAGTATTAATAGTTTTTCGATAAGTCATCCTATGTCATATAATTATCTGCTTCTCATCCTATTACCTTTTATTTTATTATGTCGGTCCTAATTTTACAATTACTTTAAATTTTTATTCTTAACTATTTGATATTTGTTTCGTGTTTACTTTTGTTAAATTATCCATTTGACGCAATTAGTTCAATATTTTTTCATGACATTTGGATAGAATGTGCATATACTTGTATGCGCGTTACAGTTATTTTGTCACACATATTGATTACTTCCCTGTTTTCTTTGGAAATGATTCTTTAAAGAAATAAGGGATAGAGTCAATATATGTGAGAAAGTAATTGCAACACGCGTGCAAGTATTTACATATTCCATTCGTCTGTCACAAAAAGAATATTGAAGTGATTAAATGAAATGGATAGCTCGGACAAAAACAAACACGAAGCAAAAGTCAAATAATTAAGAATAAAACTCAAAAAATAATTGTAAAATTAGGACCTACAACATAAAATAGACTTTATCTCTCTCTCTCTCTCTCTCTCTCTCTCTCAACTTTTTAATGGACCTTAACAAAAAACACATAATAACACATTAATTTTAATTCCTATAGTGTAATTGGTCCGCGCCAATGGCACCAAATACTCGTGTCGATCGATCCCCCACCCCCCACACGCCCCCACCCACCCCAGCCCACCCCCACCCTCCCACCCCCACCCCCATGGCAGCCCTGCTGTCATAAGGGTTGCTTTGGTGATGGTGGTGGTTAAGGAGGTGGGGGGGCGGTGGGGGGGGGAGGGGATGGGGGGCAGTGGGGGGTGGGGTGGGGTGAAGGTGTGGTCTCGGGTACAGCTGGCGCAGACCAATTATACTATAAAAATTAAAATTAATGTGTTAATATCTGTTTTTTGTTAAGGTCCATTAAAAAGTTCATTCTTTTGGTCCACTTGTGAACCTCTCCCTATATATATATATATATATATATATATATATATATATATATATATATATATATATATATATATATATATATATATATATATATATAGAGAGAGAGAGAGAGAGAGAGAGAGAGAGAGAGAGACAGGCTCAAGTGAGGACCCAGTTTGAGGACCATTTATTTAAAATAGTAAAAAAAATATTTTTTGGCTGATTTTGTTTTATGGGTTTTAAACTGATTTTTGGGCTGAAACATTTAAAAACCATGAAAAAAAATTCAACCCAAAAATATTTTTTTACTATTTTATCAAAAATGGTCATCAAACCCTCACTTGATCCACCTCTCTCTCTCTGAGAGAGAGAGAGAGTTTGAGAGATTTTAGAACAACTCTCTAACGATCAGTTTTTGCTAGATTTTATAAATGGCAAGCATAGTAATTGATTGTTAAGGTGGAGGCGAATTTTTGGTTTTGTTGAAACATTTCGATCAATAGAGATGTGGAGGTCAATCAATGCTTTAATAATCTTTAATATACTTGTAACTTGTCGAGTAAGAAATGCTTTATAATTATAATTTTGTGAAGAAAAATCTAGTACAACAAGAAATGCAATAGTTCAATTTCACACACAAATCAATATCCTAAAATAAGATATAAGAATTGATATATAAGAGATATAAAAATGGTACACTAAGTTTTTCTAGAAGTTCTACCGTGAAATTTAAAATGGTAGTATCGGGTTTATATATATATATATATATATATATATATATATATATGGGGGGGGGGGGGGGATTAGGAAGCAATGCAAACTACTTACTTAAACACTCCAAAAAAATCAGGTAATTATGATTTTTTTCAGTTAAAAAAAATTAGCTTGAAATGTGAATTAAGCTTCCCAAAACATTCATTTTAAGATAATTTTTTTAATAGGCAAAAAATAATTTTGTGTTAATTTTATTTTGATAATTTACTGATATGTTTAAACAAAAAATAACAAATAAATCAGTAAAAAAAAACAAAAACACTACTACATAGATCAATGGAGAAAAAATGTATAACAGATTCATAGTTGTTTTGATATGCAATAAAAATGGATAAAAAAATCAATTTTGTGCACTTTTAAAGTTAGACATCTCCCACAAAGGAAAACGCATTTCCCCGGTTTTAAACAATAGATTATAGTAAAAAGATTCATAAGCGAGCGAGTGGAATAAAAAGAGGATGAAAGAGATGTTGACATTTAGTGTCCTTAATTATTTATAAAAGTCGAATACTTAACGAGCTCTTCAGTCTTCTTTAAGCCATGAATTGGAAATAGTTAGTATAAGAATCTATAGGCGAGATGGAGACAAGGGGACATAGGGTTTATTAAGGATACTTTAAAACATGACAGGTAGAGGATTAATGAGTTTCACAATTTTGAAAATGTAAAAGCAATACCAAATGACAGGCATGGTGCTGAATTTTTGTAGAATTAATAATATTGTCTTACCAAATAGGAAATTGTCCAAACTTTCATTTTGTACAAACTTGTATATCAAAATCTTCTCACCTCTCTCGATGCAGAGCCCAAGAAACCTCATCAGGTATATAAGAGTTGGATCTCGTTTTCAAATTTCTGGGTTCCTTGTTGTGACACATTCCCAAGCTTACCCTAAAGACACAATCGTATAAATGTCAATGTATCAAACCATTTAATATTAACAAAAAATAATTTATGTGCGCTTTTCTAGTAGTTTTCTGCCTTGAAAACTGTTCCATGGCACCAAGTTCCAAGGATTCATATTGAAATCATATTTTAGTGGCCCTGGGTTCCCATTTTCGTCCACTTCGTTTGTGTATTCCCTTCAAAGTAATAAACAAACCATTTGAATTTATATATATTGTTTTAAACTCTTAACCAATCAGGTTGCTATCATTAGTTGTAGAGTGCATCTATACCAATGAAAAAATTAATATCATACGAGAAACCAAAAATAGTAGAACGCGACATAAATAAAATCAACTGAAACATATAATCACATGTCTTTTGTTGATGTGTACATCTGATGATAAAAATGCACATTGCAATTATCACCAGAATTACATATGCCACATAAATACTAATAATAATAAAGAATTTTCTTTTGTTTTCGACTTCTCTTGTAAAAAAAAAATAATTCTTAATAAAATGAAATTAAGGAAAAATAGGTGCGCCGGTTTTGAAGATCAATCTATTACTAATAATATGAGTTTTACTTATGAAAAAGAAATTTCATGATACAATATCTCAAAACCGAAATTAGCATTGTTGGTTGTACACCCAAAAGTTTGAAGAAAAGTGAGTTCGGATATATCGATACTTTTATAACCAAAGGTCAAGCGTACGGAGAAAGGTGGCTCTAACCCATCAAAATTCTACTATTAAGATTTTCCAGACTAAACCTTTCTATCGTGTAAAAATCCATTTGTCAAACTTTTTTCCATGTAATTTTTAAAAATATAATGGATTTTTTTTAAACGAAGAATCTACAAGTAGGCATGAAGGTGAGTGAGAGCCACTTGTTCAATTACTAACAGGTCTAAATGAACTTTTAAAGGAACTTTTGCCTTTGATTCCATAATTAAAAAACACTACAAATGTATTTTTGTTTTTATATGTATGAATTTGTTCAACAGGCACATGTACATCAAGTGTTTTTCTTTTTACACGTATGATTATGTATTTACTTTTTTATTTTCCACTTTCTTTAAGATGAAGTCTCGTAATGTGGTCATTGATGAGAAAATCATCATAAAACTATCACACATTTGTTCTATTATTGGAGACGAATGTTCATATTACTTTTTCAAATTAAAACTGTAACTGGTTTATATTGAAAGTTGGTGAAATATGTGCATAAAAGTACCATTTCCATATACTTTTTCATAAAGAAATGCCCAGGGTTTCATTGATGAAACATCCAATGCAATAACAAATAATGCAATTTTGTTAGAACATTACTTCAGGGGGAGTTTGACTGCAACATCCTGATGTTAGATAAATTCCAATATTTATTGATATTTTAATTTTTAGTTGTTAATATTTTATTATATTATTGGTATTTTATTTTAAACATAGTTTGAGTTTTATTTTAGAAGGTAGAAACATGAGCAAATGGGTGTAAAAGATATGGGAGTGCTCAAAATCCCATATTGTCCCACATTGAAAGAATACTACAAAAAGTAGTGGTATATCAATTAAAGGACAACTAAGATTCTTAGTTGACAAGTCAAATAAGAAGCTATGATCCTACGCATCGCGGTGGTGCTTAAGCACCACCAATCGCGACACGCGGAGAGCGGAAGGGCGCATTGCGCGCTTTGAGGCGCACTTCCGATCAAAGGGTTTAAAATCCGAAACGACTTGATTTAAACCGTTAGATGAACTCTTAGCGTTTCCTGTAGGGGATGTCCATTCGCTTATGATGGGATGCCTAATCTGAACCGTTAGATCGCAGCTGTTCCAAACAGGCACGATCTAACGGTTGCTGAGTCACTCCATGAAGAGCTGTGACTGTTGAAGAAGGGTCACGGAAATGGCTATAAAAAGAGTTCCAGACCTCTGTTTTGGACACCAAAAATTGCTAGTTTCTCCTCTCTCCGTCCTCTATATTTTGGCTTTATCAAGTTACGTATTCAGAGTGTTCTCGGTTTGATCAAACAGTACATAGTTTGAATCAAACAACTCTTCATACACTGCATTGTATCCTGAAGGCAGATTCTATAAAACCCATAGTGTACTCGCGGTTCTGTCTCAACCGGATTGGGAGAAATTTTTCCCAAAAGAAAGCGTTCCAAGAACGTGCCTTGCAGAAATTAATTAATATATTTCGCTCTTTCCATAACAAAACTCCAACACCTGATGACATGTGAAGTCATTCTTCGAAGCACTCAACTGGAGATAAATTGGGCGTATAAACTCTGTAAAGTGGCATGTACTTAAACGTTTGAGAATCTCATTTTCATGGATGTACCAACTGTAACTTGTTCAAACCAATCTATTCGTACAAGACAAAGACAAACTCTACTCGAGGAATAAACAAATAAACTCTAAAAGAATACCAAGATTGATATTATAGGAAGAGCAGAAAGAGATTCGAATTAAAAAATACTAGCTCTGTGTCGAGATGGAGAGATGTGTATATGTATAGAGAGAGGTAGAGAGAGAAGAGGAGTAACACACACACACACACACACACACACACACACACATATATATATATATATATATATATATGAGAGAGAGAGAGAGAGAGAGAGAGAGAGAGAGAGAGAGAGAGAGAGAGAGAGAGGCGCACATTAATTGCTAGATATAAGTTGATCGGTTAGAAAACTTTTCCTCTCATCTTAGTGATATGAGATTGAAATAGAGTTCGAAGGAATATTCATGTTATATGAATTTCACATGTTCATCTCTAACAGATGTCACAATTAGAAGCTTGTCGGGGATTTCGATACATTTTTTGGGTATTAGTTGTCTTTGGAGTCTTGTGATTATCATTAAACACTAACCAATAACAACATGACACGTCGAAAGGTCACTCAAAATGTGTCGAAATCATATATCCCTCAAGAATTATTCTTTCGATAATTGGTGTTGCATGGATTGTATTTAGGAATTAAGGTTGTAAGATGTCTTCGTTAGAGCATTACATGACCAACTGGTTCAAACCTCTTTTTAAAATGTGATAAATTTTTTATATTGCTCTTAGAAACTTTTAGGAGTTAATTACTAAATACATGCAAAAAGATTAATTAATAGACAATTGTATATTGTAACACATGGTGATAATTCTCTAAACTCTTTATAAATTAACAATAAGTTGAAGCTAAAATCAATTTTGTTAATAAGTTCACTGGAAAATGTATCTACATTTTAATTTTTTACTTTTAGTTGTATTTATAATAAAGATACATGTTTATTATATTATTATGAGATTGTCACTAAGTCAAATCTAAGAAGAAAAAGTTTCGATTTTTGATTGAATGTAATTATATTACAACAGGACACTTTTTTCCTTAAACGTATATGTTTACGTTATGAAAATGTATCTACATAGTTTTTAAACTTATACTACCCTCATTCCAATTTAAGAGTCAAATATCCTATTTTTTGTTGTTCCCAATTAATATTCCACTTTAATTTTTTGGACATAATCATCTAATCGAATTTCACGATGTAACAACCCTCGCTTTTGAGAATCTATTTTATATTTATTTGCTATGTATAGTAATTAGATATAAAATGTTGGAATATGGAGTAAGTATTAATTTAGTGAAGAAAAGTTAATATTTACTAAGATGTTGCATATTTACCTTTAGTGTAGGTGAATATCACCATGTTGTGTTTTATTGTGTCTAAGATTTAAAATGACATTTTGGCTTAAAATGAAACAGGAACTTAAAATGAGTTATAAAATTTCCAAATGATAATTTGGAGGGCGTAGTTAGTTCCGGAAGGTACGAGATAGTCAAAATATGTGCCATATTGTATTTTGAGGTTTCGGGCACTTTTGACTGGTTTTAGTTTAAATATGTAGTTGCGTGTTATTTTATCGCGGTATTAATCACTTAAGTTGGTAATTCTAGACAAAAGGCACGATTTATGCCTTGAACTCCATTTATTTCTCTTAAGTGCATTTAGTGACCTAGAGAGAAAGAGAGAGGAAGAAAACTTAGGGAGTATAAGAGACATTGAAGATTTGGAGATTGATCTTGCCTACATCTTCATCAAATCTGAATTTGCAAGCTTGAGGCAAGTTTTCTACTTGCTATTATATGATTTAAGTTGAATAATTAGTGTTGATAGTTGTGGGTTAATGATGGTTTAAGAAAGTTAGGGTATTTATTGAATTTATGGGCTTTGAATCTTTGGAGGTTGATTTGATTGAATATTGGTGTAAATTATGGTTGTTTGATGCATTTATAATCGGTTGGTGGTAATAAATGATAAGGGTTTGGGTTGGTTGAAGTTGGGAGAAATTAGGAGTCCCAGACTCCGTAGCCAAAATTGGCAAAATTCGCAGGGGCGAATCAATTCAGTCAGGCCAAATCGATTCGCATCGGGACAGTTTCGAGGTCTGAGTTAACCGAATCGATTTGGCTATTTCTAAATCTATTCGGCTGTTATGCAGAATGTTGATTTTCCTGACCAAATCGATTTGTCTGGTCCGAATCGATTCGCTTGTCTGACCGAATCAATTCGGCCAGGCCGAATCGATTCAAAAATCCTGCATTTTTCTTTTGTTTTTCTTTTCTAATTTTAACCCTTTTCTTTAGGCATAGGACCTAGGAACCTTCTTGAATGAAGTAAACTTAGAGTCCTAGAGTTTTAGTTGAGTTTGGTCGCTACCCTAGAGTTGAATGGGTTCACTTGGGGTTCATGCCATGGGTACAAAAAGTGATGTTTAGGCATTACTTTTCATTTCGCAAATTATTAGGAATTAAGAGTTATAAGCCCATACTTGGAGATCGTAGGGGCCTTATTGAGGTATATATCACCTTGGGACTCGTAAGATTTTGGTGATCATTTGGAAAATAATTCGGGACTTAAGATATGATGAATATTAATGAGAAATATTCAAGGACTATGGTTTCAAATAAATAAAATGAAACGTACTTGTGATTAATGGAAATGATAATGAGATCTAATTTGTAAATGTTAATTTACTTAAACACACCTCTCTAAATGTTATCATATGGGAAGCTCGCTCATGAGGTGATGTCCCCTGACTAGTGAACGTAGGGAGACTATAGTCTTCGTCCATATGTGGGATTTTTATATGTTTTTCTGCGCTAGTGAGGTAATTCCGGGTGTGGTTATGACCATATGGCCACTTCTCGATGTGCGTTAAGTTCCCATGTTGTCTTGTATAGATAGGCCCTGGAAGATAATAGTCATTTAGAGGCGCACCCAGTGGGGAAACTCGGAGGGGCGGTCTTAGAATCGTTATATGTATAAGAATATAACCTTTCTAAATCAAGTGGGACTTGATATATGTGAATTGCCATAAGAAAATATGATGGTAATTATATTCCTGTTAAGGAATGGAAAATGAAAATATATGAGGAATAACGATGTTAAATTTTATTCTCTTGTTTAAGTAATAACTGTTAGAATCATTTAAATTGCCTTATCATACTTGGTGATTAGGTTGTTAGATTCTCATCTACTTCATTCATGATTAACTGTCCATATCTATCATACTTCTTGTTCATCTGGTAATCATATATAAATCGGGCCCTGACATGTTCATTTTCTTTGTTGTATATATTATTGTATCTGCTCAGGTGCTCCTCCGCAAGGGCGCCCGATGTGATATTCCTATTCCAATACTTTCGAGGAGCTATAAGATTTTACGGATATTACAGGATGCTTTGTTAGATGCTTTCATTTTTGAATTCTAGATATGATCGGGTCTTTCATTCGGGCGTGTGGCCCAAACTTTCATAATTTTTTAATGGATTTATTATGTAAATTATTGAACTGTTGTGATACGTTGTATGTAACTGTTGACCGACAGCTTATTTGGTCCTTTTTTTTGTTTATTATTTTAGTAGTAATATAAGTTTCTTTGGAATTCCACTTTCTTACCAGATTGGGTTGTTTAAATTATTTCCTTGACTTTTAATCAAACTAAAATTTTGGCAACCCGTTTTCTGAATTATATGGTGGTTTTCCCGTATACTTATTTTATTGTTATGATGCCGAGAATGATTCCATCCATGATTCCATTATGTTGAGGTATCAGGCTGGCCACCCCTTATTTCTGATCACGGGTTGTCACAGATGGTATCAGAGCATCAGGTTCTAGAGTCTTTAGGATCTATGTGGACTTATCACGTTCTACTGTAACGTTCTTTGATATAGAGCCTAATGTTAGGACTGATTTGTTGCTTATGTTTACGATCTTCTGCAAGATAGATTGTTTTATATAGTATTCTAACTCTATTATTTCTCCATTTTAGATGCCACCTAAGAGAGGTTTCCCAACGAGACGTAATACGGTTGTAGAAGAGGAGGTTGGTCCTCCACCGCCGCCACAAGGAACAATTAATGCTGCTGATGTAGCGAACATAGTAGCCCAAGCGGTTAATGCGGCTATGACAGCAGTGTCTTAACAAATGCCACAAGCTCAACAGCGAGCGCAAGATGACCAAGCACCTACGGGACCTTCTCCGTGGGAGAGAGTTAGGGAGCCTTTTCTAAAGGGCCAGCCCCCAGAATTTGATGGAGGCTTGGATGTTATAAGGGCAAATCAGTGGAAGAAAGACATGCAATGCCATCTACGTATGGTGGAATGTAGTGAGGAGAAAAAACAAGTCCTTGCTACTTTTAAACTTGTTGGGGCCGCATTGCATTGGTGGGAGTCTATGACTACACCAGAACAGAGGACACCATGACGATCACTGACTTCTGGGTCTTGTTTGACCAAAAGTACTTTCCTCCCACAGTTCAAAGGGAGATGAAAAGGAAGCTCCAGGATGTGGTACAGGGAGAGAGATATGTTATAGAGTATGAAGAGGAGTTCACACGGTTAGCAAGTTTTGTACCGAATGAGGTGACTCCAGAAGAGAAGAGAATATCCAAGTTTGTGGGAGGTTTACATTGGTGGATAAAACAACATTTGTTGGGTAATGTGGCCTTGCAAACCTTTGGGGATGTGATGAATGCGGCTCTACTACATTGCCAAGAGCATAGGTTGTTTGTGCAAAATAACAAGAAGGCTACAACGATGGGTCAAGTGGGAAAGCCTGGAGGTAGTGGGAGAGTAGGAGGAGTCTTTCTATCATCCCAATCTTCGGGTATTAAGCAGAAAGAAAGGGATCCCCAACAGGGGGACTTGTCAAAGAGGCAACATCCTAGTGGGTTCAATTTGGGGAGCCGTAATAATAGGCACGCTCAGGGTGACCCGTAACAACAAGAAGGTCGGGGTGGCCAAGGAGGTAGAGGCCATCAAGGCTAAGGTGCTAACCAATTTAGAAATAATCGGGGTCGAAATGCGGAGAATATATTGGGTCGGTGTTTTCAATGCGGTGAGACGGGTCATTACAAGAAGGAGTGTCCTCAGTTGATTGGGGGTCAGCCTCCTAGAGCTCCACAGCAGCCATATGTCCAGTTTCCTCCACAGGTACCTAACCCGGTTGTTCCTCCACAGTAGGGTCAGTTACAGTATGGGAGAGTTTATCATATTCAGGACGCAATGCTTCCTCCGGCTCCGTCGGCACCGCCAGGCATTGGGGGTAAGTTCTTTATTCAGGGACACATGGGTCGCATTTTATTTGATACGGGTGCGACACATTCATTCATTTCTAGGAGTTTTGCTCAGGCCAAAAAGTTGATTAAATCTGCTAAGATTACTTTTACTAGCGTCGAGTCCTCTATGGGTGATCGTTCACTCATTTCCTTGTTTGTAAACATATAGGAATTACTCTTTGTAATTTATGCTTTGAGGCCGATTTACTCGTCCTGGACATGGTCGGATATGATGTGATATTGGGCATTGATTGGCTTATGAAGTATCATGCGATAGTTAATTATTACGGGAAGAGTATAGTCTTCGCCGTTCTGGGATAAGAAATGTTCATGGTAGTTCTGCCTCTTTTAGAGGTAAGTACTAGTACTTATTTGTATTGTATTGCAGAGGCAACTTCTAGGGATGTAGTGGTTCCCTTGGATTCTATTCCGGTTGTGAGAGATTTTGAGGATGTCTTTCGGGAAATACTGGGGTTTCCTCTTAGATGAGAGATTGAGTTTGTGATCGATTTAGCGTCGGGAACGAGACCGATTGCGAGTGCTCCATATAGAATGGCTCCTATGGAAATGAGGGAGTTGAGGGATCAAATCCAGCAGTTATTGGACCAGGGATTCATTAAGCGTAGCACGTCACCATGGGGTGCTCTAGTGTTGTTTGTAAAGAAAAAGGGACGGTTCTCTCCGGTTATGTGTTGACTACAGAGAGTTGAATAAAGTCACCATCCGGAATAAATACCCTTTGACTCGTATCGATGACTTGTTTGATCAACTTTGAGGAGCGTCATACTTCTCAAAAATTGATTTGAGGACGGGGTATCACCAGTTGAGGATACGGGAGGAGGATGTATCCAAGACCGCTTTTTCGACAAGATATGGATCCTATGAATTTTTGGTTATGCCTTTCGGACTAACCAATGCCCCCGCTGTATTTATGGATCTCATGAATAGGGTATTTCGGGATTTCCTTAACCAATTTGTTATTGTATTCATCGATGACATCTTAGTCTATTCTCGAACGGAATCTGATCATGCTATTCATTTGAGGTTGGTCCTACAAAGATTGAGGGATCAATAATTGTATGCTAAGATCGAGAAATGTGGCTTTTGGTTACAGGAGGTACAGTTACTGGGTCATGTTATGACGTCCCAGGGTATATTGGTGGAGCCGAGCAAGGTGGTTACGGTGAGGGAGTGGGGTCAGCCCACGACACCTACCGAGGTTCGTAGTTTTCTGGGTTTGGCGAGTTATTACCGTCGGTTTATCAAGGGTTTCTCAAAAATCGCTAGCCCTTTGATAAATTTGACCCGGAAGGGGGTGAGATTTTTTTGGGATAATTCTTGTGAGGCTGCATTTGATGAGCTCAAGGATAGGTTGACTTCTGCTCCAGTCCTTGCATTGCAAAAATTGGGATTGGAATATCTAGTCTTCACCGATGCATCTCTTCAAGGATTAGGAGGTGTGCTTCAGCAAGAGAGATGGGCTATTGCTTATGCTTCCCGCAAGCTAAAGCCCCATGAAAGAAACTATCCAGTGCATGACTTAGAACTTGCTGCGATTGTCTTTGACTTAAAGATATGGAGGCATTATCTCTTAGGGGAGAATTTCAATCTTTTCACGGACCATAAATCGCTGTAATATTTATTTTCACAGAAAGATTTGAATATGCGACAGCGCCAATGGTTGGAGTTTGTGAAAGATTATCAATTTGATATCCATTATCATCCGGGAAAGGCTAATGTTGTGGCGGATGCCTTGAGTAGGAAGCCCGAGGGAGAGTTAGATAATGTTTGGAAAGCTAAGTGGAAAGAACTCAGTCAGGAGGATGCGGTGGTGAGAGCGTTCATGTCGGTAATGACCGTTACCCCTACCATTGTGGCAAGGATTATAGAAGCCCAAGGAAGGGATAAGGGTTTCCAAGACCATATACGCCGATTATTGTCCGAGGGAGTGGAGTCCTACTCAATTAGTTCTGAGGGTGGACTACGCTTCCACGGAAGACTCATTGTTCCGGAGGAAGGGGATTTGAGACGGGCGGTGATGGACGAATCTCACGGATCTAAATTTTTGATACATTCTGGTGCGGACAAGATGTATCAAGACATGCGCCGTCAGTATTGGTGGTCAGGTATGAAGCGGGATATTTCTGAGTTCGTTTCCCAATGCACTACTTGTCAATTGGTCAAGATCGATCATCAGCAATCGACAGGTTTGTTGCAACCATTAGAGATTCTGGTGTGGAAATGGGAAAGCATATCGATGGATTTTATTACGGGCTTGCCAAGGTCACAGAGTGGGTGTGATTTTATTTGGATAATTGTCGACCGCTTGACTAAGTCAGCACACTTCCTACCCGTGCGGACTGATTATGACACTGCTCGCTATGCCCGATTATTCATCGAGGAGGTTGTTAGACTCCATGGGGTGCCTTTAAATATAGTTTTCAATCGAGATAAGATCTTTGTTTCCCACTTTTGGCGAAGTTTCCAAGAGGCGATGGGGATCGAATTGAAGTTAAGCACTTCTTATCATCCTCAAACAGATGGCCAGACTGAAAGATTAAACCAAATGTTGGAGGATATGCTTCGTATATATCCCATTGGTTGAGTTTTCTTATAACAACTCGTACCAATTTACTATTGGAATGGCGCCTTATGAAGCTTTATATGGTAGACCTTGTAGATGACCCGCTTGTTGGTTGGAAGTGGGCGATAATAAATTCCTTGGACCTAAAATGATGCAAGATACTTCTTCTAAAATTGAACTCATTAGTAATTGCATTCGGATAGCCCAAGACCGCCAAAAGAGCTATGCTGATGCGGGTAGAAGACACATGGAGTTGGAGATTGTGGACCAAGTCTTGGTACGAGTGTCACCAATGAAAGGCATCAAGCATTTCGGGAAGAAGGGGAAGCTTGCGCCACGTTTTATTGGACCTTTTCCAGTTATTACGAAGGTGGGTCCAGTGGCGTATCAACTTGCCTTACCGGAACCTTTGCAATAAATTCACGATGTATTCCATGTTTCCTCTCTGAAGAAATATAAGAGGTGCGAAGGTTCACTTTGGCATATCCCTTTCGAGGATATTGACTTGCAACCCCACATTTCCTATGAAGAACAACCGGTTGCTATCCTAGAGCATGGAGAGCGTAGGTTGAGGTCTCGAATGTTGCCCTTGGTGCGAGTCCAATGGAGTCACCATAACGCCAAGGAATCAACATGGGAACACGAAGATGATATGCGAGAAAAGTATCCGCATCTCTTTATACAAGGTACGCTTAAATTTTGGGGACAAAATTCCTTCATAAGGGGGGGAGTATGTAACAACCCTCACTTTTGAGAACCTATTTTATATTTATTTTCTATGTATGGTAATTAGATATAAAATGTTGAAATATGGAGTAAGTATTAATTTAGTGAAGAAAAGTTAATATTTACTAAGATGTTGCATATTTACCTTTAGTGTAGGTGAATATCACCATGTTGTGTTTTATTGTGTCATAAGATTTAAAATGACATTTTGGATTAAAATGAAACAAGAACTAAAAATGAGTTATAAAATTTCCAAATGATAATTTGGAGGGTATAGCTAGTTCCGGAAGGTGCGAGATAGTCAAAATATGTGCCATATTGTATTTTGAGGTTTCGGGCACTTTTGACTGATTTTAGTTTAAATGTGTAGTTGTGTGTTATTTTATCATGGTATTGATCACTTAAATTGGTAAGTCTAGTCAAAAGGCACGATTTATGTCTTGAAATCCATTTATTTCTCTTAAGTGCATTTAGTGACCTAGAGAGAAAGAGAGAGGAAGAAAACTTAGGGAGAATAAGAGAGATTGAAGATTTTGAGATTGATCTTGCCTACATCTTCATCAAATCTGAATTTGCAAGCTTGAGGCATGTTTTCTACTTGCTATTATATGATTTAAGTTGAATAATTAGTGTTCATAGTTGTGGGTTAATGATGGTTTAAGAAAGTTAGGATTTTTATTGGGTTTATGGGCTTTGAATCTTTGGAGGTTGATTTGATTGGATATTGGTGTAAATTATGGTTGTTTGATGCATTTATAATCAGTTGGTGGTAATAAATGATAAGTTTTTGGGTTAGTTGAAGTTGGGAGAAATTAGGAGTCCAAGACTCCATAGCCAAAATTGGCAAAATTCGCAGGGGCGAATCGATTCGGCCAGGCGAAATCGATTCGCATGGGGACAATTTCTAGGTCTGAGTGAACCGAATCGATTCGAATATTTCCAAATTGATTCGACTGTTATGCAGAATGTTGGTTTTCCTGACCGAATCGATTCGGCTGGTCCGAATGGATTCGCTTGTTTGACCGAATCGATTCGGCCAGGCCGAATCGATTCAGAAATCCTGCATTTTTCTTTTGTTTTTCTTTTCTAATTATAACCCTTTTCTTTAGGCTTAGAACCTAGGAACCTTGTTGAATGAAGTGAACTTAGAGTCCTAGAGTTTTAGTTGAGTTTGGTCACTACCCTAGAGTTGAATGTGTTCACTTGGGGTTCATTCCATGGGTACAATAAGTGATGTTTAGGCATTACTTTTCATTTCGCAAATTATTAGGAATTAAGAGTTATAAGCCCATACTTGGAGATCGTAGGAGCCCTATTGAGGCATATAACACCTTGGGACTCATAAGATTTTGGTGATCATTTGGAAAATAATTCGGGACTTAAGATATCATGAATATTAATGAGAAATATTCAAGGACTATGGTTTTAAATAAAAAAAATGAAACATACATGTGATTAATGGAAATGATAATGAGATCTAATTGGTAAATGTTAATTTACTTAAACACACCTCTCTAAATGCTATCATAAGGGAAGCTCGTGAATGAGGTGATGTCCCTTGACTAGTGAACGCAGGGAGACTATAGTCCTCGGCCATATGCGGGATTTTTATATGTTTTTCTGCGCTAGTGAGGTAATTCCGGGTGTGGTTATGACTCACTCGCAGGCATATGGCCACTTCCCGACGTGCGTTAGGTGCCCAGGTTGTCTTGTATAGATAGGCCCTGGAAGATGATAGTCATTTAGGGGCGCGCCCAGTGGGGAAACTCAGAGGGGCGGTCTTAGAATCGTTATATGTATAAGAATATAACCTTTCTAAATCAAGTGTGACTTGATATATGTGAATTGCCATAAGAAAATATGATGGTAATTATATTCCTGTTAAGGAATGGAAAATGAAAAGATATGAGGAATAATGATGTTAAATTTTATTCTCTTGTTTAAGTAATGAATGTTAGAATCATTTAAATTTCCTTATTATACTTGGTGATTAGGTTGTTAGATTCTCATCTACTTCATTCATGATTAATAGTCCATATCTATCATGCTTCTTGTTCATCTGGTAATCGTATATAAATTGGGCCCTGACCCGTTCATTTTCTTTGTTGTATATATTATTGTATCCGCTCAGGTGCTCCTCCGCAAGGGCTCCTGATTTGATATTCCTATTCCAATACTTTCGTGGAGCTGTAAGATTTTGCGGATATTACAGGATGCTTTGTTAGACGCTTTCATTTTTGAATTCTAAATATGATCGGGTCTTTCATTCGGGCGTGTGGCCCAAACTTTTGTAATTGTTTAATGGATGTATTATGTAAATTATTGAACTGTTGTGTTACGTTGTATGTAACTGTTGACCGACAGCTTATTCGGTCCTTTTATTGTATATTGTTTTAGTAGTAATATAAGTTTCTTTGGAATTCCGCTTTCTTACCAGATTGGGTTGTTTAAATTATTTCCTTAACTTTTAATCAAACTAAAATTTTGGCAACCTGTTTTCTAAATTATTGGGTGGTTTTCCCGTATACTTATTTTATTGTTATGATGTTGAGAATGATTTCCATCCATGATTCCGTTATGTTGAGGTATCGGGCTGGCCACCCCATATTTCGGATCACGGGTTGTCACACACGATAGTGAACAAGTGTTGATCTTGGCCATTGATTAAGTGTATCCTTAATTTATGTGAAATGTATATTTCGTGTTATTGATTTACCAAAAATCTACTTGTTTAAAAGTGTAACTACATAGTAGAAGGGCTTAACATCAATTAATAAAACAAATATAGTGTCCTTAACATACAAATAAGATTTTTGTGTGTCATTATCTGAAATTAAAGAAGATTCAGGGGGGTATCAACAACACCATGTATAATTTAATACACGGGTAGTGCATAATCAAGGCGGACCTAACAAATTCTGACTAGTTGCGATTCCGAGATTGTTTCTGCATATATGGTAAGAAAGATAATGTTGATGGTTGAATGTAAGTTTATCAAATAAAAGGGGTCTAAATTTAACATATTCTAAACCGTAAGGGTCAAAACGTATATACTTAAAAAAATGTGGCTTGATTCTATAACATGGGCTCCCGTTTCTTTCTCATAGCCAAAAAAACCCAAAGAAAACAAAGTATGTTGACTACTTGCCACTACCATCTCTCTCTATGTATATAAATTCCGCTAACGCAAACCATTTTTATTAAATATTTAAAAAAATTGAGTTGAGTTTTTTGTGTGCTATTTAAACATTTTAAGGGACTCATATAAAAAATCAGTTCAAAATAACCTTCTTTGCTATTTTAAAAAAATCGGTCAAACTTTCGCAGGTTTTGAAGTTTAAAAGCTGCAAAAGTTTGATCAATTTTTTTAAAATAGCAAAAAAGGCTATTTTGGGCTGATTTTTTTATACGGGTCTCCTAAAATGTTTAAACGCCATATAAAAAAAATTAAGCCAGAAGCATAATTTATATGCCTTCTCTCTCTCTCTCTCTCTCTCTCTCTCTCTCTTTATATATATATATATAACCAATTTGTCTCACTAATCTCTCATCATCGTCACTAGCGTCGTGCAAAGGAATAAATGGCCATACCAATTCTATTGAATGTAGGGTTTTTTGTCTTTTCCTTTTGAGTTCAATGCTCGCGGTTGATGGGTATGCAATATACTATATATTACCATCACTGGTAGTCTCTTATAGAATACAACTCTAGTTAATTAATAATGCCAAAGGAGACTAAATATAACCTTTTTTCACCCAGTCATGAAAAATCACGAGTTAGCTGGTGTGAAAATGATATGTTTAGGTTGAATATGAAGAATGGTGGCCAAGATTTTATGCTGGAAACACTTTATTAATTAAGGTATTTTTATAGATAAGTTGAATATATTTCCTTAACCCATATTTAAGTTCTAGTGACTTTTTTTCGTGTTATTATTCCTATTTTTAAAATATCTACATTTAAAAAGACTGTAATACCCATTATATATTCTCAACATTTTTTAATCCCTGATATCCTCAAATAATCACCATCAGCAATCATCATTATCTCCACCCAAACTACCCCGCGCCTTACACCATTACTGTTGATACCAAAATTAATGTGCTGATGTGGACGAATAAGATGAAGACACGTGTCAATCTACATGGCACAATAGCAGCGAGGAAGATCATTTCCCGACCAACCGTGCTTCTTTCCGAACAACGAGAATACACCGAGAAACTCTATCACACCGAGGAACTCTATCATACCGAGGAACTCTATCATTCCGAGGAACTCTATCATCCCGAGATACTCTAAGTATTCCGAGGAACTCTTGATCAACAAGCAACTAAGGCGGTCCGAACTGCATCTCGGCCGTATCATTAATTACCAGACGGACAACTGTTCAACTATTCATTATATTCTTGACGCACACGCTGCATTAGATATATTACCCTTTCATATGTATATCATTTAATGTATTGGACCTTTCATGTACAGCCTAAAGGCTATAAATACCTTGTATCATCCTCAATTCAAGGGGACCGGAATTTCTTGAGAGAATTTATAATCAAGAATTCCACAAACACTCAGCAATAACATAACAGTGGACGTAGGCTTTATTCCTAGCCGAACCACTTTAAAAATCTTTGTCTTATTTATTTATCTGTGATTGAAAAATTAGAGCGATCTAGTTTTTTACATCAACAGATTGGCGCCGTCTGTGGGAAACGACTGTTATTATCGTTTTTCATAAAAATCATTTGTCACCAATGGCAGATAATCCAGAATCCAGTAATCGAAATGTTGGAAATACTGGAAATCATCCAAATCCATCTGCATCCCCAGATCTGGCTGGAATTATGACGAATCTGGCTCAAGGACAAACCGCCATGCAAGAATCTATGAGGCAACTCATTCAAACTCTTCAGGGCGGTGCACCTACCTATTCAGGGCAAAGGAGTGATCATAGGCAATCACAATCTAGACGTACTGGGTCATATCGCAATGAGGAGTCTAATGATTTTTCTTATCAACCTGGGCGAACTTCATCGATACGGGCTTCGGATACAGATCAACGTATCACTCTCTCTCCGGAGAGAACTAGCGCTTTGGAAAGGTTAAGTAGAGTGTCTCCTTTCAGTCGGTTAGGACCAAGGAGGAACATGAGTCCACCTAGGGCTCCATCAAGAAGTTTTCGACCACCACCAGGTTTGAGAGAAGGATCTGCGCAATCGCGACCAACCACTCGTCGAGATAAATCTCAGGAAGCTACGTCAGAGCAATCAGTTGCTCGGACTAAGCGGCCCGAGGAAGGGAATGAAGCATGGAAAGGTTCCATTCAACGGTTGGAGGATAGACTGGGAGAAATGGCTAAGGCGAGAAACCCCTTACAGAGAACTTTTGTTCAAGGAACACCTTTTGTGCAAGCCATTGTGGATTTCCCTACACCGTCGAAATTCAAAGCACCCGTAGTGACTCCCAAGTACGATGGAAAGACAGATCCCGTACTTCATATAGAACAATACCAAGCTGCTGCAGATATCTACGCTGTCCCCGACGAGATGAGGTGTAGAGCATTCTCGGGAACTCTTACCGGATCTGCACAGATATGGTACAATAATCTTCCTCGGGGTAAGATTTCAACTTTTGTTCAGTTAGCCGAGCTGTTTATTGGCAATTTTTGTTTTGGAGCAAAGCCGGTAAAGCGAGTAGCACACTTGCTAAGTGTTAGACAAAAATCAGGTGAAAGTACTAGAGATTACATAACTCGTTTCAATAACGAAAAGTTGGAAGTCATAGATTATGAAGAAAAGACAGCAATCACTGCTCTGATGAGTGGTTTGCTGCCTAACAAGCTGTATTACACTTTGGCCAAAGATCCACCTAAAAATATGTCGGAGTTGATGGCAAAGGCGGCCAAAATCATGAATGCCGAGGAGGCTATGGCTGCGAAGAAGAATATGGATAAAGAAGTTAAAGTGGAGGTCGACAATTCTAAGAAGAAAGATCAAAAAAGTAATGGTGGTGACAAATATTCCAAGAATAACAGGATGAAGTTGGAAGCCCTAAAGAAGTATGATAATTATACTCCATTGAAAGTGGGTATTAATCATGTTTTGGAAGAAATCAGGAATAATGAGGAAATCAAATGGCCAGAGAAACTGAAGACAGATCCCGACCTGAGGAATAAGACCAAATATTGCGAGTTTCACAAAGATCATGGCCATATGACCAAAAATTGTATAGCCCTTCAGAACGAGATTGAAACACTCATCCGAAGAGGAAAATTATCAAAGTACGTAGATCGCAGGAGTGAGAGGAAGAATGATGATAGAACTAGAGAGAGATCTAGATCTCCTCGTCGTGCAGAGGAGAAAAAGAGGAGGGACCATGAAGAGGATCCAGATGATGACCCCGATCTTCCCAAAAAGCCAAGGAAACCCGAACGAGAGGTATTTTCCATACGTTTTGGGTCATTTGATTGTAATGTTATTACAGGAGGAGATGCAGGAGGAGGAGACCTTACTGCAGAAAGAAAAGCTTATCTCGGAGAGGCTCAAGCTTGTTCATACATTCAGCGAATAAACCTGGCCGAGGATGATCGTCCGAGGAAGGTAAACAAAGAGAAGCTAGTGATTGGTTTTTCAAAAAACGACCTAGCAGGTGTTATCTACCCTCATGATGATCCTCTGGTGATCAAAATGAGGATGAAGGATGTGGTCATTTCAAGGGTGTTAGTAGACAATGGTAGTTCGGCAGACATCATGTATTATTCATGCTTTGATAGCTTGAATTTAAAATTATCTCAATTAGAACCTTATCACAGACCCCTTCTGGGTTTTGCTGGCGAGAAAGTTTTTCCACTTGGGACGATCAAGTTGGATATACTCATTGGAACTTGGCCTGCTTGTCGAACAGAAAGAATACGCTTTTTTGTAATGGATAAGAATGTGCAGTCCGCCTACAACATCATCATGGGAAGAGTTGGATTGAAGAAGTTCGAAGCAGTTCCATCTACAGTTCATCAGTGTTTGAAATTCCCAACGAATTTTGGAGTAGGAATTATGAAAGGTGATCAAAAAGTAGCTCGGGAATGCTATTATTCGTCTGCCGAGCAAGAGGAACTTGAAGAATCACAGAAAAAGACTACTACTTACCAAGTGGAGGAAGGCACAGAAATTGAAACTCTTGACCCTAGGGATGAATCTCAACTCGTAAAAGGACAGGTTGTGGAATCTACAGAAATTGTTATCCTGGACGACGAGCATCCTGAACGAATAACTCAGATAGGGTCGTCGTTGGATTTTTCAATAAAACAGGAGTTGATAACTTTCTTGAGAAACAGGAAGAATACTTTTGCTTGGAGTCATGAAGACATGCCAGGAATAGATCCAAACTTCTTATGTCATGAACTCAATGTGAATAAGGAGATCAAGCCTGTGAAGCAAAGAAGAAGAGTGTTTAGTCCCGAGAAGAACCAGGCCATACAAGAGGAGGTCGAGAAACTCCAGAAAGCCCAATTCATTGAAGACGTGAAATATCCAGATTGGTTGGCGAATGTGGTGATGGTAAAGAAGAAGAACAACAAATGGAGAATGTGTGTTGATTTTACTGATCTCAACAAGGCATGTCCAAAAGATCATTTTCCATTGCCCAGAATTGATCAACTAGTGGATGCTACTTCGGGACACGAGCTACTCAGCTTCATGGATGCTTATTCTGGCTACAACCAAATCAAAATGAAACCTGAAGACAGGGAAAGTACTTCTTTTATTACCCCAAGGGGAACTTATTGTTATAATGTTATGCCTTTTGGTTTAAAAAATGCAGGTGCAACATATCAGCGGTTGATGAACAAGGTATTCACCGAACAAATCAGCCGCAATATGGAGGTCTATGTCGACGACATGCTCACCAAAAGCAAGAGAGCTGCAGATCAACCCTTTCATATGTATATCATTTCACACGCTGCATTAGATGTATTACCCTTTCATATGTATATCATTTAATGTATTGGACCTTTCATGTACAGCCTAAAGGCTATAAATACCTTGTATCATCCTCAATTCAAGGGGACCGGAATTTCTTGAGAGAATTTGTAATCAAGAATTCCACAAACACTCAGCAATAACATAACAGTGGACGTAGGCTTTATTCCTAGCCGAACCACTTTAAAAATCTTTGTCTTATTTATTTATCTGTGATTGAAAAATTAGAGCGATCTAGTTTTTTACATCAACAATTACCATCATGATTATTGTGGGGGCTTATTTATTTTTCAAGCACGCTGATACAATAAACTAGCCCAACATGAAAAGTGAACTTCTCGGCCCAACTCAGATATTTAATTTAGACCCGTGTATTTAACATGTGCTTAAATGCATGGAGAGAGACTTAAATCGGTTACCAACAATCTCGTGAGATATTCAGGGACACCTACGAGCTATCCATAAGCTAGTTGAGTTACTTATACAATTCAATCACGTAGAATCACAACTATAAATGTAAACCTTGGCCCGGGGCAAATGGGATGTAACTCTGATCATTTGAGAGACATTAACAAGAAATAGTAACCTCTCCGTGGACGTAGGAAAGTTGTCAAACCACATACATTTGATGTTGTATGTGTGATTACTTATTTTTTTATCGATATTGCTTTCTAAATTTTTCATTGTGATAATTCTTGAACTCATAATTGGCGTTGTCTGTGGGAGACGATACTTTTTCCTACAAAAGTTGTTATCAAAAGAAAGCCCGTTATGTCTCACCATAGTAGTAATATTCCTCAAATTGGAAACGTGCAAGCTGATCTAGTTCCACCAAAGGTAAGGTTTGAGATTCTCCAATCACAAAATCCTAGGTTCTACCAAGAGAGGCAACCTTCTGTAGAAAGTCATGGACCGCCTAGGTCTACTCAGATCTCCAGGATGGTTAACACTTATAAAGCTAGGCTTCAAGAGAAGAAGGAGGCAACACATCTCCGGATGGAAGATAATGCTTGACTACAAAGGCGACTTGAAAGGATGGAGATAGATCTCTATAGAGACAATAGAAAACGTAATGATATGTCTCTTAGTCCTTAGGCGAGCAAGACTCACATCCAATAGAGGAGCTCCAGACATGACCTAGATCGATTATGGATGATCCCACAGATATAATGATCGTTAGGATGAAGACATCAAGATTTTGGTCCGTAGAGAGATGGATCAATACCTAGCCCATCGAGGGGCTGACAAGGAGAGCTATTAACACCCAATCAAATTCCCTTTCTCAAGGGAGATTGAAGAATAGGACCCATGAAGAATTTCATCGTTACCAGTTTCAAAATCTATGATGGTAAAATGGATCCCATAGACCATGTTTGGCAGTACAGACAAGCGATGACCCTGTGGAACCAGAAAGAAACTTTAATTTGTCGAATTTTCCCTTCTATCCTACATGACGTAGCTCAAAAGTGGTTCGAGAGGCTACCCCATATGTCGATTAAGAGCTTCAAGGCCCTAGCAGAGGCCTTCATTGTTGCTTTATAACCAACAATTCCCACCCCAAAAGGATGGTTTTGTTGTTCACTATGAAGAAGAAACCACAAGATAGCCTTCGCAACTATGACAAACGATACTGGGAGGTTTTCAATGAGGTGGAGGATTACTCAGAGCAGGTTGTTGTAGCATACTTCAAGATTGGTCTACCGACCATATCTTTGCTACACCAGTCCCTTACAAAGAAAGAGGCAAACACCATAAATGAACTCATGGCGCATATCGAGAAATACGCTAAGGTTGAGGAAGTGGTTCACTTTACTCCAGGGGACAACGGTCGCGCCAAAGAAAACAAAGGAGGAGACAAAAGTTACACTCCAAAGAAAGGGAGAAAGAACGGGGGATAGAACGGCTCTAGGAATATGGGTAAGGCAGATCCTTTAAAGGCTTTACTAGCTATTAATACAGTCTTTAAAAGAGCCAATTTATAAAATCTTAAGCAAGATCAAGGATCACCCATTCGTGAAGTGTCCCAAAAAGATGGGTGGCGACCTAGCAAAGAGAAACAATGCATTGCGATGCACGTTCCATAAGGAGGGCAGTCACAAGACAAGTAACTGTAAAGCACTGAAGTCACACTTGGAGGAATTGGCCTAAGCTGGGCATTTGAATAAATATATAAAAAATAAAGGTGACAAGGTTGCAGCCAATGGCGACTAAAAGTAGGATAATGTCCTCGATGACGACATAGGACATGAGTCTGTAGTTATTCACGGAGCATTCGACTTGAAACAAATCCACGGGAATGTGGTTCGAATGGAGTTGAAGAATGTCACAATTGTTATGGAGGCATTCCAATCAATTTAATAAAGAGCCACGCTGGCAAGCACCGACGACTAGAGGATATCGACTACACCAAACACAATATCTTCATATAGGAGGATTTGGTCGGAGTAAGGACCCCAAACCACGATGCACTTATGACCACTCTCAGGATTACGAACTGGGACAAACTCTTGGTGGACCAGTGGATCTCGTCCGAGGTAATGTACCTAGATATCTTCCATAAACTGAAGTTGAACTTAACCAACCTCGGGAAAGCCACTGTTCCCTTAATCGGCTTCGTGGGGAATATTACGATGACATTGGAAATGATAGTTCTTCCAGTCAGGGCGAGAAATATTTCAAAAGTAATTGCATTCTTAGGGGTAAACATAGAATCACTATACCATGCCATTATGGGAAGAGACTAGTTGCATGCCATAAAAGTCGTACCATCTACATACCACCAGAAGCTCAAGTGTGTCACCGACTGGGGCATGGTCGAGATTCATGGCGACTAGGACACTATAAGGAAATGATTCATCACCGTCATTCTCCCCTTAAAGGAGAAGAAAAAGGAACCAAAGGTCCTTCCAGAGGAAGCCCGGGATGGGGCTACACCCTCTAAATAGAAACTACGACACGATTGACCAGGGATGGAGGATACCAGGGTCCACCCCTCTGCAGGGTCATTATAATCCTGGAAGAGGTTATATTTGATGAAAACCTACCACTGAAAGGTTCCTTATAGGAACAACTCTTATCGATCATGAGAAAGAGGAGCTGATCGCCTTTCTAAGGAATAGCTTAGATGTTTTCACGTGGGAGCCCTACAATTTGCCCAAAATTGATCCCGAAGTTGCTTGCCACCATCTTCACGTGGACCAAACCTTTAATCCAGTCAATCAAAAGTCACATCGAACAGCAATAAAAAGGCTAAAGCGATGGAAAACGAACTTCGGAAGCTTTTGGATGTAGGCTCCATTAGGAAGTTTAGTTCCTCAGGTAGTTATCCAACCCAATGGTAGTACAGAAGAGTAATGCCAGATGAAGAGTCTGCATCGATTTCAAGAATCTCAACAGAGCTTTCCCTAACGATAATTTTCCTCTGCCAAAAATAAATCAGCTGGTCGACGCCACAGCGCGCATAAGTTTTGTGGATGCTTACTTAGGTATCACCAAATTATGTTGTACGGACCTGACTGGGATAAGACTTTATTCATCACCCCGGTAGGACTATATTGTTACAAAGGTCATGTCGTTCGATCTCACGAATGTAGAAGCCACTTACAAGAGGCTAGTCACCAATATGTTCAAGCACCATATGGAAAAAACTATGGAGGTCTACATTGACAATATGCTGGTCAAGAGCAGACGTAAAGACAACCACATTAAATACCTGGCCAACACCTTAGAGATCGTTAGGATGTTTCGAATGAATCTCAATGCGAGTAAGATCTTATTTGGAGTCCAGTAAGGAAGGTTCCTAGGCTATTTGGTCAGCAAGAGAGGGATAAAGGCCAATCCGGACCAAATTGACGCTATAACTACTAAAGACTTTGAAAGACATCCATAATCTTATTAGAATGATCGTAGCACTCAACCATTTCATCTCCAGGTCTTGAGAGCATTGCCAACCATTTTTTCAGCTCCTCAAGAAGGACAAGGGCCTCACTTAGAACGACGACTATTCACAAGCCTTAGAGTCATCAAGTCCTACCTCAGTAAGTCGCCTTTTCTAACGATCCCTGACAAAAGAGGTCCCATGTAACTTTACCTTACAGTATCAAGCCATGCAGGTAGCTCGGCTATGGTATGCGAGAAAGAGGAAAACCATTATCCAATCTACTATGCCAATAAGGCGCTTCTAGACACCGCAACACTTACCACTTAAAAATTTCTCATATGCTCTGGTGGTCACTCCCAGAAGGATCAAACATTAATTTAAAGCTCACTCGATCACAGTGATCACATATTTCCCCCTTAAGTCATATCTTCGAAAAGCTAACCTCTCCGGGCGATTATCCAAATATCCAATCGAGCTCGAAAGATTTGATATACACTTTTAGCCAAGGACGGTGATCAAGGGGAAAATCTTAGAAGATTTTATCGAAGAACTCATGGGAGAAGTTTTTACTAGACTAGTTACTTATAGAGTAACCAACAAACTAGGAAACACCGTTCAAGGACTGGACCCTTTACGTGGATGGAGCCTCCAATTCTAAGGGGGCAGGAGTAGGGATTTTTCTGGTAACACCAGAGGATAGTATCATCGAGTAAGAAATCATGTGGGATTTGAAGACTCTAACGATGCAGTCGAATATGAAGTACTGATAACTGGCCTATGTAAAGCCCAAATGCTAGGGGCAAAGCAACTCAAAGTGTTTGGCAATTCTTGACTAGTCTCCAACCAAGTCAGTGGAGATTTCAATGCTATGGATGATAGGATGGCAGCCTACCTTGTTGTGGTTTACAAGCTCATGCAGGATTTAAAAAGGTCCATGTTCAACAGTTTTTGAGAGGGTAAAATAGTCATGGTGATGCATCAACATCCCTGAGCTCACCAGTGGACTCTGACCTCAGAAGAACGATGAAGTGGAATGCTTTTGAAAGAGCTGCGGTTAGAATAATTCCAATTGAGCTTGGATTCGCTGCATCAATGTCAATGAATGTGCTTGCAGAGTGGGGAGCTATAAGAATAACAACTCTTGAAAAATAAAGGAAAGAACTAGTCTTGATGCCAAAAATCCCATCTTTTTTTGTAATTAAAATGAACCTATAACTCTTTACCTTAGTGCCGCTGTTGGAACCGCGAATTCTTTATGACTGGACGGGTACGACCTCTTGCTTCTCAATGTCATGGAATGGATAGGTGATGTTTCCAACCGAAAAAGACAAAAAAGAAAAAAGAAATAAAATAAGAGCAGGTGAAGGAGTTAAGTTACAAATCTGTGCCTAGACCTTGAAGTCACTCCCGGGATTAGCTTGATTTGGGCTAGGAAATCCTTTTCTTTATAAAATATCCTCGCCCAACCAAGTATTGGTAAGACTATAGATGCCGAGGAGATTCTCGCCCTATAAAAGGGTCTTAGCTAAATGGATCCAATCACTACCTACGTGCAGAACGGAATGCTGCTAGACGATAGAAGGTTGACCCACCAAGTAAAGGTGAAGGCATCCTAATTTTATCTTAACCTGTAGGGGAGGCTCTAGTATAGATCTTTTATGGGACCTTACCTCCAGTGCATCCACCCATAGTGTAATGCCCCGACCCGAATTTATGGGTTACCCATGAGTCATTCCGGTCTGGTCCGAGCACTATGTGTGAAGTGCAATGGAACAACCTACATAATGTTGCTAGTCCAGTTTTATTTTATTTAACATTCCACTTATTTAGCATACGATTCCACTTTCAAGATAAACTATGTGTGAGACCCATGGGGAGAACCTCGAAGTCCAAGTAAACAGAGACACTAATGAAAAAATAAATAAAATACTTACCTGTATAGCTCCCTCAAAATACGAATCCATACCCAACCTTCCTTAACAAAGCGAGGGTGTGAGCCTGTGCCTAGTGGGAATTTACAAAGTAGTATAGAAACGAACGGCAGAAAGTATACTCGCACGCTACAACCACATGCATGCAAAATTATATATATATATATATATATATATATATATATATATACCCCTTTGAAAATAAATGTTCCAATGCATTAACCGTTTTACTACCGAAAACCTTACTTGTCCAAGTTAATTTACCTTAACCTTGTAAAAGAAAACTTGCTTTACTCATACTTAGCATTTCTTACTTTAATTAACACACCCGGTTCAACACTTGAAACTACTACACTTGATTTATCCAAACCCATTCCTTTACCGGAATCACCCTATTTATTCATGCAAATATATTTTATTATTTTCATTGAAAAGCACTATTTCAAGACACACATTCACCGTTTTGGAAAATACCTATTTAATCTTTGAAAATCCGTTACAACACATTCTTGTGTTTAATATGGGTTTAACTATTTAGGATGCTTAACCACCCAATTACCCACTTTTTTAGCCCTTTTCCTCATCTTATGGATATTAGTAGATTTACGCATTAACTTGTCAACTGACCTTTACCGGACCAATTTTTATATTCATTCAAGTTAGTTTATATTAACACATTTTACCATACAACACATTTCTTGACATATTCCAAATTTCCTTTATCTTTTCTCGGAATCTTCCTATACCGCATACTTCCATGGGCTCAACACCGCCAGCTATACGCACCATATGCTCTGACCAGTGATTTAGGGCTTTTCACTCAAGGGCTCCAGGACCTTCTTGATTTATCCTGGTGTCTTTCGAGTTCTTTTTATGTATTTTAACATTTTACAAATGTCCACATTATTTTGCTTTCCTTTTTACCCAACTGAAGCCAAAACCTGGGACTTTACCGCCCCAACTTGTGTTACACTTTGAAAATTTATCATTTTATGTCCATTACACTTTAACCGTGATTTTTATTCCAAAAATCATATTCATTTAAGATCACTTTGTGTAACACCCTTTCCAACACTTTTATTTCATAATAATGTTCGACTTTAAGTAAAATTACCATTTTACCCATTTATTTCCAAAATCACCTTTTACTCCATTTCTCAAGTGTTAATTTCACCAAAACACTATTAAGTTATTCATAACAACTTCTTTAGGTTTTAAACACTTTAACACCTTTTTACACTTGGACTAATATCTCTTCTTAATTGGATATATTTTTACACCATTAAACCCTACTTAATTCTATAAGTGTCAATATTTCACAACATTAGTAAGTTACACTCACTAACCATTTCATGTTTGCCCATTAACACTTAATGACTACTTTTTATCAACATTTTCCAAGTACACATTTCTTTACTTCTTCATTCAAGAAATACATTCACACTTAAAACTACTTTTATAAGAAAATTTCCATTTATTTTTATTTAACATGTAGTCTTTTAACCTCATACACTTCATATCTTTTAATCCCAATTTCAAACACTTTGAAGACTAAAATTTTAACATTATTATTTCATATTTAAACCCAGCAAAATATCATTTAAACTTGTTTATACATTCTGTGTCAAAATACTACAAGTTTATATGCATGAGAAGACGGATTTTAAACCCAAACATTTTACTACATGGTTTAAACATATTTTTCACCAAATATTTACCAAGTAAATATTTATTTCCAACAAAATCACATCTGCAAACATTTTATTTCATAAATTATTTTTCATCAACATTTCTAGAAAAGACACTATTTTCACAAACACCCACTTTTACTGTTTTAAAATCTTAAAATAATTATTCATTCCTTATTTTTAACAAAATTAATATTTTTCAACATTTTTATTATATAAATTGTTTATTGTCTTCTACACAACAATTATACCATTTAACTAATTTCACCCTACTCAAATAGTCCAAATACAAGATTACAAATGCAAAATAACATTTTTATACTAAGAGTAAGGTTTACCCACCTCTAATGGCTTCATTGGTGGTACTGGGGTAAGAGGAGCAACCCCCACCTTCAAAGGTGACCTCAAGAGGTTACCAATGCATCCTCCAAAACTAATAGATAAGAACTTCTTCAAAACCCACTTCATACTCCATAAAATATCCATCTTCATCTCTACCCCCCCCCCCTAACAATATCCCCAAAATTTGTAGCTCTTCTTTGTCAATGGTGGAAATAGGTGTATTTGATTCAAATGTGGAGAAACACATCATAAAAATAGTGGTTTATGGGTGGATTATGATGGAGGAGTGGTGGCTTGGTTGTGGAAGACCACTCACCTCTTCCTTTCTATTTCACTCTCTCCCTCCTTCTTTCATCTTCTCCCAACGCAATAAACTCCAAATAACCAAATTATCTGGGCTCGACAACACACAAAATCAATGCTCCAAATTGTGATAGTGCCCAAGGTCAATCAAATCTAAAAACTCGATCAATGTCGTTCGAACGACTTCCCCTATATCATTCGAACGACAACACCAATGTCGTTAGAACCATATCTAATGTTGTTCGATCAGTGGATCGTGCGACCCTTCGCGCAAACTGCTATTGTAAACCAGTAGCACATCATTAGATATCCTTCTTCTCGTGACCCTTACACTGTCGTTTAAATAACAGTATCATGTCGTTTGAATGACCCTGTTTCTTTTTTTCCTCCAACTTTTCACCCATGATTCTTCCATAATTATAATTAACTCCTCCTTAATTATAATTAATATATGATCCAACTATAATTTAATTAAATTATCGGGATGGGATATTACACACAATATAAGAGTTATGTTCTTCGTAAGCTTCATGTTGGAATTTATGGGAGTCACGTAGGAAGTAGATCCTTGGCATCTAAGTAATCTAAGAAGGCTACTGGTGGAAACACATGCAGAGAGACACAAGTATATATACTCAAAAGTGTGAGATGAACAAAAAATTCTCTCTTATGGTTCATCAACCAGCCAATGAGGTTAAATCTTTAACCAATCCGTGGCCATTTGCACAATGGGGGTTGGATATTGTGGGAAGACTACCTATCGCACCTGGTAATTGCAAGTATCTGCTGGTCGCACATATTACTTTACCAAATGGGTAGAGGAAGAACCACTAGACAACATTCGAGATGCTGACATGACGAGGTTCATCTGGAAGAACGCCATAACGAGGTTTAAGGTACCTAGTGCCATTATCACCGACAATGGCATGTAGTTAAAAAGTGATTTTTTCTAGAGTTTTTGTGTTGAACATGGCATCAAGCACCACTTTAGCTTAGTGGCCTACCCCTAGAGCAATGTACAAGTAGAGGCTTCCAATAAAATGATGCTAGACGGCTTGAAGAAGAGGTTAGAAAGGGCAAAAGGCCATTGGGTAGACTAATTCCCTAACGTTATTTGGGCCTATTGCATTATGCCTAGAAGACCGATAGGCGAAACACGCTTCGCACTCACATATAAAATGGAAGTTATCATCCCACTTGAAGTCGGTCTCCCTAAAATGATAACCAACTTGGTCGACTAAGGACTGAACGATGATGCCGTGCAAATTAAACTTGACTTAGGAGATAAAAAAAGAGATCAAGCCATGATTAAGTAGGTCTCATACCAGCAGCAACTGGCAAGGTAGTATAACAAAAAGGTCAACTCGAGGAAGTTCCAGGTGGTAGATTACGTCCTAAGGAAAGTCCTCTATAGCTCCATAAGACTATTAGATGATAAACTAGGACCAAATTAGGAGGGACCATTCAAGGTAATTAGGGATGATCTTCAATAAGCTTATCACTTGGAAATGCTGGAGGGCAGATAAATACCAAGAGAATGGAATGCGGCCAACCTGAATAAATCTACTTCTAGTCTTCTTCCTCTATTTTAGCACAATTTTTTATTTTAACATCATTTTGCACATTAGTCAATAATTTATGTATAAAGTTCGCTTTGCTCTTATATATGACTATTGGAGTTTTAAATAATGTCTTAGTCTTATATCATGCACCATTTCTAAGAAATATCTCCACCCTTAAGTTCTAAACAGGGTTACACTTGGGTTATAATAGGTTGTTCAACTTACTTCAACCAAGTAGCATCCTTAGGTCGAACGAAATTCTACCTTAACTGCGATGAGTTGTTCAACTCATTACAGCTAAGGAATTTCCTTGCACCAAATAGGACTTGATTTATTCATAATAAGCTATTAAGTTTATTTCGGTTAAAAATGATCGTCAAGTCTTTATCATTCCAAACACAAAGGACCTCACAGGTTGCCCAGGCAACATTAAAAACTCTACAGGGGATCCTTAGGCAAAAATCCAACTTAAGTTGGTCACCAACTATATTGGTTGATAAAAATCATGAACGGGTGGATGGCCCATTAATTGGGTGCATATTTGCCATTATCTTTCCTAGGCCTAATGGAGTGTGAGGACATAACCTAAAAGGCAAGGGGGGTAGAATAATACATTCTAAGGAATATTGGGCTGGAAAAATGCATAGCAGTTATTATTACCTTATGTTAGTCAGTGAATGCCCAAAATGCAAAACAAATAATAACTGACTTTAATTAAATGTCAAAAGACCAAAAAAATTACAAAAACTCCGATGGTGTTTATTACAAAGAAAATATTACAGATAACATGTTGAAAATACACAAACTATTCATGGGTGACGAGCCAAAAAGTCTATTATTTTCCTTCTTCGGTCATCATCTAGATTGGGGGTGAACTCTTCCTCAATGCCTTGATCAACCTCAAAGTCATTCAGCAACTATTGGGGAATAGCATATAAGGGAACTCACTTCTCATCCTTTCCAAAGGGAGGTTGGCGGTAGGTTAGGCAATCTACTTGATACATGTACCATAATTGGGACTCTTTCAGTTCCTTCAACACTTTGAGGACATTCAACCACTCATATTTATATGCAACATCCTAGGCTTCTTGCAACCTTATAGGAGAATCATGCCAACCCTAATTGTAGTCTGTAAACCACACAGATCGAGGGTCCATCATGACTAGGAACCTAAGCCTCTTGATGTCTCTCTAAAGACCATCTATAATAGTGTATCTTTATTGAAGATCTTCCTTTAGCTCGACGACTTCATTCTTCAAGGCATCATTCTTAACCTAAATCAGATCGTCGACCTGAACCATATCCCTGCTTGCCGCAAGCTGGGCTCCAGACAATTCATTTGCTTCTGCATGGAGGAGCTAATTCCCTCCATGACTTGGAGGTCATCATTCAACATGGAAACCAACTCGAACTGTTCCTTATACGTTGTCGTTCTTACCTACAACTATTTGCAGACCTTTAAAAAGGCCAGACAATCTTGCCCACTCACACCTAGGCCTATAACCTTCCCAAGATTTAAGGAAGGATATGTATATAACTCCACAATAGTAAGGTATAAGTAGAAAAACAAATAACAAATACAGAGAACATCGACAAAAAGAAAGGTTCAACAATAGTATAAAGGAAAGTCTTCTTCATTGATAATTCAAAAGGGAGGCAAAAGACATTACAACCAGAGAAAAAAAAAATTACAACACATGATCAAAATAAAGGAAATGCCTTAAGAATACAGGACTTCACTCCTTCACCTGCTGAGAGTTCTCTGGCTCTTTCCCCTTCTAGATATCTTTCTCCGTTTGGTCGACAGCCCTCTCGACCTCATTTGGTTCTTTTTTAGCATGGTTGATAGGCTGGCCAACAAGAAGTTATTCTACAGTAATGGGAAAAGGACCTAAAAGATGGAGCTTGTACAAATCAGACTCTAGCGGGACTCCTATTTCCCCCAAGGCTTGGTCCTAACACTTTTTAAAGTAGAGTTCTTTGGCATAAATGATCCGTAGCTCACGTCATAATAGGTCGCATTTCATTCGTGTGCATAGCTACTCTCCTTGATGTTTGGGACCTCGCCCTCTAGCTTTTGGACCTTCCCAGCCAGATCAAGGTTCTTCACCCATGACTTCTCCTTTTTCATAATCACAAGGCTATTGGTCACCCTCAGCTCGGCCAAAGCCTTCATCGTCTTCTCCCTCTACTGCTTGAAGATAGCCTGAGCATTAGTTAAGTCCTTTTGGGAATTCTTTAGGGTTTCACTCAACTCTTGGTTTTTTATGGACTGGTCAACACGACTATCTAATAGTGTGGTAAATTCTTCCATAAATTGCAAAGAACGAGAAAGAATAATTACTGCATGGAAGTCGAATAAATCAAAATGATCCCAAGGGAAGTGCCTATGCATATTTAAGTGCAAGCTGGTCTGATCCCAGACATAATGAGTGCTCACGATCAGTTGCGAGCATGACCCCCTTAGAAAGTTGGGGCAAGGGATGGGGTGTTGGCTATGCTGGCCCTTGGGCAGTAATAGAAAGGGAGAGAAGGACTCAACCAGGGCATATTTCTTCATCCTCTTCTCTTCTCTCTTTCCATCTTCCTCCCTCTTCCTCTCTTCTTCTCTTCTCTTCTCTTATCTTCTTCCCTCTTCTTCTTCTCGACCTCCTTCTCCTTAGTTCCTGAGATGGAACCACTGGTTTTAAGGGCATCCCCCTAAGAGTTTTTTAGGGACTTGATCGTGTTGGACAGTAAGACCTGATCTTCATTATCTAAGAGCAATAATATCTTCTTTAGGGGAGACATGTATTCTCATTCTTCTTATTCTTCCTCCTATTCCTCTCCTTTTATCTCAATTGACCTAGATGGACCAGAGGATTCCTCTTCTGGAAGATCTAAGATCAGGATCTTATATACATGTCGCGCTATAAAACTTGAAGTGGTATTTGTATATTATAGAAGATAAGATGTTGAACTAGGATGCTCACCATCAGAAAACCTATCACTAATTTCCCAAGACTTTAGAAAATCATCAACCTTTAGCTCTCGGAGAGAATGCACTTGGTTATTAGCACGAGCTGCATAATATAGGAATAAATACAAATCAGAAGATAGAAAAAGAAATAGAAGATAAAAAGACAGCAAGTTGACAAAAGGAAAAGAGGTATCGTCCTATATGATCCTCCCCCAAGTCAGGGCACAAGGGACTGTAATACCTCTCTTCAGGTAGGGGAGGATGTTACTAATTCTTGACAATGAAACCCTGATCCTAATACCCTTTATAGGAGTCGAGCATATTTACGACCAAAACACTGTCGGCCTTCCCTTCCTTCAGGTACAGAACACCATTATCGGTGTGCGACCAAACATAGTAATAATAAATTTCTGGGAGGCCCAAGTTGGTCCCATATAATTAATTAATTTTGTGTAACCCATTCACTATTTTCCAAGTGTTTGGGGCACATTGAGAATGGACAACCTCAAAATAATTAAAAATTTTAGAAAATAATGGGTTTGGGGGAAAAGTTAAACCCCCTTAACAACAAGAAGAGTGTGAATCCAGTGTCCATCTTCTATGTCCCAAAAATAGGGACACAATCTATTTCTACCCACTCAGGAATACCATATGATGATGCTAAGATTTAGCACCACCGGATAAGTGATAATGAGCTCAAACAGTAGTAACCATAGCAACCATAGAGATGTATAAGTGTATAAGTATGTAGAAGGGGATGAGTATAAGAGGAAATAAGACAATGATGTATAGTGGTTCAGCCAATTTGGCCTACATCCACTGTGAGTGTGTGATCCACTAAGTATGGGCACTAATGGCCTTGGATACAATGCACATAAGCTCACTTTCTCTCTCTACTGTGTGTACAAGCAGAGTTTTAGCTAGGGTTACAATATCATTGAACGATCTCTTGTAGGGTTGTAGGTGACAAGTATATATAGGTCTTGGGGGGTGTACTGTACCCCCCAAGTATGCATGGTGCATGTGAATGATGATCTAGCCAATCCCATATTGACACCTGTAGATGCTAAATGATGACATAATATTCCCTCACGTGAGGGTGTGATTTTGTTATAACGGTCTCCCATGTGCCATGTGAGCCTCACGCGCACTGTTCCACGCGTCTCCCAAACCACGCTCTGTGATGATGTCACCCTCGGCCTATGAGCCGAGGCCGAGGGCAAATTTCCTTTCGGTGGTGAGTCTGGCATAATTCTGGCCTCATACTGTCGTACCCTCAGAGGGTCGTCCGGAGCCTGATGAAGGGTCAGCCCCTTGAGGGGTCGTTCGGAGCCTGATGAAGGGTCGGCCTTCTGAGGGGTCGTCCGGAGCCTGATGAAGGGTCGGCCCCTCGAAGAGTCATCCGGAGCCTGATGAAGGGTCGACCCATGAGGAGTCGTCCGGAGCCTGATGAAGTGTCGGCCCCTCGGAGGGTCTTCCGGAGCCTGATGAAGGGTCGGCCCCTGAGGGGTCGTCCGGAGCCTGATGAAGTGTAGGGCGCCCTCATCATGGTCGAGGGTATATACGGGTATATCAATCACCCCCATCCCTTATCCATAGATGATGCTGAGATGGCTGAGGGATAATGTTGCTTTTGAGACTAAGTGTATGGTCTGTTTGATGAGTGACACCTGTCGAACAGATTTGACAGCTGTCAAATTTTTATCCAATGTCGTTCTAGTTTTCGAGGCATGGCGGCTACATGCTGCTTGGGGCTTTGTGCCCTAATGATGTCCTCCTCGTGGGATGTGCTTTGGGTTGGGTAATGGGCCCACTCATTACTAAGGTATTTAAGAGATTTTTGAAACCTTTCACTCTCTTCTTCTTCTTCGCCCCCAAGTTCTCTCTCTCTAGCCTTTCACCAGTCTTCATTGCCATTTTTGCAGTCTTCGATCCTTCAAGCTTAGCAACTTTTCCCTTTCTCTTCAGGTAATCCTTCACCCCCAGCGTCCTCTTTACTTTCATTACGTTTTTTTGCTTTTTGGTTTTAGGCCTGTAGGGCTTGATTTGGGTCATTTTACAACTTTTCCGGCGACTGGTTGTTGAGTGTTCTTGAGTGTTCTTGAGTGAAAACCATCGATTCCCTTTGTTTTAATTCAAAAATCTAATTTGGTCAACTGCAAACTTGTTTGTAGTTAATTTCCACAAATTCCTCCAAGTGTAGGGTCTTCCCTTTTAATGCTTAGGAGGCTTTATAGTTTAGCATCTGAATTCCCATCCTTGAGAGAGAAGCTCTTTACAGAGATCAGACGAATAGAGGAAGAGGAAGAGAAGAGACGAGGGGCCGACCCTAACTGGGTACGACCCATCTTTCCCATTCCTCTTGCCACAATAAAACCATTTGAACCGTCTGAGTCTTGTGGGTCGTCCCATCGTCTAGACGAGTGTCATTCAAGTGAGATGGACGAGAGAGTATCCTCGCCGCTGGACCTTCTGGTAGAATAGAGACATCTGACCTAAGCCCAGGCCGACAGGCCGATGGCATGGTCCCCTCCGAGGCTGTCCCTGTGACAACCCTATCTCCACATGCCTTCCAGATGGCCTTTCCCCATGGTCCTCTGGCAGATGACGAGGCTGAGGGAGAGGGGACCGAGGACGAGGGCGATAATATAGATGACCAGGTTGATACCTCCCATGCCTCGTCCTATATCTCTTCCGTTAGGGACCACGACCTCTTGTTGTGGAGACATGCCTATGGAGTGCCCCCCAGCATAACTATGAGGGTTCCCTCTGAGTCTGAGAGGGTTTTTGATTGTGAAGAGGGAGAGGTTGCAGTATATCAACAGATGTTCAAGGTTGGTGTTAGATTCCCTCTGCATCCTGCTATCGTAGATATCCTGTCAGCCCTTGGTGTTGCCCCTTCTCAGCTTCCTCCCAACTCTTAGAGGACGGTCCTAGGCTACATCTCCCTGTGGAAGAATGCTTTCACTGATGATCCCTCGGCTGACGTATTCTTGGCCTGCTACAATATCACCTCTTCGTCCAAACAACCTGGGTACTATCATCTAGGGGCGAGGAGGTCTGAGAAAAAACTTCTCCACGTGGCACAAACCTCCAACCACGATTAGAAGAAGAGATTCTTCTTCGTCTCTGGGGAGTGGGAGTTCTCCTCCGAGGCATCTCCTGTTGCCGATGGTTCGAGGGTCCCTCGAAGATGGTCTAACCCGTTAATGAAGGCCAGGTCAGGCCCCGGACTTAGCCTGGAAGAGAAAGATATTGTTGAATATCTGAGAGGACGAGGGCGAGGGGGTGAACTTCCAAAGTTTGAAGATCTGATAACCCCTCGGTTCCTCAAGGAAGCTGGTCTGAAGGTCGGCCCCCTTACAGAACTATGTGAGTTGTACTTTTCTTTACTTTTTTCAAGTGTTTCCTTTTTATCTCTGCATTTTTCTCAAGTGTCGTACCCTTTTCAGGTCGTCCTGTCGGTGTATCAGACTCTCTCTGGGAAATGACTGCTCCCAGTTTACTATCAGGCCTGGCAAAGAAGAAGGGTAAGGAGCCTCAGCAGGCTCCAAGGAATACGAAGGCTGTGGGGCTGACGGTTGTTGAGCCGACAGCCGATAGCCACAAAAGAAAGGAGCCTGAGATTCCTGTTGACCCTCGGCCGGATTCTCGGACGAGGGCCAGGGTCGAAGCATCTGAAGGGGCTGCTTCTTCGTCCAGCATGGGGGCCTTCTAGTCCCAGCACTTAGCACATCTGAGGGTCGAGCCCTCATCACTCATCGCAAATTTGAGGGCAGCCAAGGCATCAATGTTTTCTGCTCCCTCAGCTGCTGATTACGACTTCTTGTCAAGGATGCCTCCAGCCAAACTGTATGACTATGGTCTGCACGCTCTAGCCCAGGTATCGGTCTTGATTCATTTCTTTTAATTGCATTTTTTTGATAACTCTTTCCTCGGCCTCTTGACATCTGTTAATGTTTTCTGTTCAGTCTGTATGCGCCTTTACCTCGGCAACTAAATGGATGGCTGAGAATCAGGAGAAATTCCATGAGGCCGAGAGGTCCATCCAGCATGAGGCCGACCTGCAGGCTGACTTAGATACTGCCAGGGCTGAGCTATAGAGTGCCAGAACTGAACATGCACGAATTATGGATGAGCTGACGAGGCAGCATGATGAGGATCTGAAGGCCAGAGACTTGCTTCTGAAGGAGAAGGATGAAGCCATGACCCACCGGGAGGCCCAGTTTAAGATTGAGCTGTCTGAGGCTGTGAAGAAAGTCGAGGCTAATGCTGTGGAAGCATATAAACTCTTAAATGATTTCCAAGGTTTCGGCCTTGAGTACTTGGAAAGAGGGATAAGGACGGCTTATCGGTGGGTCGTCCTCAAGTTTGGCGACGTCGTCTCTTCCGTTCGTCCTTCTCTGGAGGCCATTCAACTGGACGACCCCCTGATTTCCGAGGCTCTAACCCAAGTGGAATCCCAAGTGCAAGTCGAGGGGGTCGGCACATCTGAAGATCATCCAGTTGTGGTCATTTAAGAGACCCCTCTTGTAGATGTTGAGGCCCTGCCCTCTGATGCTGTTCCATAGGGTGGATGTCTGTAGCCCATACCCTATTGATGTAATCAATATTTTTGTACTCTACTTGTAGAACACTTGATATTTCATTAATACTATCGTCTCCTTTGCTGTCTTCCATATTTGCTTCTTTTACTATTTGTGTTGTCTTTGTTAATGCCACTAACCTCTCCCTCGTCTTTCTTGAGGGTGAACGAGGGGTCATCCCCTGCGTTGGCCCTCATTATAGCCGAGGATTAACCACCAAATTAACGGTTTTAAACAAAGTTTTCCTTCGTCTTTCTTGAGGACAGTGGTGGGGTCGTCCCCTCCACTGGCCCTCATTATAGCCGAGGGTTCAACTTGCCAAATTAATGGTTTTTAACAAAGTTTTCCCTCGTCTTTCTTGAGGATAGTGGTGGGGTCATCCCCTCCACTGGCCCTCATTATAGACGAGGGTTCAACTTACCAAATTAATGGTTTTCAACAAAGTTTTCCCTCGTCTTTCTTGAGGACAGTGGTGGGGTCATCCCCTCCACTGTCCCTCATTATAGCCAAGGGTTCAACTTACCAAATTAATGGTTTTTAACAAAGTTTTCCCTCGTCTTTCTTGAGGACAGTGGTGGGGTCGTCCCCTCCACTGTCCCTCATTATAGCCGAGGGTTCAACTTACCAAATTAATGGTTTTTAACAAGGTTTTCCCTTGTCTTTCTTGAGGACAGTGGTGGGGTCGTCCCCTCCACTGGCCTTCATTATAGCCGAGGGTTCAACTTACCAAATTAATGGTTTTTAACAAAGTTTTCCCTCATCTTTCTTGAGGACAGTGGTGGGGTTGTCCCCTCCACCGGCCCTCATTATAGCCGAGGGTTCAACTTACCAAATTAATGGTTTTTAACAAAGTTTTCCCCGTCTTTCTTGAGGACAGTGGTGGGGTCGTCCCCTCCACTGGCCCTCATTATAGCCGAGGGTTCAACTTACCAAATTAATGGTTTTTAACAAAGTTTTCCCTCATCTTTCTTGAGGACAGTGGTGGGGTCGTCCCCTCCACTGGCCCTCATTATAGCCGAGCGTTCAACTTACCAAATTAATGGTTTTTAACAAAGTTTTCCCTCGTCTTTCTTGAGGACAGTGGTGAGGTCATCCCCTCCACTGGCCCTCATTATAGCCGAGGGTTCAACTTACCAAATTAATGGTTTTTAACAAAGTTTTCCCTCATCTTTCTTGAGGACAGTGGTGGGGTCGTCCCCTCCACTGGCCCTCATTATAGCCGAGGGTGGTTCTCTGTAGATGCTTCCATGCGTACTAGAACTGATAACCACAGGATGAGGGGAAGCACTGATATTTCTCATTAATTTTCCAAGTGTTCTATTGGAGCAACTCTTATTACACTTATGGTCTATCAAGACCTTACAACACGACTGATAGTATTTCTTCAAATGATCTGCATTCCAGGGGTTGGAAAAAGGTTCCCCTTCTAGGTTTTCTAATCTATAGGTCCCAGGGACGACTTCATCGATGACCCTATATGGGCCATGCCAATTAGGATGGATCTTGTTGGGCTTTTGCCAAGTCTTCTTGAGGACCAAGTGCCCCACTGCGATAGGCCTCTGTTTCACCCTCTAATTGTAAAACCTTGTGGTCCTTTGCTGGTAGGCTGCCTGCCTTATCTCAGCGTCCTCCCTCCTTTCCTCAATCAGGTCCAAGTCGAGTCTCCTCTCTTCTGCATTTGTTTGGGGGTCATACATTTGGACTCTATGCGTAGGAAACTCAATCTCGGTGGGGATGACGGCTTCTGAGCTATAAGCTAGCATGAATGGGGTCTCTTCGATAGAGGTCCTCACTATCGTCCTGTATGCCCACAGCACGTCATATAACTCCTCGACCCATCTTCCTTTTGCCTCCTCAAGACTCTTCTTGATTCCATCTAGGATTGTCCTGTTTGTAACTTCTGTTTGCCCATTGTCCTGAGGTCGGCCTGGGGTGGAGAAAAATTGTTTGATACTCACCCTTTCACAGTACTTCTGTAGAGAGGTATTCTTGAACTGAGTCCCATTATCTGCGATGAGGGTGTTGGGGAGAACATATCTGCATATAACATTTTTCCAAATGAACTGAAAGGTCTTCTGCTCTGTTATCGTGACCATCGGTTCGGCCTCCACCCATTTTGAGAAATAGTCAATAGCTACGATGAGGAACCGATAGTTATTGACTTCTCTTGGTAAGGGTCCTACGAGGTCGATCCCCCACACTGCAAATGGCCATGGGGATTTGATGGAGGTAAGAGGCTGATGGGGTTGGTGAGGGATGGTGGAAAATCTCTGGCATTTATCGCACTTTTTTACATATGCTGTGGCATCCTTACCCAAGGTCGGCCACCAGTACCTTTGGGTGATCACCCTCTTTGCTAGGGATCTGCCCCCGATGTGGCTTGAGCACGATCCTTCATGCACATCTTGCAAAATGGAAGGGACTTCTGAGGGATGCACACACCTAAGTGAGGGGAGCAAAAACCCCTTTTTGTACAAAGTGTCTCCGACGACAGCAAATTTTGCAACCCTGTACCTCAACTTCTTCCTTTCTTGCCTTGCTTCTGGCATCTCACCCTCTTTAATGTATTTGATCAGAGGGTCCATCCATGAAGCTTCTTGAGAAACATTTAGGCAATTTCTAAGTGTTCCCTCTGCGTCTTCAATAGTTGGCCGAAGCAAAATTTCCACTGGGACCGTCCTCCTGATGTTTGTCCTAGTTGCCGAGGCCAACCTAGCAAGGGCATCAGCTCGGCCATTGTCGAGCCTAGGTATCCTCTTTAATTTCACTTCCTTGAAGCCCTTCAGTAACGACCTTACCTTCTCAAGGTACCTAGCCATCCTCTCGTCCTTGGCGTCGTAGGCTCCTAGTATCTGATTCACTACTAGCCTTGAATCACTATGAACTAAAATCTGGCCGACACTAAATGATCTGGCCAAGGAGAGGCCTGCTATCAAGGCCTCATACTCGGCCTCGTTGTTGGAGGCCTTAAAATTGAACCTCAGGGCGTACTCAATGTCTGTGCCGTCGGGTGCTGATACTATTAACCCAGATCCGCTCCCTCTTTCGCAAGAGGACCCGTCGACGAAGAGACTCCACACGGTGCGTTCTTCTGAGAAACTTCCCTCGGTGAGTGACCCCTGTATAAAGAGATATCTTCCCTCTTCGTTTTCAACCACTTTCCTTCTAGCGGTGCTCGTCTCAGCCTTATCTGTAGGCGTGTCGGTGAGCTCACCCTGTCGGGTATCTATCCTCCCGAGGCCCTCATCCTCGGCTTTATCATCTTCCCAAGTAAACTCAGCCACGAAGTCTGCCAATGCTTGCCCCTTAATGGCCGTCCTAGGCTGATACACAATGTCAAACTCCCCCAGCTCTATAGCCCAGGCCATTAACCTACCTGATTTTTCTTGCTTGTGTAGGACCTGACTAAGAGGAGAGTCGGTAAGGATGACCATTGTATGGGATTGGAAGTACGGCTTCATCTTCCTTGAGGCATGGATCAAGGCATATGCCAACTTCTCCATCCTTGGATATCTTTGCTCTCCCCCCTGGAGTGCCTTGCTGTTAATATACACAGGCTTCTGTATCCCGTCTTCGTCTCTCACAATGGCTGCGCTGATGGCCGACTCTGAGACGGAGAGGTACACATAAAGTCGTTCACCCTGCACGGGTCGTGACAGCAGCAAAGGAGACCCTAAGTATGACTTTAGATCCCTGAAAGCCTCATCACACTCTTCACTCCATTCGAAGGCCTTCCTAAGGATCTTGAAGAATGGTAGGCACCTATCTGTGGCCCTAGATACGAACCTGTTCAAGTCAGCAACTCTCCCTGTGAGCCTCTGAACGTCTTTAATGGACTTGGGGGTCTTCATCTCAATAAGGGCCTTTATCTTTTCAGGATTGGCCTCGATGCCTCTTTGGTTGACAATGAACCCCAAGAACTTCCCTGCTCCGACCCCGAAGACACACTTGGCCGGATTAAGCTTCATCTGGTATTTGTCCATCGTATTAAAGGTCCTCTCCAGGTCTGCCACATGATCATCTGCCTTCAAACTCTTAGTCAGCATGTCATCTACATAGACCTCCATAGACTTCCCAATTTGGTCTTCGAACATTTTATTTACGAGGCGCTGGTACGTTGCCCCCCCCCATTTTTTAGGACAAAGGGCATGACCCTATAACAGTATGTCCCCTTGTCAGTGATGAAGGTTGTCTTCTCTGAGTCTTCAGGGTTCATGAAGATCTGGTTATACCCTGAATAGGCATCCATGAAGGTCATGAGCTCATGGCCTGCGGTAGCGTCTACCATCTGGTCAATGCGGGGGAGAGGGAAGTTGTCTTTAGGACAGTGCTTGTTGAGGTCTATGAAGTCCACACACATTCTCCACTTCCCGTTGGCCTTTGGAATAATGACTGCATTGGACAGCCATTCGAGGTAGATGACCTCTCTAATAAACTCAGCGTCTTCTAATTTTTTGACCTCGTCCCTAATGACCTCTAGAGTAAATTCTCCTCTTCTGCTTTACCGGCTTCACTCCATCTACCACATTGAGCTTGTGGCACATGATTTCAAGGTCAATCCCCGGCATATCTACATGACTCCATGCGAAGACGCTTCGTCTTCTCCTCAATAGTTTAATGAGGTCTTCCTTGATATTGGGCTTTAAAGACTTGCCGACTTGGACGGTTTTTTTCGGGTCATCCTCATAGAGGATGATGGATTCTACCTCTTTCGTGGCCTCTCTTTTCTTGAGCTTCCTCTCGTCCCTAGGGTCTAGGGTATCAATATTGTAAGTGGTCGTAGCCCTCTTGTGTGCCTCCCTTTCTTCAGCGGAGTTGTAGTAATATTCTCGCGTTGTCGTCTGGTCTCCCTGAACTTCCCCCACCCCATAAGGGGTAGGAAATTTGATCATCTGATGGACCGTAGACGGCACAGCTTCAAACCCCTTGAGGGCCACACGCCCCAGTATGATGTTGTAGGCCGAAACACATGCTCATCCATCACAAAGAAACTGACATTCTTGGTGAGCCATCTCGGCCATTCGTCCCCCATCCTGACATCATCCTCATACACTCCAAGGGGATGAACCTTTTTCCCACTGAACCCAATCAATGGATGATGGTACGAGACAAGTCTAGCACGACTGAGACCTAAGTCTTTGAAGCACGGCCAAAACATCACGTCTGCAGATGAGCCCCCATCTACTAGGATCCTTGGAACCTCGCACTCGTGCACCCTGGTAGTGATGACGAGAGGATCATCATGTGGGGCTAAGAGGCCTTTGAAGTCCATTATTGAAAATCCCACTATCAGAGTGTCCATATGAACCTTCTTCCTCTTTTCTGACTTGACCTCCAGAGAGGTCGAGTGTATCGTCTTCGTCACTGCCTTGGCCTCAGCCACATGGGCCTTCCTGTCGGTGACCTCAGACCCTCCTCCTGCTAGACCCCGGAGATCATTCCCACTCCGAGAGAGATCATATTAAGCCTCTTGACAGGGCCATGGTCGTCTCTCGACGGGAGGTCAGGGTCGTCCTCATCATAAAAAGGGTCGTCCCCTCTTTTTTGAGGACCTTCTCTACATGCATCGCCTCGCTTCTTTCTGGGGTCGTCCCCTCGGCCCCTCTTGAAGGCACCTTTGTCGACGTACTTTCTGAGATTCCCTTCTTTCAGCATCTTCTCAATCTCATCTTTCAGAGTAAAGCATTTGTCTGTTACGTGGCCGTGGTCTTGGTGAAATTCACACCACATGTTCTTATTCCTCTTACTGGGGGCTGCCCTCAGCTTATCAGGCCACTTCAGGGACCGGTCACTCTTTATCTCATTGAGAATCTGTTCACAGCTGACCGTTAGAGGGGTGTAACCAGCGAACTTGTCATCCGTGGACCTCTTCTTCCCCTCTTTGTTCTTCTTAGGGTATTTACCCCCGCTAGCACCTCCTTTTTCGTCTTCATATTTTGCAGCCATCGCCTCTTCGGCGTTCATCACCTTTCCTGCTGTCGACAACAATTCAGCCATCGTCTTCGGAGGGTCTTCAGCAAGCTTCCATAACAGCTTCCCCTTTTGGAGTCCTCCAATCAGGGCTGTCATAGCTATGCTCTCCTCATAGTCTTCCACCTCCAGCTTCTCTTTGTTGAATCTGGCTATGTAGTCTCCTAGACTCTCATTCTTCCCCTGCTTAACATAGAGCAGGTGGGTAGTCTTCTTCTGTGGCCTCATCCCGAAGCAGAAATTGTGGATGAACCGGTCTGCCAACTGCTTAAAGTTTTCAATGGAGTTTTTTGGGAGAGACGTGTACCAGACATGTGCAGCCCAAGTCAGGGTACCAGAGAAGGCACGACACCTCATCTCATCCGAGATAGAGTATATGTCTGCTGCTGACTGATACATCTCCACGTGGTGACGGGGTTGGTGCTCCCGTCATATCTTGGGGTGACCACAGGTGCCTTGAACTTTGATGGCGTGGGGAAGTTGACTATCTTTACCACAAAGGGTGAGCCTATGGTGTATCCCCTCTGAAGAGGGTCACGGCTCTTTAGTATGTCGCCAATCTTATCCTCCAATCGCTGGATCGAGTCATTCCAGGGCCTCACAAGGTCGGCTTGGATGATGTTATCCCATGCCGCCTCTTTAAGGTGGATGGAGGGTTCTGCTGCGGCGGGCTTGTGTCGGCTGTTTACTTCCCTTTGACCGTTATCCCGTCCTTGGGGTCGGCCATCTGCTGCCTCCCTCCTGGACCTCGCAGCACTTCTTGACCTGGACAATTTTTCCCGCAGGTCATTTACTGGGCCCAGCCTCTCAAAGGCTGACCCCCTGCTCAAGCGATCAAAAGCAGAGCCTCTCGGGCGATCATCAGGATTTGGTCTCCCGCACTTTCCTCTACTATCTTGGAGAGGTCGTACAGTATTGTTGGAGACCTCATACAGTTCCCAGCATTCTATTGGGGCCGCCTCTCCCTCCAGATCGTCATACCTGTCCTCAGGGCAAGGGTTTCCTTGCCTCCCCAGGCATAGACGCCGGGGGTCAGCAACATCCCTACGCCGCTGAGGGGGTGGCAGGTCTTTGCGTGGTGCCTGGGGTGGTCCCTGGCCTCATGCTGTCCTGGAGCTACTGCCGGAGTAATCATCTCAGGTGAAACCCCTGGTGGTCTTAGTATGTTCTGGCTTAGAGCTGTGAACTGCTCCTGCATCATCCGCTGGCTTGCTGCCAGAGACTTTAAGGCTGCCGCCACATCAGCCATTTCAGACTGAGGCGACGGATGACTGGAACTGGGTCTTCCCCCATTATCCGGCGGGGGAAGCGGGGGCGGTGGCATTTCAGGTGCCATGTGTTTGAGCTATGAAAAGCTGAACTGAAGAAAAGACTGGTGAGCTTGGGAACCTTAGTGGGTCTCTTTCAATGGTGAAACACCTCCTCTCAGGGGGAGTGCTGGCTCACCACTAGAGTGCCCAGTGAGGTCAAGCTGCACAAAGGAAGAGATGTCTTCTCGTTCCCACATATGGCGCCAAACTGATGATGCTAAGATTTAGCACCACCGGATAAGTGATAATGAGCTCAAACAGTAGTAACCATGGCAGCCATAGAGATGTATAAGTGTATAAGTATGTAGAAGGGGATGAGTATAAGAGGAAATAAGACAATGATGTATAGTGGTTCAGCCAATTTGGCCTACATCCACTATGACTGTGTGATCCACTAAGTATGGGCACTAATGGCCTTGGATACAATGCACATAAGCTCACTTTTTCTCTCTAATGTGTGTACAAGCAGAGTTTTAGCTAGGGTTACAATATCATTAATCGATCTCTTGTAGGGTTGTAGGTGACAAGTATATATAGGTCTTGGGGGGTGTAGTGTACCCCCCAAGTATGCATGGTGCATGTGAATGATGATCTAGCCAATCCCCTATTGACACCTATAGATGCCAAATGATGACATAATATTCCCTCACGTGAGGGTGTGATTTTGTTATAACGGTCTCCCATGTGCCATGTGAGCCTCACGCGCACTGTTCCACGCGTCTCCCAAACCACGCGCTGTGATGATGTCACCCTCGGACTATGAGCCGAGGTCGAGGGCAAAGTTCCTTCCGGTGGTGAGTCTGGCCTAATTCTGGCCTCGTACTGTCGTACCCTCGGAGGGTCGTCCGGAGCCTGATGAAGGGTCGGCCTTCTGAGGGGTCGTTCGGAGCCTGATGAAGGGTCGGCCCCTCAAAGGATCGTCCGGAGCCTGATGAAGGGTCGGCCCCTCTGAGGGGTCGTCTGGAGCCTTATGAAGGGTCGGCCCCTCGGAGGGTCGTCCGGAGCCTGATGAAGGGTCGGCCCATGAGGGGTCATCCGGAGCCTAATGAAGTGTCGGCCCCTCGGAGGGTCGTCCAGAGCCTGATGAAGGGTCGACCCCTGAGGGGTCGTCCGGAGCCTGATGAAGTTCAGGGCGCCCTCAGCATGGTCGAGGGTATATACGGGTATATCACCATATGATTATCTGAACTCCGCAATAGTTTTGATATTGAAAGGATCCATGGGGAAAAGGTTTCAAATAACAAAGAAGATCAACCAAAATGATGAATAAAGGAAGCAGGTTAGATAAACTTACCATTAAAAATTATGGGTTAAAGCTCCAGAAATATTAAGAGCAAGAGAGAAGATTCAGTAACAAGTTCGTGAAGAAGAAACAGTAGAAAAATGACGATTGGTACATCTGAACCCAGTTTGAACTTCGCGCTAATTTTGAAAGGGAAATTCCCAATGGAGATCCTGATGCTTCACATATCTACTCGGGTGAGCGTGTCCTTAGCAAGTTCATAAATATTACTAGAATGCCATGCTAGTTTTAAAATAGTTATGGGCCTTGGGCCTTAAACTCACTTAAAATCTATTGTCCATCATTTCAGCCCAAAGATGTTATGGGCAATTGTGGTGGATTATTTATTCTTCATGCCCACTGATACAACCGACTAGCCCAACATGCAAAAGTGGAATGTCCGGCCAAACTTAAAAATTTAATTTAGACATGTGTAATTAACATGTTCTTAAATGCATAGATATAGACTCAAACCAGTTACCAAAAACCTTGGGGAAATATTCTGGGACACCTACGAGCTATCCACAAGATGATTGAGTTACTTGTATAATTCAATCACTTAAAATCATAACCATAAATGTAAACCCAGATCCGGAGCAAAGGGGATGTAACTCTAATCATTTGAGAGACACTAATAATAAATAGTAACCTCCCCGTGGACATAGACAATTTGCCGAACCACGTATATTTAGTGTTGTGTGTGTGATTACTTATTTTCTTCTTGATATTGCTTTATAAATTTCTCATTGTGATAATTCTTGCACTCATAATTGTCAACCACATCACCACTCTCTAACTGTGACATCTCTCTCTCTCTCTCTCTCTCTCTCTCTATATATATATATATATATATATATGAACCATCACACCACCCCTAAAATGGATGGTCCTTTCTCCCCATTGTATTTGGAACAAACCCTAACCAACAAAAAATATTCCATACATAAACACACATAGATATCAGCACGTATATGGAAAATTATGACATAATAACATTGTTGAAAATAAAAAAATTGACATTCATAATCTTTTAGCAAGATTTATCCAAGAAGTATCTATAACAATCCCTCATTTTCTCACTTACCAGCTTGTTATTTCGATACGCCGAGAATAAGGTGCATTAATCAATTTATATCATTCTCATAATAAACTATAAAAATAATAATAACTATACATAATTTAAATCATCGACAACATGCGATGCGATAAAATAAGAAATACTGAAACAACTAAATGTATCAATATACAACATAAATAAATAGTATCGTCTCAAAACTCATATATAGTCTCAACGAAGTAAATAGATGAGAGTAACACGGTCCATATAATCTCCGAATAATAAAAGTCTAAAATTAAATAAAGAAAAGGAAATAACAACCTAATCTAATAATGGAAAGAAACTGGATACGATGAAGTGTCATGTCTGAACTCCTCAATCATTCTTCTCCTATCTATGAATGCTTAGAATTTTTTTTATATATTTTGGGTCAAATCCTAGAAAGTTACGAAAAATATCACACTGTGTCAGATTAGTAATAATCTTGCGACTCATTTATGTAATAATACCAACACTTAGACACTCATATACAAAAAATACCTCACCCCTAATCGGAAGTGAAATTATATATGAGTGTCCCGAACGACGGCATAACCAATAATAATAAGTCTTATTGTACACTGATAAATAAACATCACATAATCTTATACTAGATCGGTATGCGACAAACTACACACACAAGGAATACAACCCATTACTAATCCCCATACATTATTAAAATTCTCATAATGATCACTGAAGGCATTAACATTCAAAAACTTATCGTGCCTCTATTAGTAATCCCTTAAGAGTCCCTCGCCTAATGGATTTAAAATATGAACATAACAAAGAATGGGGAATTACTATGAAAATAACACCAACTACTTGTTCCATATAAAAACCCAGCTAATGGATCACGTCAGGACATAACCACATCATGAAGTGGTGACCAACTGAATGAATGATCTAACATATCGACCTCCACCAAACCTGCTCATCATCAAGAGTGCAGTACATGGTACTAAATCAATTTAAATCACAATCCCGACCGATAGATTCCTAGAGACAATATACAATAAGTTCAAATCACACACAGCTTTATACATATACAACACACAATATATAAATCTAGGATATCACATACTCTCAAGAGTACCCTAAAACTATTCAAGTCCACTAGATTTTCCAATTAATTAAGTTTTTTTTAATCTCAAACCCTAATTTAAACACATATTTTGGTTCCATGAATCCCATATATATATATATATATATATATATATATATATATATATATATATATATATATATACACACAGTACTGCTCTTGTGCACACCGATTCTCATTTTAAGAGTGCGGACCGGGCATGTGTCACCTGGCGGTGAGCCCAGAAAAGAGAGAGAGAGAATGCCTATAATTTCTAGGCTCAACGTCAGGTGACACATGTTCGATCCGCACTCTTAAAATGCGGATTGATAGGCATAAGAGCAGTATTGTCTCTCTCTCTCTCTCTGTATATATATATATATATATATATATATAAAGTTTGAATATTGCAATGACAAATTTCCGATATAGTCAATTTGCATGTATTTTGGTTTAATTCCATTTGGAAAAAGCCATTAAAGTCATAGGTTAGGACTTGAGTTGTTTATCCTTCAAGCCTATGACGTGTGTGATTGAAGACTATAGTGGCCGAGTTAAAGAATCTATGTCATCCTGTCATGTTTCATGCCATATTTAGTTTTCATCCTCCAAGGATCTCATTAGGTATGGATGTGTATTATTTGTGATCATTAGATATTCTTTGGGTGTTGTTTTTAAAATATAGTTTGAGGCATTTTTTATGGAAAAGTTTTTGAAGAAAAAATAGTTTTATAAAGGTCGTTCGAATGAAATTTTGGGTTGTTCAAATGAAGTTATCAAAGTTGTTCGAAGGAGTTTATTAAGTTGGTTCAAAAGACAATACAATTTTCATTCGAACGAGTATTGAATGAGGTACTTCTGTTTTACAGAAAAATATCATTCGAAAGTCATTTGATCCTCATTCAAATGAGTTTGTTTCATTCAAATGAGATTTCATAACTTGATCGAATGAACCTATATATTTCATTCGAACGAGTTTGCGTCAAAATCTTTGCCGACTCATTTTTTATGCTTTTTACTAACACTTGGGTTAATGTCATTTTTACTCTCTCAAGGCTTTCAAAAATTATTTTCCAAGGTATATCCAAAACCCTCCAAACCCTAGTTTCACCTAATAGGTTTGAGGTCTAAGTTTCATCTATATATGCTTGTTTGAGATCTCTTGTCTAACGCCAAAGTTTATTTACTCTTCATCATACTTGAGTAACTATTTCGTGCGGTGGATTCTGTGATTGTTGTTATTTATCATGGTGGCCTCTGTATTAGTGTGTCAGTTTGAAGTGGTGGACTCTGTGTTTGATCCGTTATTAGTGGCTACTAAGGCATGTGAGGATCACGCATTATGGCATTGCATATGTGGACTCCTGTCTGTCGCTGTGAGGATGGTTCAAGGAACGAAGATGCGTCAAGGCTTGATAGGAGTCGAGTCTTTTGAGTAAGTCATTCGTCGTCCTTGTGTAAATTACTATATCATAGTGAAATTTTCATGGTCGGGCCATCCAAGGTTTTTCCCGTACATTGGGCGTTTTTTTTATTATTTTCTCTTGTTTTACTCACCTAGATGAATGCTTAAGGTAAGATAAAATTTGGTAAAACTGTTTATACAACTTTTGTTTATTTGGTCCAAATTTCAATTGGGTTAATTTTGTAGTTTAAATAAAATTGATTTTTTTAAAAAATTGGTGTTTATTTTCCTTTCCATAATCCCTTTTGTGTGGTAGCTTTTTCAAGTGGTATCAGAGCAAGTGTCTATAAGTTATATAGGCATGAATTCAGGAGGCTTTTAAATGGAGGGTTAATAGTTTTGTAGGACACATTTGTTTGATGGGTCTAATTATGCGTATTGGAAAACGCATATGAAATCAACACTAAAGTCCATAGACAAACAAGTATGGTTAGCTGTTGTAAAGGGGTGGACCCCACCCACAAATTTAGTAGGTGAATGTAGAGTCCCTAAATTCTTTTCATATGAAGGCTTTGTTTTGTGCGGTGACATCAGAAGAGTTCCACTGTATTATGACTTGTCAAACATCTAAAGAGTCTTGTGACATACTCCAACTCACCCATGAGGTAACTAGTGTTGTTAAGGCTTACAAATTCAAAAACCTCACCACTTAGTTTGAAACCATTAGGATGGAGGAGAATGAAACCTTAGATGATTTCTATGCAAGATTGTTTGATATTGTAAACTCATCTTTTAACTTGAGAGAGAAAATACCTGACACCAAGGTTATAAAGAAAATCTTAAGGTCCTTACCTAAAAGATTTAATCACAAAGTCACTGTTTTTAATTCTTTAGGTACTATTGACTCTACGAAACTCGAGGAGCGTGTGAGTGACCTTTAAACCCATGAACTTGATATGTTTCCTCAAAAGACAGAAATATAAGGACATTGATTTGAAATCTTGAAAGGAGGATACACTTGTTTCGAATGATGAGCCTAACATCGATTCAGATGATATGGCCATGTTTGCTATGAAATTTAAAAAAAATTCTCAAGTTTAATAAACATAATTATAAATTGGATGAAAAGACATTTGAGAAGAATAAGTTTAACAAGGCTATAAGATTCCCTGAGAATCGTAATGAAAATTTTAAAAAGGGATAAGTCAGACAGATGCTTTAGTATGAGAGTTATGGCCTTAGGGTAGCGGAGTGTCCCATTAAACTCAGGAATGAGGGAAAAAAGTCGAAGGCATATGATACTACCCGTAACGATAGTGAATCGAAAGAGGAACTCAATTCCCCCATTGAGCACAACTACACAGTGTTCATGGCTAGTCATGTGAGCCTTCATGTAAAGTCTTATGATGAAGATAATTTTGTACGTGATTATTCCAAGGACAAATCATGTGGATCCCAAGTGAGTGGTGATGAGTAAAATGAAGAAGAAAAGGAAAATGAGCTTCAAGTTAACTTTCTTAAGTTATATGATGAGATGATGAAAGTGAAAAATGCAAACTTAAAATTGAGCTATGTTGAAAGAACACGCCATATGTAATGATGATTCAAAATTGATTGAGGATATGATGTCATGTCAGAACTCTTAGGAAGAAGATCACTCTAATTGAGGGGGAGAGAGATAACCTTTGTGGTTTGATGGAGATTTTGAAGAAGGACTCCCTTTTATTTGAAGAGTCTAGAAACTTACTTGAGTCTAGGATCGTGGTGTTAGAGGATAAAATAAGAGACTCAATCCACATAAAATTTGATTTGGAATTTAGGTAAATTTTTTTGGATAAGATGTTAAGAACCATCCAAATCAAACATGACAATGTTGGAATTGGCTTTGATGATACACATTATTTCTCTACTAAAGCCAAGACCAACATTTTGAGAGTTTCAACAGTTGCTAGGTACGTTAGAAAAGGTCAACCTAACGGTAACATTCCTCATGTCTGCACTTGCACACATTGCGGTCGGAAGGGCTGCCTTAGGAAGTTTGGCTATGATCTTTGAAAAGGTCCTAGGAAGTCTAAGTCTAGTGCCACCAAGTTTTCCCAAACCCAAGTTCGTCACGTTACACCTTTATGGTTTAGGAAATATGATTTGGAGACATTAAAGGTTAGGCTTGTTGGTTCTCGCATGCTATCACATAATTATTCCCATGTTATATCTTATGAGTGATTGTGATTACATCTTTTTCATACATTACCTTTTGTACATCTTGTTATATCTTATTGCTAGTTTTATGATGTTTGAGTCTTTTGAATTTAGATTTTTCATTTATTGAATCTTAATGAGAAAAATACAAAAAGATTTTGTTTGTCTTTTGAGTTGTTTTTAAAATTGGTATCTTTTTTTAATAGGTTTAAAAACTCAATAATATTTTTGTTTTATTTGTGTAGTTTCGTTTTACATATTTTGTGTGGCATATCGATGTGTTTGAATTCCATTCATTCCATGTGTCCATGTGGCTAGATCCTGTTTACAATGCTTATGATCGTTCTTAATCATGATTTCATGGAGTTGTTAGAAATTGGTTTGCTTAATGGATTCACTTTGTGTAGGCCTCCGCACACACTTGTACGAGTTCTTTTGGATTATAACTACCTAAGTTGTCGGGCTAAGTGAGGTGTTCTCTTATCAATCTTTTCATTTTCATATCTATTTGACTATGTGAGAATTGTGCATGTAAGAACCATTTCCCGAGAGTTTTTTTTTAAATATGCGTGTGTGCATGAAAATCCAACATTGGCAAGAGCTTAAAAAATTCACAGGAAAAAGAAAAGAAAATATGCCCAAGGCTAAATTTTTTGCATTGATGTTTCAAAATTAATATATTCAAAAGTGAGAGAAAAATGATACGTGTTTATTTTTTAGGGTGTTAAAGTTGAAGATTAATAGGTTTGTACATTGAGTTCTAGTTATGCTTAAATATTTGGAGCTATTGATTTGAGAATAATCAAGATTTCAAGTCTAGACTTCATTTTTGAGTTCATTATTTGTCACTTGAAGCAAAATAACAGTTTGATCATTTTTTAATAACCCCGAACCTCGACAAGAACAAGCCCTTTGGACTCCCCTGTGCGAGCTAAATAAGGGGGATGTTGTGTAAGGCCCTAACACTACACACGTCTCGCTTACAACTGGTACTGTGTGCCTTACCCACACAGTCCAGATACGTCCTTTACCACTGGAGCAAGTCAGGTAGTGTTTTCTTTATAAGTTAATATGGTCAAATAGAACTCCTTGGACATATTTTGAGTGATTGGGACATAATTCATTTATTTCTAGTTCATTCCCATTCACTTTGTATCAGATTTTTAGACACATTTATGCCATATGATTGTGGAAATCTTATGTGTTCTGTGTCTTCTGTAGTTTTTATAATTGTATACGCTTGTACGTCATTGATATATTTGCATATTTTTACATATGGTATGTTTGTTTTGAGTCTTTGCACTTGCATTTAATCCATGTTTGCCATATGTTGCGTATTCAATTCAAGTTGACACGTTAGATGGTCATATTGACATCTTTTGTTTGTTGTTTTCGTTGGTACTTTATGCTTTAATTATGCATCAAAAGTGGTAGCGTAAGTATCCTTTTTTGGATTATGTGTTCTTGCGTTGTCGAGTTTATTGGTCGTTGTGTTTTACTTCACATCATTGCATGATTGTTTACATTACTTTATTATCACACATGTTACATTTAGGGGATGAAGTTATTTATATTGTTCACCTTATTTTTGTGTATTCCTAAAAAGGGGGAGGAATGATCTTTAACTAAAGGGGATAAATTTTTTACCTTAGGGGGAGACGTCTTACCTAGGTGGAGATTATTAGACAAAGGGGGATGGTTTTTCATATGAGGATTTATATTGTTATATATTCGTGTTTCATTTGAAAGATTTATTTAAGTGTGGAGGTTTGCAACGATGTGAAAAAGTTTTATAAGAGAAAATCTACTCAGAGTTTATGTCTGTCAAGTATATGTACTATTTCTTTTTGGGGTTGGGATTCGGTCTTTAGAGAGCTTGACGGCCCATAGGCTTTTATTTTTGTGTTTTGTCCCGAAATATCCAAAGGGGGTCATTTGTAACGATAAATTTTTAATAGAGTCAATTTGTAAGTATTTTGGCTTAATTACGTTTGGATAAAACCGATTGAGTAATAGGTTAGGACTTGAGCTATTTATCCTTCAAGCCTATAACGTGTGTAATTGAAGACCATAGCAGCCAAGTTAAAGAGCCTACATCATCGTGTCGTATTTCATGCCACGTTTTGTCTTCATCGTCAAAGGATCTCATGAGGTATGGATGCATATTATTTATCATCCTTGAAATTCATTGGGTGTTATTTTTAAATTATTGTTTGAGGTATTTTTTATATAAAAGTTTTTTAAAGAAAAGTTTAGTTTTTGTAAAGTTCGTTCGAACGAGATTTTTGGGTTGTTCAAACAAAATTATAAAAGTCGTTCGAATGAGTTTTTAAGCTAGTTCAAACAAAAATATAGTTTTCATTCACTCGAGTTTGGCTATCTCATTCAAACGAGATAATTTTCATTCAAATGAGACTGCATAATTCGTTCAAATGACCCTATGCATTTTTTTCGGACGATTTTTCCTCGTAATATATGCCACCTCATTTTTTGTGCTTTCTATAAATACTAGGGCTCGCATAAATTTTATTTTTTTAAGGCTTTAGAAATATATCCAAAATACTTTAAACCCTAGTTTCACCTAATAGGTTTGAGATCCAATATTCATCTATATACGCTTGTTTGAGATCTCTAGTTTGGCACCAATGTTTGCTTACTCTTCGTCCTTGATGAATAAATATTTTATGCAGTGGATTAGGTGCTTGTTGCTATTTAACACCGTGGACTCAATATTGGTATGTCTCTTTGAAGCGGTGGACTTCGTGTTTGATCTGTTGGCGGTCTGTTGAGCCAATATTAGTGGATACCGAGGTATGTGAGGAGCATACATTGTGGCAGTGCATTGGTGGACTCCTGGGTGTCTTGTGAATAAGGTTCAAGGAAGGAAGACACTTCAAGAATTGAATGGAGTCGAGACAGTTCAGTAAGTCTTATCTCGTCCTTGTGTGAATTCCTAAATCATAATGAAATTTATGTGTTTGGGCCATCAAAGGTTTTTGTTATTTCGGTTTTCCTCACACATCGGGCATTGTGTGATTACCTTAATTTTCGTTTGCTATACTCACCTAGATGCATGCTTAAAGAAATATAAAATTTGGTTTAATTGTTTACACAACTTTCGTTTAATTGGTGCAAGTTTCAGTTAGGTTAATTGTTTAGTCTAATTAAAATTGATTTTTTAAAAAAACAATTGGTGTTTGTTTTCCTTACCATATAATCCTTTTAGTGTAATAGCACTTTCAAAGATCACTTGAATAATAAGAATGAGTGATTACTTCTCCTTGATCTCTTTGTTCATCTTCAAAGATCACCAAAGCTAACTCAAAACTCTTAGGTCTTAGAGTTTATTCTTATTCGGGCACACAATGTATTTCTGTGGACACCCCTATTCGCAATCGGGATGTGGGTCATTTTGTCCCCTTTCATTAAATACCCTTAACCCAAAACCCCATACCAAAACTTTGAGGGGCCAAAAGATATAGCAAAAAAACTAAAAAAGTCAGAAAACCCTTTGGTGGTCCTTTAACAGATCGGTTAAGGTCCCAAGCTGGGCTTTTGCTGCCGCATGAGAATGGCCTACGTCCACCATTTTTGTATTGCTGATTGTTTGTCTGGGATTCTCGATAAGTGGTATATCCAGAAATCCAGAGTCCCCTTCTAATGAGGAGGTTACAATGTATTTATAGCCTTGAGGCTGTACATGTGAAAGGACAATGCGTTATTATCTAGTATACATATACATCTGTACGATAATAATGAGCATTTAATGCACAATCATCTTTTCGATTCTATAGATTTGGGTGCTCTGCACGCCAAGTAGCTCAGACCACCTGAGTTGCTCGACATGCCAAGTAGCTTGGACCGCCTGAGTTGCTCGGGGAGTATGAGTTCCTCGGGGCGTATGAGTTCCTCGGGGGCCCTGAGTTGCTCATCCAAAATGTTTGTATTTGACAGGTAGATCTTTGCGTGTCTTCAAATGATCGGTCCATGTCAGCAGACTAAATTTTGTATCAACAGAAGCCCCTAATGTTTCACAGTTGAAGCTGAAGGAGAGTGTGGAATATTTTTCTCGAAAACTGCTTGGATTATTGATCTTCATGGATTTTAGTAAAATTTTCGTTATATAACTCCTTTTTGAGTGCATAGTATCAGGCTTTTAAATTATTTTGAATTTTCATAACCCCTTCGATATTTGTGACCTTTTCTTCTTTTAGCTGTCGGAAACGCAAACGTCTTCCCTAGTCATCATTGCCTTTCTTTATTCCCGAGGTAAAGTATTTAAACACGACCGAAATCCTTTCGTCTTTCACTTTTAAAATTTGTATCTTTGAACTCTTCATTTTTTCTCTATCTTGTACCTTCATTCCTTCCATCGTTCATTGACAACTGATCTCTGTTTTCTCTGTAAGATTTTCTTCCTTCCTCTTTATTTTATTCACCATGGTTTATCCTGTTGAATCGTTAGACAAATTTCGATCTGAATTTTCAATCCCTTTATGGGTTATTATGGAAGAACTTTCTAAACCTTCTGATTATTTTTCTTTGGCCGAGGGACATTGGTTCCCCAGTCTTTTTATAGCCGAATGTGGCTTTTCTTTCCCGCCAAATCCCTTGTGTTTGGAGTTTTGCCAATACTTTGATGTTGTACTTACAAGAATAGCTCCAAACACATGGAGGATAGTCAATGGAGTACATAGGTTGAATCAAATTCATGGAACTCGATTAGGGATTACAGAGATTATGTTTTGCTACAGATGGGTTACCAGTGACAGTACTTTCTATTTAAAAACTAGGTTTTTGAATAGAGCTTTAGTTGTCAATCTTCCTGATGCCAATGGGGATTATTTTGAACATGGTGTTGTGATGAAAAATTGGCAACATCCTCCATTAAATGGAGATGATGTATACCAAGGTCCCAGGTGTCCACTTTATGGCAATGGGGTAGGTTGTTTTTATTTTTAAAATTTTGATTTCTTTGTATTTGATAAAATGCATCACTGACAATTGATATTTGTTTGTTACAGTTGATAGTAAAAGGAAACCTCCAAAGGAAACTTAGGTTAACATTAATCATTTAAAACTTATCTGGAGCTTGCACCAATCTGTAGTTGAGGAGCACATTAGATCTGCTTCTTACTTGCTGCAGTATAAAAGCTACACTTCCTCTTTCACTGCTCGTCCTCGTCCAGTGGTGGCCGATCTTGACCAAGTACCAGCACCAGCCTCTGAGACTAGTGTAGAAGGTTCTTCTTCTGAATCCAATATTCCTATCACTGATCTGACGAAGAAAAAAAGAGGTCCTCCCTTTTTTGACAAGTCTGACTTTGCCCCTATAGAGGCAAAGAAAAGTAAAATAGATGTCCCAGAAGAAGGGACAAAAACCAATGACGTATGCCCTCCTGCTGTTGCCAAGAAGACTGGCGAGAAGCCCCCTGTGGCTCCGAGCAAGACTGTTGCTATCTCTTCTCCGAGTGAGGTTATTGTCATATCACCAATAAAGACAACGTCTTTAGTTAAAAATGTTCCTTCTCCTCCGAGGAGTTTAAAGAAAAGTTCTTCTGAGAGACCTGCTAAACTTGTATCTCAACCTTCAAATGTTAAAGGTATTCCTCCATCTTTTATTACTCCGAACTCAGTTGTGAGTTTGGTGAGATCCTGGACTGTCCTTGAAGTCCAAGGCATTGAGGATACCCTTTCTCGTGAGAGAATTACTACCTTGGATGCTCAACACATTGCTTCAATACGTATATTCCACTTGACTCCTTTATTTTTTAATACTATGTTCGTGTATTGACTTGAAGTTATTTCCTTTTTCAGCTGGTGACGTATTTCAATAGCATCTTGAAGAAGGATGAAGCTATTAGAGCTTCAAGCTCCTCAGGGGGAGTGGAGGAGGCTTTTTTTGGGTTGACCCAATCCTTGAAGGATTCTCGTCAAAAGTACGAGGAAGATAAACTTACCTAGGAGAAGCAATTCAAGTCCATCGAGCAAGAGAGAAATCAAGCTGTGACTACCTCCAAATAATTGGAGAGAAAATTGAAGGAGTTTGAACAGAGTACAAGAAGCTTGAGGCTAAGCTCAAGTCTGCTGAAAATGAAGTTGTTAAAGTTACCGAGGAGCTCCTTAGGGAAAGGACCTCCTCGGAGAAGGTGAAAAGGAAAAATGTAGTTAAAAAATATTTTAGTGCTGGTTGGGATAAAGGATGGAACAAGGGCTTGGCTGTCATGACCTCTCAAATGGAATTTTCCAATGTCAAATACTTTAAGGATGAATGGGTGGCAGCTTTGCAAGAGTTGAAAGTTGTTGAGAATTCTGAGTTATTCCAGCAGCACACTCATGGTCCTCCTCCCCTCTCCTGGCGAAGAAGAAGAAGATGAAGCTGCCTCAGACAAATCTTTTATAATGACTGGAGATCAAGTCCCAGTTGTCCCTATTATTCAGGCTTCCGAGCAACCCTAACCAGCCAACACTTCCACTGAGCAGCTTCCCTTATCTTTCGAGCAACCAACTCCTTCATCCAAACCTTTTGAGGAGGTCATAGGGAACAAGGAGAAGGTGTAGAGTTGTTCGAGTTTTTGATTTTACTATTTTCTTGAATGTAACTTGGAACTATGTATACCTTCTTATGATGAATAAAATTTCAAACTTCGGTTGTCCGTCTCAAAGTTCTCTTTTTAATTGCTCTGTCTGTATCATTATTGATTCTTTTTATTTCTTCTCTTTGCTAGTTTATGGCCAGGATGGAGCTCTTATCAGCTCATGACACAAACTTAATGAAGAAATGCAATGACTATTTTAAAGCTGGTCATGAAGATCTTAACGAGGAACAGATAATTGACATCCTTGGTTCAGATGCTTCTGAACGAGCAGTTGAAGCTTATCAATACTTAAAGTGCTTGCTCGATCGCGCTGTTGCCAATAATGTGGCCTACTATGAGATGATTGAAGACCTCCAAGGAATAATTGAGGAACTCCAGCATCAGTACAAAGAATCCTCCATACTTCTGCATCAAGGGTACGAGAAGAAATATCAGCAATTGAGTGCTGATAAGGGATATGATAAATTCATCACTGCACATGAGAAGAAAAAGAGTGTTCTGAGACTTGAAGTTGAAGAACACATGCACATTGCTAAGTTGTTGGAGCAGGAAAGCATTGCTTTACAAGAAGAGATAAAATAACTCAAGTCTGCTGCATCTTCCTCGGGAGCCTTGGTCCCTGTTAACGATGAAGGTTTTTCTTTCTTAGAGGTTGAAAATGCCAACTTACGAGATGAGTTAGAAACTTTAAAAAGGGATGGACCCTCCACATCTACTTGTGGACTAGCAAGATCTTCTTCTCGTGGATGATCAAGGTATGGTCGGATGTCTATCGAAGAAGTAAGAACTCAATTGGCCTTAGAGAATCAGGCAGTTCAGGTGATGGCGAAGAATCAAGCTTTGGTGGAAATGTCCAAGAAGATTCTGAATCTTACTGATCAACTTTCTTCCCAGAGTTCTGTTTTGGAAAATAAGGAAATTTTAGTGAAGAGTCTCCACGAGCAACGGGAGAGGTTAATTTATCAGTTCCATAAGCAACCCAGAGAATTTTGGATGGATGGGTATAATGAGGCTCTGTACTATCTAGATGCTCGGATACAGCAGTCGAATAATGAGGGGTACAAGCAGGGATGGTCAAATGCTATGTGTGTGCAACAATTGGATCAGGGCAACTATTTATGGGATTATTATGAGCCTGGAGTGCTCGACTTGCCCATACCTACCTTTAAGCTTGATTTTAGCTGGATTCCTGCTCGTGAAATTCCTCGATGCCTGAGTTCGAAGTATCTAGGTGATTACAGCCTTCATGCCAACTTTGAGATATCCCCCCCAGAACATTTGCTTGATCGGCCATCTGTAATGAATATTAGGATGTTGCGAGATGTAAATTTTATAAATTCCCCTTATGCTTTAGATGATCCTCCTGCTAGGGTAAAACCAGTTTCAAAGGCAGAAGGGAAAACACCCGTAGAATAGGATTTTTATGTAATGAAGTATTTTTTTTTTCGCATCATATGTAATTCTACTTGATTTAAATGAAGAATTTTTTTGCCATTTCATTATCTTTTAAATAATTTCTAGAATGTTCTTGCTTTATGGTTGGTAAATATATGTGCATATATTATACTTATCCCTTTTGTTGTTTAATTATAGTAATGATTCCCGACCAACCAGAGTTGATGGTAATAAATTTTCGACCAATCGGAGTTGGTGGTAAATGCTTTTTGACCAACCGGAGTTGGGGGTAATAACTTTTCGGCCAACCGGAGTTGGTGGTAATAAGTTTTCGACCAACCGGAGTTGGTGGTAAATACTTTTCGACCAATTGGAGTTGGGGGTAATAAGTTTCTGACCAACTGGAGTTGGTTGTAAATGCTTTCTGTCCAACCGGAGTTGGTGGTAATAAGTTTCTGACCAACCGGAGTTGGTGGTAAATTCTTTCCGACCAACCGGAGTTGGCGGTAATAAGTTTTTGACCAACTGGAATTGGTGGTAATAAGTTTTCGACCAACCAGAGTTGGTGGTAAATGCTTTTCGACCAACCGGAGTTGGTGATAATAAGTTTCCAACCAACCAGAGTTGGTGGTAATAAGTTTACGACCAACCGGAGTTGGTGGTAAATAGTTTTTGACCAACCGGAGTTGGTGGTAATTGATCTGAATTTGGCGTGCAGTGTGTAGCACTAATACTCCAAAAAAAATCAACAAATAAAGAAACCGGGTGAAAATATCACTTCATTCATGTTGAAGAAACTGCATTACATAGGAATTTCATTTATTGATAATATTTACGTAGATGCTCTGCATTCCATGCATTCTTGAATTCTTCTCCTTCCAAGGTTTCAATCCTGTATGTTCCTGAACGAACAACTTTTGTTACTCGATAGGGTCCATGCCAGTTTGCTTCCAGTTTATTAGTCTTTTGGATTACTTTCTTCAGTACATAATCCCCTTCCTTCAAATCACACTTCTTCACTTTTTATTATAGAACAAAGTTGTTCGTTGTTAATATGCTGCATTCCTGATTGCTGCTTCTTGCCTGACTTCTTCGAGCATATCCAAGTCTAATCTTCTCATTAAATCACTAATAGGAGAATTGAAATTAAGCACCCTATGTGTGGGTAGACCTGATTCCACAGGTATCACAGCCTCACTCCCAAATGCTAGCATGTATGGAGACTCTCCAGTTGCTGTTCGTGGTGTGGTACGATAAGCCCACAGCATAGAATGTCGCTCGTTAATCCAATTTCCCTTTGCATCTTCCAATCATTTTTTCAAACCATTCAGTAGCATTCTGTTTGTCACTTCAGTCTTCCCATTGCTTTGGGGATGGCCTGGTGCAAAGTGGATCTTCAGTACATTGGATTGATGACAATACGCGAAAAACTCTTCATTATCAAATTGGGTTCCATAGTCAGTAATGAACGCAGGTGGGAGGCCATATCTGTAGATAATATTCTTTCAAATAAATTGATAGACTTTGTCGTATGCCATATCAATGAGAGGCTCAGCTTCCACCCATTTAGTAAAATAATCCACAGCAACCACGAGGTATTTGAATCTTCCCCTGGTGGTTGGAAGTGGCCCGACCAAGTCTATGCCCCACATAGAGAATGGCCAAGGAGATGTGATGGGTGTTAATAATGATTGGGGAGTTCTTCGTATGGAGGAAAAACGTTGGCATTTATCGCACTTCTTAGCATAAGCTACGCAATCAGCTCTCATCATTGGCCAGTAATATCCCTACGTTGTTATTCTTTGCAAAAGGGCCTAACCTACTACATGGGCTCCACAAGACCCTTCGTGGACCTCCTCGATCAAAATTTTCACCTCAGAGGGATGGACACATCTTTGTAGCCCTGCTATAACTCCTCGTCTATACAAGATGCCATTGGTCAATACATAACGAGCAGCTTTAAACTTTAGTTTCTTGGCTGTGAGTTTATCAGTTGGCAAAGCCCCCTCCTCTATATAGGCCCTGATGGGGTCCATCCAAGATGGTCCCAAATTGAGGGCAATGAAGTTTATCATCAGATCTTCGTCTATGCTCCGACCAACTAAGATTTCTATTGGGATTGTACTTCGTAGCTCAGTACGTGTGGCTGATGCTAACCGAGCTAAGGCGTCTGCCGTCGCATTCTCCAGTCTTGTTCTAATCAATTAAACTGCAGTAAAACTCGATACAACCTCCACTACTTTGGCATGATACCTAACCATTAATTCTCCTTTTGCTGCATACACCTCAGAATTTGATTTATGATTAACTGGGAGTCACTGAAAACAACGACTTGCTCTACTTTCATGTTTTTGGCTAGACTTAAACCCACAATCATTGCTTCATATTTGACCTCGTTATTAGAAGCCTTAAATTAAAAGAGTAGAGCATACTCCACATCAATCTCATCCGGACTGTTTAAAATAATTCATGCTCCACTGCCCGTAGTGCATGAAGAGCCATCCACGTATAAATTCCATATAGGTATTTCGTCATCAAAATTTTGATCAGACAGAGTTCCTCGGTGGAATATTTGGTGCTTCCTTTCGTTTTTCTCCGGTGCTTCTCGCTGCTCATTGATCATTTTTTCTTGATCGTCTACTAACGTAAGTTGGTAGGGGTTTAAATTTGATGATCCTGTAACATCCACAAGTTGGTCGGAGGCATCTTCCTGAGTAAACTTTGCGATAAAATCCGCTATAGCCTACCCTTTGAGCGAAGATCTAGGCTCATAAACTATATCATACTCGCCAAGTTCTATTGCCCAGTACATCAATCTTCCCAATTTCTCCGGTTTATGCAGAGCTTGTCTTAATGGCATATCAGTATACATAACTATGATATGGGCATGGAAGTATGGTCTCATTCTTCTTCTTGCTTCAATCAATGCTAGTGCTAACTTCTCCAACCTCGAATATCTGATTTCTGCTTCTCGGAACGCCTTGCTGGTGTAGTAGACTATTTTCTGCACTCCATCCTCCAATCTTATCAATGCCGAGCTAACAGCATTCTCTGAAACTGCTAGGTATAAGTATAGTCTTTCTCCCATCACTAGTCTAGACAACAATGGAGGTGTACCCATATATTTTTCAACTCTTGAAAGGCCTCCTCGCATTCATCATTCCACTCAAAAGTCTTTCGAAGTGTTTTGAAAAATGGGAGGTATTTGTCTGTTGCTCGTGATACAAACCTATTAAGTGCTGCGACTCGCACTGTGAGTCTTTGCACTTCCTTCTTCGTGGTTGGAGATCGCAGTTCCAATAGAGCCTTGATCTTTTCAGGGTTCGCCTCAATACCTCGTTGATTTATAATATATCCGAGAAACATTCCTTCTCGCACTCCAAATATGAACTTGGTGGGATTTAACTTCATTTGGTATTTCTCTAGTTGATCAAAGGTCTGACCTAAGTCAACTAAATGATCAACAACTTTCTTGCTCTTCTTCAGTATATCATCAACATAAACCTCCATGTTATGACTGATTTGATCCGCAAACACCTTATTCATCAGCCGTTGATATGTTGCACCTACATTTTTCAATCCAAAAGGCATAACATTATAGCAATAAGTTCCCCTTGGGGTGATAAAAGAGGTACTCTCCCTGTCCTCAGGCTTCATTTTAATCTGGTTGTACCCAAAATAAGCATCCATAAAACTCAACAATTCATGCCCTGAGGTAGCATCCACCAGCTGGTCGATTCGGGTAAAAGAAAAATGATCCTTTGGGCAGGCTTTATTAAGATCAGTGAAGTCCACACACATCCTCCACTTGTTATTTTTCTTCTTCACCATTACCACATTTTCTAGCCAATCAGGACATTTGACATCTTTAATAAAAGAGGCTTTTTGTAATTTCTCTACTTTTTCCTGTGTGGCCTGGTTCTTTTCAGGACTGAACACCCTTCTTCGTTGCTTTACTGGCTTGATTTCCCTATTCATGTTGAGCTCGTTACACAGGAAACTTGGGTCTATTCCCGGCATGTCTTCATGACTCCATGCGAAAGTCTTCTTTATATGCCTTAGAAATGCTATCAATTCATGTTTGATTGATACATCCAGTGATGCACCAATTTGAGTTGTTCATTCTGGATGCTCGTCGTCCAGAATGATATTTTTGGTAGCTTCAATTACTTGTCCCTTCACTAGCTGAGATTCATCTCTAGGTTCTAGCATTTCAATCTCTGCCTCTTCTGTTTCATCTACTTGATAAGTAGTAGTCTTCTTTCTAGATTCTTCACGTTCTTCTTGCTCGGTAGATGAATAGTAGCATTCCCGAGCTACTTTTTGGTCGTCTTTTACCACTCCTACTCCAAAGTTGGTTGGGAGTTTTAAACATTGAAGTACAGTAGATGGTATTGATTTGAACTTCTTCAAACATACCCTTCCCATGATGATATTATAAGCTGATTGGACATTCTTATCCATTACGAAAAAGCATACTCATTCTGTTTGACAAGCAGGCCATGTACCGATAAGCATATCCAATTTAATCGTCCCAAGTGGAAAAACCTTTTCGCCAGTAAAACCAAGAAGAGGTTTATGATAGGGCTCCAATTGGGCTAGCTTCAAATTTAAACTATCGAAACATGGGTAAAACATGATGTCTGCAGAGCTACCATTATCCACTAGTACCCGTGAAATCACTAATTCCTTCATTCTCATCTTGATCACCAATGGGTCATCATGAGGATATAGTACACCTGCTAGGTCGTTCTTAGAGAAGCCAATGACCAACTTATCTTTATTCACCTTCCTCGGGCGATCATCTTCAGCTAGATTTATTCGTTAAATGTACGAATAAGCTTAAGCTTCATTGATGTAAGCTTTCCTCTCTGCAATAAGGTCTCCACCTCCTGCATCTCCACCTATAATAACATTACAATCAAATGATCCAAAATGGATTAAAAATACCTCACGTTTTGGCTTTCTTGGTCTTTTGGGGAGATCGGGGTCATCTTGATCATCCTCTGGATCCTCTTCATGATTTCTTTTCTTATATTCTTTTACTTGACGAGGAGATTTAGATCTTATCCTTCCTTGATCGTTGGTCTTTCCACCACTTTAGCAATCAATATACTTAGCCAATTTCCCTCGTCTAATGAGTGCTTCAATTTCATTCTGAAGGGTTATGCACTGTTTGGTCGTATCATCATGGTCTTTATAGAATTCACAATATTTGGACTTGTCTCTTCTGTCAGGATCTGCCTTCATTTTTGCTATCCAGGCTAGCTCCTCGCTATTCTTTATCTCCTCTAGGATGTGATTTATATCTACCTTTAAAGGAGTGTAGTTTTTAAATTTCTTCATCTGCTCTAGTGTTTGGTTTTCTTTCGATTGCCTGTTGCCACCATTGCTCTTTTGATCCTTCTTTTCAGTTTTACCATCTTCCACCTTAGTCTCCTTAGTGTCTGAGTTCTTCTTTGCAGCCATGGCTTCCTCGGCATTCATGATTTTGTCTGCTTTTGCCATTAGTTCTTCCATGGTCCTGGGCAGATCTTTGGCTAAAGTGTAATACAATTTATTGGGCAACAGTCCACTCATTAGAGCAGTAATTGCTGTTTCTCCTCGTAATCAATTACTTTAAGTTTCTCGTTATTGAAATGAGTAATATAGTCCCTTGTGCTTTCACTTGTCTTCTATCTAACACTTAGCAAGTGTGCTACTCATTTGATTGGTTTCGCTCCAAAACAAAAGTTCCTGATAAAGAGCTCTGCCAGTTGAAAGAAAGTCTCAATTTTTCCCCGAGGAAGGTTGTTGTACCATATCTGAGCTGATCCAGTAAGAGTTCTTGAAAATGCCCTACATCTCATCTCGTCTCGAACTGTATAGATATCGACAGCAGCGTGGTATCGTTCTATATGAAAGACATGGTCAGTTTTTCCATCATATTTAGGCGTCACCATAGGACCTTTGAATTTTGATGGTGTGAGAAAATCCATAATGGCCTGCATAAATGGTGTCCCTTGGACGAAAGTTCTTTGTAGAGGATTTTTGGCCTTAGCCATTTCCCCTAATCTGTCCTCCAACCTTTGAATAGAGCCCTTCCATGCATCATTTCCCTCCTCGAGCCTATTGGTTCGAGTAACTGATCGCGTTGAATTCGCCTCTTGAGATCGAGCTGTTGGTCGTGATTGGGCAGATCCTTCCTTTAGATCGGATGGTCGTGGGTAGTTCCTCGACGCAATCCTGGGAGGACTTATATTCCTCCTAGGGCCCAAACGATCAAAAAGAGAAACTCTACTTAACCTTTCTAGAGCACTAGTCCTTTCTGGAGATAGAATGATGTTCCGTTAAGAATCTGTAGTTCGTACATATGAAGTCCGACTAGGCTGATAAGAAGGATCATTAGATCTCTCAGTACGATATGATTCGGTGCGTCTAGATCGAGATTCCTTTGGGAATAACGTTCGCCTAGTTCGTGAAGAGGGTAAACGGGTATTTCTCTGAACACTTTGTTGTCTTGATTGGGCCGGCACTCCGCCTTGGACAGTTTGTATGAGTTGACGCATGGTTTCTTGCATGGTCATTTGCCCTTGGGCTAAATTTGCCATTATGCCATCCAGATCTTGAACATTTGGGAGAATAGAATGGTTTGGAGGGTTCCCAGCATTTCGATTACTGGATTCCGGATTATCAGCCATTGATGATGAATTGTTTTGATGAAAAATGCTAGGTACAGTCATTCCCACAGACGACGCCAATCTGTTGATGTAAAAACCTAGATTATCTCTAATTATTTAATCACAGATAAATAATATAATAAATAAATAAGACTGAGGATTTTTAAAGTGGTTCAGCCGCATGAGAATGGCCCACGTCCACTATTTTTGTATTGCTGACTATTTGCCTGGGATTCTCGATAAGTGGTATATCCAAAAATCCAGAGTTCCCTTCTAATGAGGAGGTTATAATGTATTTATAGCCTTGAGGTTGTACATGTGAAAGGACAATGCGTTGTTATCTAGTATACATATACATCTGTACGATAATAATGAGCATTTAATGCGCAGTCGTCTTTTCGATTGTATAGATTTGGGTGATGTGCATGCCAAGTAGCTCGGACCACCTGAGTTGCTCGGTACGCCAAGTAGCTCAGACCGCCTGAGTTCCTCGGGGCGCATGAGTTCCTTGGGGGCCCTGAGTTGCTCGTCCAAAATGTTTGTATTTGACAGGTAGATCTCCACGTGTCTTGAAATTATCGGTCCATGTCAGCAGACTAAATTTTGTATCAACACTCCCTTACAATCATTGCAAGATCTTTTCTTATTCCTACACATGTCCCTCATCCCCATCCAACCTACATGTGTCACCGTGCATGACCAATCGATCAAATACCATGGATGACCGTTCGATCAAACAACCCAAATCATATACTATAAATAGAGGTCCCTACTAACCTTGAAAATCACCCCAAAACCCAACATTGATTTGTTTTTCTAAATTTCTTTAATCCCAAGCAATTGAGATACTCAAGCTCGTTCGAAAAAGTCCTAAATAATTTTATACTTATAAAAAGTCGCTTTCACCCGAGGTAAATTCGTACTTTCAAAAAGTTGCTTCCTCCCGACTAAAGTTCATACTTCTAAAAAGTTATTTCCTCTGAAAGATGGATACAAATCTTTGCGTGCATTTTTGTGAAAATTAACGCTTCTAAATTATGCCAACCTGACTAAACGAAGCTCTACCCTATAGGGCACCTTAAGTGGGGATAATTTCCCAAGAAAGAAGTGGCTCATGCTACAAGGGTGAGGAAACCTTGCAAAACTTTTCGGGCAATACCCCATATATATTATGATAAATCTTCCATGTTTGTTTATCTCTTATTGCCCGACCTCTATTTAGGGGACTAAGTATGCACTTTACAATTTTATATGTTAAAGACTATTTTCTAACCCAGCACCTTTGTTTATCGAATTGACATGCTCATATGTTAAATAAATGTTAATAAAATGTCATAACGACTAAATACAAACATGAAAACATACTTTTCAAAACCATTCTTAGGAAAATTCTAGTCAGATGAGTCATTACAAAGCTTTTCAAAGCCAAAGTCTAAAATCAAACTATTCGCATTTCTTCTCGAAGCGAAAAAATCCCGTCTCTACAAAGAAATCCCGAATTTATGTTTTCATAAAAATACTTGTCAAGCATCGACCTTTGATTAACGTATTTTTAACATATAAATATATCAATCCAACACAATGGAAATGATATATTAAGGACTAAGCTCCATAAATATCGTAATGTTGTCTATTGTATACTCGATCAGATGGTCAATCGCCCCCTGGAAAATGAGAATTTAGAGATCGTAATCAGGAACCTACGAACGAAGGTACATAACGAACTCAGGCTCACCTAGATCCCGAATTTCAAAGCCCTCAACCACATGTGATAACCCGCCTATTCTAATCCAGGGTGGTTAATTATCTACTAAATTAAAATAAGAATCTCAGTATGGTTTCATTCTTAGCATCACTATCGCAATAATTAATATAAATAAAACAAATAAATCCATATAACACAATGAATAAAACAATCCTCATGAATAGATAAATAATAAAAGTGAATCGAATAAACCATTGGTCTCCAAAATAATAACATCCTCTGAGTAAAACTGAATATTAACAGAGTACTGAAATAAAATATCCAATAATAATATAAAATCCTATCCATCTACGGGCAACATGTCCAAATTGAATACTGGAATGAAAAGATCCTATCCAAATAGAATAAGTTGAGACGTCTAAAAAATCATGTAGCTTCCAAATTTATTGCAACATCAATAATGGATCAATCCCTACAGTCCCCGTTGTTGCTGCTGCACACCTGGGGATTTAAAAAGAAATACAAGGAAAAATAAAAATACATACAACGGAGTTGTCATAGACATACATTCGGGGTTCAAAACCATACCACATCACACCCACCCGGTCTCCTAACAAGTACCTATCCTCACACATGGATAGTGTCCATGCAGCAGTCCTATGACCCGAGAAATCAATCCGACACCTACTAGTTAATGCCAGGGTGGACTGCCCACTATGCGCAACCTCGTATGATAGCACTATCGAGTAGGTATGTTTAATAAAAACAAGGAGCATACACACATACATATATATACACGTCACTCTAATATGTATATATATAAAGTACCAAACTCGTACGCATATCCCACATTGCTCAATTCACCAAATCCCAAAGTTCAAACCAACTTCTCGATTAATTATTTAAATGGTCACTCATTTGAATTCCAAATTCTCCTCACTCGAACCCATATAATCGTTGGCCTATCACATGTACCAAACCCTGGAGAGCATACCCCAGTAATCCCACAATACCCCGAAGCCCCTACTGTCATTCCCCAAACTCCGACGGGTTAAAATAACACAAGAAATAAAAATTGGGCAAGCCAGAAAACCGAACGAGTTCAGTTGAACAGACTAGTTCGCCCACACAACAGACTGATTCAGTTTTCTAGACTTCTTGTCATCTTCTTCCTCGGGGTTTTCTCTTGCAAACCCTCCAATAGAGGTCCAAATTCACCGTAAACATAAAATTGACTTTAAATATCATTGTACTAATGTTCCAAAATCATTAAAACATATAATTAACCACGAATCCTATATCAAACACCTAGGATTATAAATCAAACATCAATCCCAGTAAATTTAAAATTTTCCCCAATTTGATTTTCATTAGTTCAACCTTCCTATCAAAGTTCTAGACTCTCATCCATATAAATCTAGAATAAATTTTGACCTTCTAATGTGATTAATACCAACTAATAATCAATTTAAATCAGAGATCTCATATCACATATAACTCTACATGAATCAAAGTTTTGATCTTTATAACTTTAAATCCCTAATTTTTATATCCCTAATCATGATAGTGATTAACTACGTATAATTGCAACTTTAAGCAAGTAACTACTTGCCTTTGTGGACTTAATCCGACATTCTCTACTTTTAATGATGGGTTAAATCTGGAGATAACCTCTCTCTCAGTCTCACTTGTGCAGAATATCAAAGGTGGGATGTCATCCACCTTCCTTACCTTTTAAATAATCCCTTAATTAACCCTAATCCCGTTTCTCCACCTTCCTTGAAGTGTAAAAAGACTCTCATACACTTATACATGTCCTATAATGTTTAAAAAGTCTCTGGAACCCAATCATAATACTCAGGGTACCTATTATAGACTATTTCGACCCTTCTCGAATCATCGATGCCCTCAAAAAGGTCATTTGAGTCACCCAACTCCAAATATGCTAACATCTCATTAATCGAGCCCAACACGTGCCTACCAAATGCGTCGTCCATAAATATACCGATCCGTCGATGCAGCACTCTAACGACATATAATAATAAATTGCCGCTTTCACTCATACGTGACATGTAATTAGTCACATGTTTATTTACTTATCACATGCAAGTAAATGTTAATAATAGTAATAAATATTTGTCTTTTATCTCGCTAATTATTATTTACCCAAACCCAATTTAATTTCTCCTAATTAAATTAATAGTTATAAGCACACGAAAAATAATTAATAATAAAAGCTTGGGGTATTACACCACATAAGATGTAAGTTTGAGGAAAGTTATAGATGGGATTGGAAATTAGACCTAATTCCATTAAGACACTCTTTGAAGCATTGGATACTACAAAAACCATTATTTGAAACGGGCCCATGGGTGTGTTTGAGTTTGAGAAGTTTAAAGCAGGAACTGAGGTCTTGTATATCAATTATGATCATGTGACATATGATTTTATTCGTATTTTTTGTGTTGTGGGTTTCTAATTTTATGAAAAATTAAATTTTAACCAAAAAAATAAAATATATATACTTGATGTTTCCGATAATCATGATTAAGAAATGTAACAACCCGTCCTTTTTGGAGACAATTAAATCCCATAATTAAAAATAAATTGGCAATTTGGAGAAATTCTCGAAATAGTAATTTTTGGGGTTTTGAGGATTAGATGATTTTCAAAGGGTGTTGTAATTATTTTTGGGACTAAATAGGTCAAAATATTTTAATTATATGCCGCCATGGAGTAAAGCGACAAAAGAGGTAAGATTTTGATTAGAAAACCATCATTTACTTTTATGGGTTAGAATAGTGATTTGCGGTCAAGTACATCGGATGGTAATTTCGACTGCGCCATGAGTGTCGAAATGTACGAGATAGTAAAAAAAGAGTGTCCGATTGTCGAAATTGAGTTTTGAGGAATTTTAGAGTTAAGCGGGCTCATAATTGAGTAAACGAGTCATTTTTGGGGTATTAAGGGCTTAAACCCTTTTCTTCTTATATAAAGAGGGGGAGAGGGAGAAAAGAAGAAATAAAGGAAGAGAAGAGAGAGAGAAGGAGAGAAAAGAGGAGGTTCCCGCCAAACTCCGCGAGATTATATCCACGAGGCAAGTGTTTACTTGCTTTATTTCAATTTTTGCATAAATATCTCATACCGTAGTTTGGCATAATTAAACCCCAAAGATTTTGGGTTGGGTATTCGTGGATAAAACGGGTTTTCGGGAGTTAAAACGAATAAACCCCTAAAATTGAATAATTGGAGAAACTTTGGTTTTAACCTAAATTATTGGGTGATTCCGGGTTGTAGGATGTTTAGAACCCGTATTATAAGTGTATTTGTCGTTGGATTGGGTTGTAGGCTGTTGAGTGCGGAGATGGAACCTTGGGGGAAGCTTCTATGGCTGAAATAGCTTCTCGGAGAAGAAGCTTCCCGCCATGATCGATCGATCGATCATGGGGGTTCAATCGATCGAAGACATCGATCGATCGACAGCCATGGGTCGATCGATCGACCCTCGCTGAAAGATGGCAATTTTTGTTAGGGTGATTTGGATGGGATAGATTCTAATTCATCTTGTTTCGAGGTTAATTATGTTATAAAATAAGGGACCTTTTAGGACTATATGGTCCATTGATTAAGGGAAATTAGGAGGCTTGCTTAAGTGAGGGTTTTAAATAAATGACCCTTAAACTATATTTTCGAGGAAAATAGAACAATGATAAAATTTAATGGTTTAGGGTTCCTAAAATATGTTGGGGACTTTAAGTGATTAATTGTACTAGATGTGGTCCTTGGGTTTATGGAAATGAAATCTATGACCCACTAAATTTAAAGTTATTCGGGAAATAAATCCCTAAGTAATTGTTTTGGGCTTTTAAGTCCTATATGATTTATGAGTATACGAAAGCATACTCATATCGATCTCGGTTTGGGTGAATCCTATGAGTGGATTAGAATAAATTTGGGGAGTATAGTTATATATTCACTAAATGAGAAATGGTATAATTGGAGATATCCAAATGAATCCGTAGATGGGATTTTGGTATATATATTACTTATTAAAGTAAGAATATACTTTGGGTTAAGTATTATGCATATATGAATGCATGATTATGATTCTTTGAGATAATTTTTGGGAATATTGGTCATCGATAGATGGTTTGGCAAATATGGCCATTTTTATATATTCTAGGAGGAATATATGGTATATGTATATACTATGTGATTAAAGTATATATATATATAATTTGAGATAAAGGATTTTTAAAATAATATATGAACATTTTCAAAATGGGAAAAAGATAAATGATTTTTCATAATTAATAAATTACGGTTACACACCTTTCTAAATCGCTATCATAAGGGAAGTTGCGTGCGTATGGTGAAGCCCCCTGACAAATTAACGCAGGGTGGATAAAGTCTTATAGGCCATATGAGTGTTTGTTGTATTTTCTGTGCTGGTTAGGAGATTCCGGGTGTGGTCTTGACTATCCCGCAGGCATATGGCCGCTTCCCGATGTCTTGCGATGTAGGATCCCAGGTTGTCTTGATGATAGTCCCTGGAAGATGACAGCCATTTAGGGGCGCGCATAGTGGGGAAACCCGGACGGGGGGTCTTAGAACGCGTTATATGTTAAAGAAATTTATGATAATAAATTGGCTTTAATTTATATTTCCTGGATGGAAGAAGGGAAATGGGATAAAAGGTTTTGGCTTCGCTAATACTCCCGGATGGAAGAAGGGATGTGGAAGCATATGATATGATCAAAGAATTATTGTGATAATGAAAATGGCTTTGAATACATTTCCTGGATATAGGAAGGGAAATGGGATATTTTGAAACGAAAAAGCATTTTTATAATAATAAAATTGGCTTTTAAAAAGTTATATGATATGTTAAAGCAATTCATGATAATGAATTGGCTTTTAAATTCATTTCTCGGATATGAGAAGGGAAATGGAAGGTTATGAGATAAAAATGATAAATACTTTATAAATGAATTCTCATTCCGGGAGATAGATCCGGATGTATATGGTAATATGTATAATATGGATAAATCGGGTGCCGAGGGTCTAATGGATCCCGACGATTGACCTTGCCACATAGTGGTGTATTGGGGGGGGGGGGTTCCTTGTTTGGATTTCGCTTTGCGAGACACCCCACGCATGAATATGGCAATGTGTTGAGACTGGGGATAAGTTTAATCCTTAGTGCTCTAATATAAATATTTCTTGGTATATATATTTATATATATTTTGTACTGAGGGACTGGCAGATCTCGACGATCGACCTTGCCGCTTAGTAGTGTATCGGGGGGGGTTCCTTGTTTGAATTTCGCTTTGCGAGACACCCGATGCACGAACATGGCATAACGTTGAGAATAGGGTGAAGTTTAGCCCTAGTACATTACTTGGACTATCTAGGGTTGATAGTAGTTGGGTAATAGACTAGTTTAGCTGGGTAGATTGATTAAGATGTTTAGAGGGATGCGTTAGGAGTGCACTGTTAGTGGAGAGGTGAGGGGTATCTCATGGGAGTGCGATACCAAACTTAAATATGAGATAAAACCTTTTTCAAAATAATAAGGCATTTATGAACTTGCTAAATATTTTCAAAACTCGGGCTCTGACCCGTTTATCTACTTCTCCTCTCTTGCTATATATATTATATATATATAGGTGTCCAGACACAGGGATGCCTGGATGACATTTCTTTCGAGTCAGACGTCAGCTGCAGCAGCTATGGATGCGTGCAAGATTCTCAGTAGATGCTTCCATCTTTGTACTCTAGATGGGAGGTACTGTATACACATTGGGGCCAATGGTCCAATTGCATTTATTTATTCTTTGAGTACATCATTCGATATGGTTGTATATTTTGACCGAGTGTTCGGTTATTTTAGTTCATTTCAGTTTCATTTCCGCAAAACTGTGTGGATGTTTTAAATTGTCGTGTTTAAAAAGAGTAGTTAAGTAAAATTTTGACACCGACCTTATAGGTTATTAGTAATTAAATGGATTTTCGACAGTGATGATAAGAATGATCCATATGAGACTCCTGTTATAATTTGATATAGGAGTGATCGCCCGGTATTTTATTAGACGGGGTGTCATAGATGGTATCAGAGCATCAGGTTCTAGTGTCCTTAGGAATATGTGCGGTCTTACTACGCTTTCAGCGTTGCTCTCATTTGTTATATAGCCTCAGGATTAGGATTGTTGATTTATCTTGTGAGATTTCATTCTCCTGCCATGTTAGAAGATTATAGTAATCTTTTGCGCGCTCGTTTGAACATCGTGTGCGGTGCTTGGATGGTAGCAGGAGGTGAGGCTGAGTTGGAACAGCTGGTAGAAGGTTGGGGACGAGGGCCTTAATAGAGGTCACTCTCCTTGTAGCAATTGCTAAGGATTTCGGTGGCGACTACTAAAGAATGGTAGTTAGGAGTAACGCAGTACCGCTGAGATAGAGAGTGGTACTAAAGTAGAATTCCTCATTAAAATTGAGGGTTTGAAAGGGATCTTACGGATAGTCTTAACCGTGAGTCCCCACGATTTAGCCGGAATGAGAAGAATGTTGTTTTGAATTATTCACATAAGGATCGGCCAGAGACCGACTGTGGATAAAAGCAAAGTTATTGTTATGGGTTTTACCTAAATTAAGGAAGAGGTATATTTGGTGTGACTAGACAAAGTCGCAGTGTTTCGTTAGCCCTAGACTCGTGTGTGTATTTTAAGTTCGTGTCGGTATCGATAACATAATATCATGTATGTTTATGTGTTTTCCGCGATAGCGGAATTTTATTTTCCTTCATTCGCCATAAAGGCGGGTGTTGATATATTATATATGTGTATATATTTGGGTTGTGATGCTCACTTTATATGTCTATACGAGTATGGTGATATGGGGAGCATATTATGTTATTGGTAGTTTCAGAGCGATAGCGGGCTATTGATGTCAAGACAATCGTGTCCATGGTTATTGGAGGGAATAGGTTATTGTTGTGATATATCACCTGGATACAGGTTGAGTTTTCCTTTATTGTTATGGGTGAATGGAACTTCGATGATCAGAGGTTCATTATCGTGATTTGTGTATGTGGCGACCTTATAGATATTATTTGAGGTGTGCCGGGAAAATTGCTGAGCTGTGAGTCTAAGCTCATTATTGATTGTGCAAGGACTTAAAATTTATGCTTGCGCTGGGTGGTGTGACTTTTAGTTAGAGATAGGAGTTCAGACCACCTTTTTGTTAGAATAGGGGATAGGGTTATCCCGGTTGCATGTTTGAAATAATGGAACTCCATGACCGACGAAGTCAAGTGTCAATGTGTGGAGGGGTTCCTTGTTTGGATTTCGCTTTGTGAGACGCTCCACACATGACTCTTAACGGCTTCGGGAGTGGAGATCTGTTATAGGACGCAAGGATGTTGGTTTTGTGGAAAAGTCTTATATTGTGGATGAACCACTATAGGCTATGAGCCACATGATGTTGATACTATGGAAATATTGTGCTATGGAAAAGCACTAAAGTAGTCCTTTCACCACAAGTGGGTGGGTGGGGTAGGACTTAGAGAAATTGATTTTAGGATAACAGTCAGGCCTTAATGAAAAGGCAAATTTTGAGGCAATATGTTTTGGGTATGATGTTCGTAGTGCTTCACAGAGATTGGGCACTTCGATTAGTTAGGTTTCCTTTCGTATGGGCAGAAGGATAGAATAGTAGAAATGCGTTCGTAGGTTAGTTTAGTAGGATTTAGGACGTCCCCTTGATGTGCTTTAGGTCTCTATATCTCGATGACCGACTACGCGAGGGAGTAGTGAACGGGAGGGTTCCTTGTTTGGATTTCGCTTCGGCGAGACGTCCCACGCATGAAACCGACCAAAGGTTGGAAGTTGAGAGAGGCCTTGGGCACTAGGGATATATTTAGGATTAGACTCATCTCGCGTAGGTAGGACACCGCATACTTTAGTATTATTAGGATGTAAGTTTAGTAGAATTAGTGGCGCCGAGGTTAGGAGAATTGAATTTCGCGGGTTGGGAGGACCCAGAGGTTAGTATTACACCGAGGAAAGGAGACCCTTATTGGGAGAGAGTGTTGCATGTGGAACATTCACGATGGATGTGCAGATGTGCACAAGTTAGAAAGGTGTATGGGCACCTTAGTAAGTTGGTTTATATACCGCCTGAAATAGAATGGGCGTAGTATATAAATTTGAAGTTTATACCGTAAGGCACTAGAAATGACGAGTGCTATGTGACGCTATTAGAGTCACTCTACAATCGTGGTAGTCATATGGTATATGGTTGGGAACCATTGTGTTAGTGTCATTCCCTTTGAGGTATTAGGATTTGGAGTGATCCTAAGATTGGTGGTGTAGGTTGTATCCGAATTTCGAGGACGAAATTCCGTTGGAAGGGGGGGAGTATGTAACAACCCATACTTTTTGGAGACAATTAAATCCCATAATTAAATATAAATTAGCAATTTGGAGAAATTCTCGAAATAGTAATTTTTGGGGTTTTGAGGATTAGATGATTTTCGATGGGTGTTGTAATTATCTTTTGGACTAAATAGGTCAAAATATTTTAATTATATGCCGCCATGGAGTAAAGCGACAAAAGAGGTAAGATTTTAATTAGAAAACTAGCATTTACTTTTATGGGTTAGAATAGTGATTTGCGGTCAAGTACCTAGGATGGGAATTTTGACTGCGCCATGAGTCTCGGAATGTCCGAGATAGTGGGAAAAGAGTGTCCGATTGTCGAAATTGAGTTTCGAGGAATTTTAGAGTGTCCGATTGTCGTAATTGAGTAAACGAGTCGTTTGGGGGTATTAAGGGCTTAAACCCTTTTCTTCTTATATAAAGAGGAGGAGAGGGAGAAAAGAAGAAAAAAAGGACGAAAAGAGAGAGAGGAGAGAGAGGAGGAGAGAAAAGAGGAGGTTTCGGCCAAACTCCGCGGAATTCGGCTCTAGGTCGTTGGATTATATCCACGAGGCAAGTGTTTACTTTCTTTATTTCAATTTTTGCATAAATATCTCATACCGTAGTTTGGTAAAATTAAACCCTAAAGATTTTGGGTTGGGTATTCGTGGATAAAACGGGTTTTCGGGAGTTAAAATGAATAAACCCCTAAAATTGAATAATTGGAGAAACTTAGGTTTTAACCTAAATTATGTGGTGATTCCGGGTTCAAGGATGTTTAGAACCTGTATTATAAGTGTATTTGTCGTTGGATTGGGTTGTAGGCCGTTGAGTGCGGAGATGGAAGCTTGGGGGAAGCTTCCATGGCTGAAACAGCTTCTCGGAGAAGAAGCTGCCCCCCATGATCGATCGATCGATCATGGGGGTTCGATCGATCGAAGACATCGATCGATAGACAGCCATGGGTCGATCGATCGCCCCTCGCTGAAAGATGGCAATTCTTGTTAGGGTTATTTGGATGGGATAGCTTCCAATTCATCTTGTTTCGAGGTTAATTATGTTATAAAATAAGGGACCTTTTAGGACTATATGGTCCATTGATTAAGGGAAATTAGGAGGCTTGCTTAAGTGAGGATTTTAAATAAATGACCCTTAAACTATATTTTTGAGGAAAATAGAACAATGGTAGAATTTAATGGTTTAGGGTTCCTAAAATATGTTGGGGATTTTAAGTGATTAATTGGACTAGATGTGGTCCTTGGGTTTATGGAAATGAAATCCATGGCCCACTAAATTTAAGGTTATTCGGGAAAGAAATCCCTAAGTAATTATTTTGGGCTTTTAAGTCCTATATGATTTATGAGTATACGAAAGCATACTCATATCGATCTTGGTTTGGGTGAATCCTATGAGTGGATTAGAATAAATTTGGGGAGTATAGTTATATATTCGCTAAATGAGAAATGGTATAATTGGAGATATCCAAATGAATCCGTAGATGGGATTTTGGTATATATATATCACTTATTAAAGTAAGAATATAATTTGGGTTTAGTATTATGCATATATGAATGCATGATTATGATTCTTTGAGAGAATATTTGGGATTATTGGTCATCGAAAGATGGTTTGGCAAATATGGCCATTTTCATATGTTCTAGGAAGAATATATGGTATATGTATATAATATGTGATTAAAGTATGTATATATATATAATTTGAGATAAAGGATTTTGAAAATAATATATGAATATTTTCAAAATGGGAAAAAGGTAAATGATTTTTCATAATTAATAAATTATGGTTACACACCTCTCTAAATCGCTATCATAAGGGAAGTTTCATGCGTATGGTGAAGCCCCCTGACAAATTAACGCAGGGTGGATATAGTCCTATAGGCCATATCAGCGTTTGTTGTATTTTTCTGCGCTGGTTAGGAGATTCCGGGTGTGGTCTTGACTATCCCGCAGGCATATGGCCACTTCCCGACGTCTTGCGATGTAGGATCCCAGGTTGTCTTGATGATAGGCCCTGGAAGATGATAGCCATTTAGGGGCACGCACAGTGGGGAAACCCGGACGGGCGGTCTTAGAATGCGTTATATGTTAAAGCAATTTATGATAATAAATTGGCTTTAATTTACATTTCCTGGATGGAAGAAGGGAAATGGGATAAAAGGTTTTGGCTTCGGTAACACTCCCGGATGGAAGCAGGGATGTGGAAGCATATGATATGATCAAAGCATTTTTATGATAATGAAAATGGCTTTGAATACATTTCCTGGATATAGGAAAGGAAATGGGATATTTTGAAACGGAAAAGCATTTTTATAATAATAAAATTGGATTTTAAAAAGTTATATGATATGTTAAAGCAATTCATGATAATGAATTGGCTTTTAAATACATTTCCCGGATATGAGAAGGGAAATGGAAGGTTATGAGATAAAAATGATAAATACTTTATAAATGAATTCTCATTCCGGGAGATAGATCCGGATGTATATGGTAATATGTATATATATATGGATAAACCGGGTGCTGAGGGTCTAATGGATCTCGATGATCGACCTTGCCGCATAGTAGTGTATCGGGGGGGTTCCTTGTTTGGATTTCACTTTGTGAGACACCCCACGCACGAATATGGCAATGTGTTGAGACTGGGGAGAAGTTTAATCCTTAGTGCTCTAATATAAATATTTCTTGGTATATATATTTATATATATTCTGTACTGAGGGACTGGCAGATCTCGACGATCGACCTCGCCGCTTAGTAGTGTATCGGGGGGGTTCCTTGTTTGAATTTTGCTTTGCGACACACCCGATGCACGAACATGGCATAATGTTGAGACTAGGGTGAAGTTTAGCCCTAGTACATTACTTGGACTATCTAGGGTTGATAGTAGTTGGGTAATAGACTAGTTTAGCAGGGTAGCTTGACTAAGATGTTTAGAGGGATGCGTTAGGAGTGCATTGTTAGTGGAGAGGTGAGGGGTATCTCATGGGAGTGCGATACCAAACTTAAATATGAGATAAAACCTTTTTCAAAATAATAAGGCATTTATGAACTTGCTAAATATTTTCAAAACTCGGGCTCTGACCCGTTTATCTACTTCTCCGCTCTTGCTATATATATTATATATATATAGGTGTCCAGACACAGGGATGCCTGGATGACATTTCTTTCGAGTCAGACGTCAGCTGCAGCAGCTGTGGATGCGTGCAGGATTCTCAGTAGACGCTTCCATCTTTGTACTCTATATAGGAGGTACGGTATACACATTGGGACCAATGTTCCAATTGCATTTATTTATTCTTTGAGTACATCATTCGTTATGGTTGTATATTTTGACCCAGTGTTCGGTTATTTTATTTCATTTCAGTTTCATTTCCGCAAAACTGTGTGGATGTTTTAAATTGTAGTGTTTAAAAAGAGTAGTTAAGTAAAATTTTGACACCGGCCTAATAGGTTATTAGTAATTAAATGGATTTTCGACAGTGATGCTAAGAATGATCCATATGAGACTCATGTTATAATTTGATATAGGAGTGATCGCCTGGTATTTTATTAGGTGGGGTGTCACAAGAAAATGTTTCTTAAGTTCAATATTAACATTTTTTCTATGCTAGTTGTTGTCGTATTTGAGCTCTATATTTTTAAGATATCCCATATTTCGTTATTATATGGGAAGAGACACATTTTTACTTATTTTGCAAATGCTGACCAACTTGACATTATAAGAATAGGGCTAAACCTGGACGCCCAGAAATCGGAACAAAAATGACTTTTATAAAACCTAACCTGTACCGCCTATTAGACTTGTGTAACTTAATGAATTTAGTTTTGTATGTATCTAAAATAATGTACAAGTTCACCACCATCTTTACGAACTTTATGATTACTATGGGTGATAATCGAACTTAACATATATTTATCTAAAGGTATTTCTTATTAAGTATATATTTCTCTATCATTTTTTTTGCTAAAATGTATAACCGGGTCGGGTAAGTATTTTTGTAACTAAACCTGAGCCCATTACGAACCCGAATGGGTTGAATACCCTCATCCCCAAATCTTGAAATATCATGCACAAATTTTCCCAATTAAGGGAGGCTCGGAGGAGAAACCCAATTAAGTCTCTAAAACATTGCCATATTAGTAAAAAACTCTTTATTTTAAATATATTGTCTGCTTTTTTAAAAACTTATAGTCCCTATTAAAAGAACTCTACATCATAAAATCCAAAATCGTAAAATAACAATGGGGATATTGAGGGCCTGCTTGGTTATGTGTGTAAACATTGTTTGCTGTAAAATCTTACACGTTGTAAAATACGTAAAGACAACACTAAAATGATGGAAACATTAGGTTGTCACTAAAATATCTTTACATAGACGATGGGAAGAATAAGCACCTCATTATCATTTGGACATCAATATTGATCATGTAACATCGCAGGGGTGCTACTGAAAAATATTGATAAATTAGATATTTAAAAAAAAATACCATTTAGATTGAGCATAAACTTGCGGAAGCATAAATACATAAATCAACGGAATACAATGTCCCAATTTTATTAAATCTCAAATGTCTATTTACAAAAGAATTTACAATAAACAAAGCGGCACATTTAAAATTTGAAAATAAATATTTAGAACCTTTAATGACGATCCAAATCTCAACGATGCCATATATATCATCTCACATCAAAACTGAAATATAACAAACTATGGGGGAGAGCAAAAAACTCAGTAGCTCGTATAAATGCTCCAAGTGTAACTACACATACTCGTGTGTGCGTACATCATATAAAAGAGTGTATGAAATATGAACGCTCAAACTAAAATCCCAATAATATAATCATAACCTACGATCTCACCGTGAGCACAACACGACCCAATATCAAAATTCCCTACGCACTTCCCACAGTACATTATGGACTACCTTCCACTATCTTGTCAATTATTTTTAGAACAATCCAATGGCCCCAAAAAAATAGATAACATAACTCGAGTACACGACCCATCATAACCTGGAATCACCTCCATCAAATCTTGGCATCACCGCCATAATAACACTTGGCATACTCGCCAACCGAGTTCCATAGCCTAGTCTTTGGATAATAAATAAAATCATAGTCGACAGCACACCTCGTCTAGCAAGTGGTCTGGCTAACGAGTGTCTATGCATTCTCCAATAATAATCATCATAATATCATTCTCTCAATTAAAATAAATTTCAGATTCAATTCCCCTAAATCAAGTATACATATTTTCTACACAATTTCTATAATCCAAAACTCTCGTAAAATCAACTAGTTTCGTTACCCCAAACTACATGGCATGAAAATAATACATACAAAATGGGTACAAATATGAATATAGTATACTAGCATATAATACATATGAATGCAACACATAGCATGAATATAACTATACAGTTGAGGTTGAATAGGTGTAGTACACTAAAGTTACCACAGGAGAAGGAAACTAGCTAAATAGAGTCAAAATCCACCATTGTAAGCCTGTTTTAAATATAAAGAAAAATCACCACCAAAAATTATTCAAATTTACAATCCGAATTTAGATTTGGATTTTAGATAAAAAAATTAGGCAAGGTATGTGCTTTTAGTTTTTCTCAAATCTCATCCGAAGGCACTCAAAAAGAAGATCTAAAACCCTCCAAACTGACTCTTCACATTTCTCTCGTTTTTTCCTCTTTAGATTTTGTTTTTGACCTTTCTATTTGCTTCTTCGGTCCTTATAATCAGTCATAATATTCCTTATATATCCCCTCTCTCGGACACTAGCTTGGAGCCTAAGCTATCATATATTACTGCATTGCCCTTTAATTCAAAATTATCTACTTTACATTATAAAATGTCCAAATATCCTTTTTATTTAAATAAAATATATTGATTAACAAAATAATAATATTACTAAAATCTTATATATTATTCCTCAACAAGACATCAAAATAATGGGATATTACATTCTTCCCCCTACAAAAGGAATTTCATCCTCGAAATTCACTAAAATTTTCTTTCATTGAATTAAAATAAAAAGTTCAATGTCACTCAAATAAGATACAACATAAGTAAAATATCTCTTAACGGAAAACGTAATGAACCAATAACCCAAAGCTCGAGAGTACAAATAACCTATGCTCTGATACCATTTTTGTAATACCCCAGGAGGTGCTACTGAAAAATATTGATAAATTAGAGAATTTTTAATAAAAAAATACCATTTAGATTGAGCATAAATTTGCGGAAGCATAAATACATAAATCAACTGTAACACCCCGTGCATTATGGTGTCGACTGCCACCAAAATATATCGGATGTTACTAAAATAAATACCATTCTTATTATGTGATAGATATATGAGACATTTAAAAAAATTTCACAAGATAATAATCAAATTTATCCAACAAATATAACCATTTATGCAATATTAAAATCCATCACCATGCTAATCTCCAAAATAAATCCAACTCTGAATAAACATAACTCAAATGAAATCATCCAGCGATAAATATCTGATGGAAATCATAAATAAATGTGGAACTGATTGGCCCACCAAATCCACAAATGAAAGTCTCATAATAAAAATGACGGAAAGGAAAGTAAATCTAAACTACCAAAATAGATAAATAAATCTCCAGCTGCACTCCCAAAAATATCTCCAATCACTCCTATTCAGCTACTCCAGCGCTATACCTAAAATGTTAGTCAATGCAATGGGTCAGAGCCCAATGCATGAATACTAGCTACTCCTTCCAATTAATGTCCATAAACCCGAACAATAACATTATACATAATAAACATCACAATAGAGTTTTTTTTAAATTAAGCAAGATATATTAACATGCGAGTAAAAATAAACTACCACTATCTATCCACATACTAAGCCACCCCAATATTAAAGTCCAAATTATTTCATTTGAATCATTTAATTTAAACCTTAGCTCTTACTCTTACTTAATTTAATTATCCTATTAGTTTTATTCATGAGACACCATCATGGCCAATCGACCCCTTATCGGTCCTGCACACACTCTTGGGGCACTTAAAGTTCTACACATCACACCCATTCCCCTCACTATAGACAGTCAGCCCGATTTTTCTCAACTCTGCACATACTCGTGAGGTTTCATGCACAACACGCCACTATAGCCAGTCGACCCATATTCTATCAGCCCCGCACATACTTGTGAAGCAAGCACACACCCACACCGCTATAACCAGTCAACCCTGCACATATTCGACTGGCTATAGTGACCGTTAGAAATTGAGAATTAATGCCTAAGATAATAAAGGGTATTAGAAATGAATTTGTGACCCGTACTCGACTGGCTATAGTCACAAATTCATTTTTAATACCTCTTTATTATCTTAGGCATTAATTCTCAATTTTCTCAAGTTCTCATTATATTCTATTAGCCCCACCCTTTTATCAAACATAATTTCCTCAAACTACCCCTAGTCCCATACCTAGAGGTATCCACGACACAAGCATATTTTAGCCTAACATTTAGGAAGAATACCTACCACTAGCTACTACTTAGCCTCGCACCTAGGCTCATGATCCAACGGAAACGACGTACAAATAAGTCCCACCCCGGAATCATCCATCCGTAAAAACCTCACTATCTAGTCCCATACCTTGAAAGCGTTACCAACAACTAAGGCCTACCTACTAGTCCCGTACCTAGCAAGCAACCTAAAAATAAGGTGAGAACAATAACTACCCGAACAATCCCGTCATCCCAGCGGTGTCAATTATTATTGCAATTCACAAATCACATGTGGCATATTTTTAACTTATCACAACAATTCTTTATATTAATCGCAAGATTACTACTTATCCCAATTATGTCCATTTAATTTTAACATTAATTAAGACAATTCGTTTTCTCATCAATTTATCAGATTTCTATTCATATGTATATTTTTTGGAGAATACAACAATAAATCTCTATTCTATAAGATGCACAAAATTAACATGATTTTATATGTCGAAATCAATTTATAACATCCCTACACTTTATTCTACATGCTAACGTCATAATTTCTAACGGACACCCAACCTCTAACCTAAGCATGCAAGGGTTTTGAGTCATGAATAGTATTTGAGATTTGAATAAAAACAGTCCCAAATTTTGTTTCACTTTCACAAATTATTCTTTCTAATTTATTTTAAGAAAATAATAATTATGAGTGTTTAGGCAACATTTAAATGCATAATACAAAAGGGAAATAATAGAAGTAGTCATGCCTCTAAAAATAATTTTAAGAATATGATTGGATGGTTGCATTCCTCTCGAGAAAATAATGAAAACAAGTTTTTGAACGATCTTGAGAAAACCCGGTTTAGCTCTCCGAATCTTGGGTTGAAAGTTGTGTTCAATGGGGTTTAGGTTTTGCAGATGAGAGAGAATGAAATTATGGGAGGCTAATGATTTTTTAGAAGGCTAAAATGTGTTTTAAAAGTCCTAAACCTGTCACTTTATGTTTATATACCAAAAAGAATTTGAGTCCTAATCAAACACAAACACTTAAAAATTCATTACGGACGATCGACCATCAAAATTGGCTGAAATTGGCTAAATGGGTGTATATATAATAGCATTTCAACAATACATAAATGGGTATACCTACTACCAACAGTATAAAGACGCAATATTGGTATACCTACCAACAGTTCATATATACATATAGCAACGAAATGGGTATACCTTGGTAACTTTCATACACAAAGAGAATGAGACTGAAGAACCTTACCCATTCGTAAAGAGAGAGAGAGAGAGAGAGAGAGGAAGTGAACCTTAGCCGGATAAAGATAGAGAGTGAGAAGATTGGGTTGAGGTTGATTGGAAAGAGAATAAGATAAGAGAGTTGCAGAGAGACAGAGAGAGAGAAGAAGGAAGAATTCCTAAGGTTGTTTTTGGTTTAGGGTTAGTTTGTGTGATGTAGTATAACTTATGGGTATATATTAATGGTCGAGATGATTTTAAATGGAGGGTCCAAATTAAACTAATAAATAATAAATTATATCTATAAATGGAAGTAAATATGTATTAAAATAAATAAAAATATTATTATTTTGAAAAATATTTTGGATAAATCGGATCGACATGATACTGGAAAATTCGGATCGAAAATTCGAAAATTCGGAATTCTTATATGATTTCCAATTCCATCCCAATTTTTTTTGAAAAATTCAAAATCGGAAATTTTAAATGGTGCCATAATCTAAAAATTCGGAAGTTCAAAAATAATTAACACCCCTAGCACCAATTGTTATATTGAAAGTGAAGATTGATGACACTTGCAAACAATAACCTCTAAAGAGGTGGCACCGATTATCACTAATACTAGATCCTGTTAAATTCAAATTCTTCAGCAATTGGGATTCACAATGCAATTGTGATATAAATGTTCAATAAGCTTTAAAATCCAGTTAGCAAATAACCATCATGCCCTGTATGCTTAATCTGTTATTCATTTTTTTTCTGCTATAGTTAATGATTCTATAACGGGGTTCATTTTGGGTAATCTACATACATATAATTCTCTCTCGAATGTAACACATAACACTGAAATGAAAATAGATTACACAAGCATAATATTTAGTGGGACATTAGAATTAGACCAATTTCAAGCTATATCAAAAGTTGTTTTGAAAGTTGGAAAATGGCCTTTAGAAATCCCAATCCATGCACAGTATGTTTTGGGTTCTTTAACTAACCAATAGATCTGATAAAATGAGACATGACGTAACACGAACCGACACAAAGTTATTGATCAATGGGTGAACCATTAAATATTTTTGGATCGTATCATGTCCAACCCAATACGACAACATAGTTAATGGGCCAGGTTCAGTGTCGGCATACTTCAACCATTAACAAAGGTTAGGATCCATTAAAAGTAAACAAGAAATAGTGTTGTACTTTGTAAAGAGTTTATGTAGTAATGTTAATTTTGTTAGAATGAATTTGCTAAATGAATGCTTTAATAATGTTAATAAAGTAATGAGTCTAATTGAGTTTGTTAATGAGTAATGTGTCAACATGTATATGATTTAAAATGATTCATAATCTTAATGGATATACATGACACATGTTAAGATAAATGGTTGGATTTGGATATGATATTTTTAAATGATAAAATTGTTACCCACTAGTAACCTATTTCTTTGACATGACAAGTCAACGGTTACCCTGGACATTTTGACTTTGACCCTATTTGTATTTTAGTTAAAGTTAATTTTTTCTTTTATTATTTTTCAATAGAAAAATAAAAAAAAAACTTTGGATTTGGTCGTGGAGTGTTTGTGTAAGATGAAAATTGCCTACGTGATCATGAGAAACTTAATTCTCTTTGGTAAACTCTGTTTCCTTGTCATAATTTGAAGTTTGTCCATTATAAAATACATGCTTCTAATACAAACACAAAAATTAATGTTTATTTAACCATTATAATCTTTTAGTCACTTTTTCTTCTTCTTCTTCTTCTTCTTCTTCTTCTTCTTCTTCTTCGTTTTTCTAATGAATTGTTAATTATTTAAGGTTATTTCAATACTCTGTGTGACTCTCTATCGAGTGGAAACCATAATTCTCCCCTATATCAATAATCCTTCCTACTGCCAACTTTCAAGTTTGCTTTATTTTGTTTCTTAATTTTAGTTTTGACTTTTTACAAATTACCCATGAAAACTCTTCTGTAGTGATACCAAATGTCTTTTAAACTAAACATAGTTTGAGTATACTATCAATTCAAAATTGTAATCCAATAATAATTCAAGCTAGCATGTAGGCCACGTGATGCGCGGTCGAATTTATCTAATCTTTATTATTTTGTTGTTGTAGGTTATTTCCCAAAATATATTGTATCGAGGAATTGAGATTGAATATTAAATGAAAAAGTGGACTGCACCTCGAATGTCATTTCTGGTAACTTGATTAAAGCATGTCCTTTCATGAGAACAACATCTGAACCCAAAAATGGGAGTGGTCTTGCTGCAATTATACCTTGTTACTCTGATACCATGAAGAAAAATACTCACGATATATTTTCTCTCTGTAAGATTCGTTCACTATTTCTTATTCAATATCAAATCTAGTGGTACAGAGCGGTCATTCACAATGCTAACATATATTGTGAGCAATAAAAAAACTGTCAAAAATCATAGAGCATGCAGAAAATGAGATCATACCTTTATTTCTTTCTTTCATCAGGCATCCAATAATTGTTCCACCATGCTATAAACTCAATAACAGTTATGAGTTGGAGGATAAGAAAAACCCTGCACCATACTACTTTAATCTTGAAAGTAGGAAGAAATAAGGGGGGAAATGGGGTAGGAAAAAACAAAAAAAATAGAGAAGTTCGTTCAACATATTATGTGGATAAAAATACGTGCCGCTTGGTAAGCTTTTAAAATTTGGTCCCACCGTCTCATCCCTTGAAGTTGAGTTGAACTCAAACCCCAGGCCTACATCTTTTTCCATTTATTTAACCAAGACTGGATATGGGTGTGTATTGGGGTGGGCTAGTGCTAGGTTACACATGTATGTCTTCTGGGCCAACAATAATTAATGAAAAACATAAAATTTGGACTGGGCTACAGCTAGAGTGAGCCCAACCCTAGAACTGCCCCTGCGTAGTTCTTATCATTCAATATGAATATGATTTTGAACTAAGATCATTCTTAGGATAAATTAGACTTGCCCCCCTGAACTTTGTACCCCCCCCCCCCCCCTTCACTTCAACACCTAGACTTTCAAATTCTGTACTGTACCCGTCTAACTTCCATTAACACTACAAGGTGATTTAAAAGGCTGACAATGTGAGGTTTTTGGACAGAGACTTACCCACGTACATGATACATGAGGGGAAATGAGGACATTTTTATTTATTCGAAAATAAATATTAACAAATTAGGAAAATATTTAAAGCATTTAAAAATTACCAAAACATTAATTAAGATTCTAAAAATTATCGAAAAACATTTTAAAAATTTGAAAAAATTCATTTTTTTTAATTCTGAAAATATATTTAAAAATACTAATAAATATAGAAAAAGACATTAAAAATACATAAACTCATTTAAAAATACGATATATATATATATATATAAATTAGGAAAATACTAAAAACTTATTAAAAAAAGTATTGATGACAAAAAAAAATTATAACATAAAAGGAAAGTATATTAAAAAATACAGAATATTGCCGAAAGTCATTTGAAATTAGGAAAAATACAAAAAAAACTATTCAAAATTATGGAAAATACTATGAACCTTTTAAAAATATATGGAAATTAGAGTAATAAATATTTAAAACATTTCAACATTACAACAACATTAATTAAAATTCTAAAAATTACCAAAATAATATTTTAAAAATCTGAAAAATACTTAGCAAACTTAAAATTCAGAAAATATATTTAAAAATACTAATAATCATAGGGAAAAAAATTAAATATACTAAAAAAACATTTAAAAGCATGAAAAATACTTAAAATTAAAAAATACATAAAATTAAAAGAAAAAATCTAAAATTACACAGAAAAGAACAAATTTTATAAAACATTTAAGAAGTTTGCAAAATATTAAAAGAAATTAAAAAAGTCTAGAACTTTATAGAATTAAAAAAAAAACAATTTCTCCAAAAAAAATTCCAACATTGGTAAACAATTTGACGAAAAAAAAAATTCAACCTTGATAAAAAAATAAAAAATAAAGAACTTGAGAAAAAAAACCTCTCCTCACTAGAAAAATCTCAGCAAAAAACCCACACTTCAAAAAATCACTCTGCAAAACTTTGATGATCAATCTCAAACCCACACTCCAAATCTCAACCAGATACTCCAAATCTCAAGCCAGACCCACATCTTCCAAATCTCAAACTGAACGCACATACTCCAAATATCAAACTCGTATAAATAGATTCCAACCTTGATAAAAAAAATCCAGTAGAAAAAACCTCAAATCTCAACCCCGCATACTCCAAATTTGAAACCGAAACCACGTCCTATGAATCTCAAACTAACCATTCATATCCACACTAGTGCATGTGTTTAGACTTGGTTCGTGTGTGTGTGTGCCCATGTGTGCGCGCTTATATGCGTCTGTGAGAGAAGAGAGATGAGAGAAATGAAGATGGGATAGAAAAAGAGAGAGGTAAAGAAAGGATTAGATGTTGGGCGGGAGATTGGTTTACTGGGGATGGTGGTAGGAGTGGGGGTGAGGGTGTAAATGGTGGGCGGGGGATGTGAGTATGAGCCGAAAGAGTAAGAGATAGAGGGATATAATTTTTATAATTTTTCCACTTTGCCCTTGAATATTTGTTACACTTCTTCCTCCAGGAATCCATTCAAAATACGACTTCACGTCCATTTGATAAATATTCCACCCATTTTGTGCCGCTTATGAAATGAGCAATCTTATATTCTCCAAGAGAGAAACAAGAGGAAACACCTCATCATAGTCAATGTCGGGTCTTTGACTATAGCATTTTGCAAATAATCTTGCTTTGTATCTTTGAACTTCACCTCTTGATTTATTCATTTCCTTAAACACCTATTTAACTCCAATGGACTTTTGGTTTTTAGGAAGTTGGGTAAGCTCCCACGTACCATTCTTATCTATGGCTTTGATTTCATCATTCATTACATTTATCCTATTCTCTTATTGTGCCGCCTCTTCGAACCTTACAGGTTCCCAATCACCAAAAAGACAAAACAAAATCACATCATTAAAACTAACATCCTCAGTTGGCTCATATATCTCTTGACGACTTCTCATTCGCATTGGTCTTTCACTTGAACTTTCTTCAGAAGATGTTAGATTCACTTATTGATGGGCGGATGGTAGAGGAAATGGTGATGGAGAAATAGGATGTAACACGCCATGACCTTTCCCTATTAAGTTGTGGCGTTATATCACTTTCTCTCACATGACATTTTTAAAGCTTTAATAATTACGGCAAGCTAACTTGCCGTAGCCTTTAAAAGGGCCTCAGCCTTTCAATCAGAGTTGACATTTAAATACGAAATTTTTTTAGCCCTACGGATCTTTGATTAATCATGCATTGAAAATAAAACGAGAACTAGATTTAAAGATTGAACCTAGGGTTACAAGAATTCATATAATAGAGAATCTTATGGTGATTCGTATGAGGACAAATTGTTTGATGATGAAGATGATGTTGTTGCCCATCCATGGTCTCTAAAAATCTTGCTTCACCTTTTGTAAAGATTGGACCTTCTAGTCTATGATCCTCCTCTAGGCCTCTTAACGAAAATGTGAATAATATTTTCTCTCACCCCTTTCAAACGCTAATGATGACCATTAACTTTAAAACCCCTTTCCCACACCTTTATATACAAGTACAAAAGGTGAGCTTGGGTTAAACTAGATTTCTTGAGAGTTTGGTCCTAACTACTTGGTTATATGGACTACACTAGGGATCTAAGACAAATAGTTAAATTGGCTTCAAATAAATACTCAAAAAGCCCAATTACCATTATCTCAATCCAATTTTATAATTATTTAATCATATTTAATTTTACTAAATAACTATGACTGCACTCGAACTTAATTATCTCATAAATCACTCGGATATAATGAGATCTTATTTGCAAAGTTGAATATAGTAAATAATATATTTTCCCACGTTAAGTGTCCGATACCCGCTTGGTCATATCAATTTGTTGTTAATCGATTTTAATCAGCATGTAATCATTTTTTGATTCTCTTACTTAAATTATTTGCTACTCTACAAGGATTCTGGTGGAAAGAAAACACATAAGTCTATCAAGGGAGTATCATAATCCATTGTATCCATTGGACACAGATTCCTTAGAATTCTGATCCTAGACCTACTCATATAATTGTCACCAAATATGTGTGTTTATTTTATTCAAGATATTATTGAATTGCAGCCATATCAATCAAATTGGAAACTACATAAGTATCCCAATCCTCATAATTATCAGGATTAAGAATCTATGCTACTTTGCAAATGGTGTGAGATTTCCCGAGTATAATGTAGAGATGCCTTAAACTTAATCTCATTTGTGTTACCATTCAATACATTCGTGATATGTAACAAACGTAATACTATGTTAAACTATCGTACAAGTTCTTAAATCATTATATTAATTCATCATAGTTTGCGATAAACTAGTACAATTTCATCACAAATGTTCTGATAAGATATCAAGCCCCTATATAGATTGTGAACGCTTTAATAGTGATATAAACATAATCCCAATCTCCTAGTGATGAACCCGAATTCGACTCACCGTAATTCCTACTGAGCTTTATTGACAATAATGTCTATAATATATTTAAACCAAATATAAGGCATTGTCGTAACCACGATTCTTATTTCAAAATGAGCGAACACATCTTTAATGAAAAGAGACTGTCATACATGGTTTTTAAAATAAAATCCTGACAATATCCCATTTAGTCTTAAATTTATGTATCCAACTCTCAACGTAACTACATGGCAGTTTTTTTCCTATAGGTAGAGGATTAATCGAGTGTTATCTGATACAACCTTAGTCATAAACTTATCACCCACTTCGTTTGATCTCCCAAACTAGGTGAAACCTATGCTCAATGTGCTTAACCTTTTTATAGGTTAAGGGTTATCTTTAACTTGGAATCATACTAATATAAACACTAAAAGTGTAATAGCTAATTTCATTTTAAGGAACCTTATCCAAGTTACTAAGGAAGTAACAGAGCCATGTAACCTCTTTAGATATCTCCGAAGTGATAATAATTTTGGCCGCCCAGGTGGAGTCAACAATCGAAGATGTCTTCAAACTCCTCCAACTTATAGTTCAACCTCCTTCAGTAAACCTATATTCCGAGGTAGAAAACTTGGAATCCTTATGTGATTAAGAACCTTAGTCTTTAGGCCTAGAAGGTACAAGAAAATTATAATGAAATTGACCATGCTAAAGGCATAACACATACTGGTCTTCGTACAAAATACATTTCACTTGTTTGAAGTTATTTGCACTGGGCATGGTGAATAATTAGGGTTGCGAGCGCACCACATAAGATTTATGGTCTTGTCAACCAAAGATCTTATCCTAGTGTTGATTATTAAGAAAATGTGTTTCAATTAAGAGGACTTGCGCTTATCTTAGGGCAGACTTAAGGTAAGTGCTAAGTACTGTTGATTAACTAGAACAAAAATAGTAAATTGCATGAATTAAAGAAAAGTTAAGCTTATAAATAAAGAAAGAAAACTGCGATTAAAGAAATGGTTTCAAGAAAGTAAATTGTGAGTAAAGTAGAGGATTATACTAAGAAAGTAAATAACAACAAGTGTAAAGGGAAGAAACGTTGAATAACTTTGAAGAAAATGTTACAAATACCTTACAATCCACTTGCAGAATTAAAAAAAAATGCAGTAAATAAAGAAAGAAAAGATAAAAGTGGAGTATTTATAGTGTTTCTTACCAATGCAAATTACATTCTATGGTAACTGTTGTCGAATTAATTACCCATTTAAGTTTCTCACTTTGGTGCACTTAACGCCCCAATTTAAATCATAGGTGGTTGCCATTTAAATTAACTCGTCCAAAATAATGGCAAATGTCATGCATGCATGATGCCCATTAATTTGTATTTCCATAATATCATTTGACTATTTCTTCTGGCTTAAATACTATGTCGAAACACCTCATTTGTTCACATTAATATGGTGTAAACATAACCCCCATACTAATTGATTTTTGGAAAAAATAAATTAGTTGACTGTTCAGTTCTCTAAACTACTAACACATATTAATCATAATTACTTTGTTGCATAAATATGTGCAAAGTGGCTATCAGCCATCACTGTCTCAAATCACTCATCGTTTCAGTATGAGCTTTGAGCATTTATGTCTTCTTCATTCTTTCTCTCTATCCATATCCAAATGTCCTTGAGTTGTAGATCCTCAAATGTTAATGCATCTCCTCAAAATGGCCAAGACTTGACCACATATTGCTGTCAACAACAGACATATGTTTTAAAGAAGCATGTTGTGGATATTTTTGGCATCCTTTTTCAAATTCAATGTAATCTTTAAGGATAGAAGTCCAATAAAACCCATGCCTTCTCAACAACCATCCTATCTTGAGTTAAGCTTGGTGAGCCCCATAAAGACCTTCTTGGATATGAGATATAGATATCAACCCTTTATTTTTATTCAGGCACTCTAAGATCACTCCATCGGCACCTCTTTTGAATAGTTTATTAACATATATAACATAATTGGTTTCTATTAACCTAACAACCACATCTGTTTTGATGTTTTTATTATGTAGATATTCAATTATTAGTTTTCTACAATCCTCTTGAACATCAATATTTCTAAATTCCATCATTGGTTGTCTATTATGTAGTAGAGGCAGAAAACCATAAATATAATTAATCTTTAGTGTGGTTTCTAAGTCGATGTTAAACTTGAAACTTGATGCTTTTTGATCAATTTCAATGGACTCATTATTGAGAAACTTAGAAATGTAATTTAAAGCGACTTCATAAAATTTGGATAACAAATTCAATGCCACATTTGCTTGTACACACCTAGGCCTTCATGAATACATTTATCTTCGCCAATCAACTATTTTATCACCAGTTGAGAGTCACTAAATATCTCAATTATCGAAGCCTTATAGCTTCGAAAGATCTCTAAACCAATTATTATAACTTCATATTCTGCTTGATCATTGGAACAAGTATTTTTCTAACGTCAAATCATGCATTATTTTGATGCGTTTAGTGGATTCAATTAATACCACAATCCACGACATTACTTCTTTCTTCTAACCATCAAACTAAAGTTTCCAAGTGCTTATAGACACATATCCAATCTTATATTCTCCATATGGTCCATCCTCATATGGACGATCTGCTAAAAAATCAGCCAAAGCTTGGCCCTTAACTGTTTTTTGTAGTGTATAGTAAATAAAAAATTCAAATAAGTCTAGAACCTATTTACCAATTATATTACTTAGAATAAGCATGGTCAATATATATTTAATTAAATCAAATTTAAAAATAACATACACCTATCTGAGCAATAAATAGTATCTTGATTTCATGGAAAAAATGTATAATATTAAACATAATCTTTACATTACAGAATACGTACATTCATGGTCATTTAACAACATACTAAGGTGATAAATGGCTTGTTCTTTTGGACCTTCACAGTCTTGACCTAGTAGCACTCCAATAAATGCATCGTAGGCTGAAATGTACAACTTCAGTGGCTTATCTTCTCTCGAGGGAGCCAAAACAGGTGACTTGACCAGGTACTTCTTGAGAGTTTGGAAAGATTGATCATGCTCAGCCATCCAATCTAGATCCTCTTGGTATTTTAGCTCCAAGAAAGGACAAAATATTTTAGTCTTTCCTGCAGCATTAAAAAACAAACCGTCAAAGGAAATTAACTTGACCCTAAAACCTTTGTAACTATTTTTTATTCTTGGGGGCTTCATTTTCAATAATAGATATATCATTGTTCTAATCAACTTGAATTCCCTTTTGATGTACCCAATATCCAAGGAAATTTCCTACTGAAACTCCGAAAGGCACAATTCAAAGGGTTCATTTTGAGTTGGCAAAGCCTCATTCTCTCAAATTATTTTGTAAGATGAGTTATATGGTCAGATGTTCATTTTGATTTTACGGTATTGTCATCAATATAACACTTTAAAAAGGGTCTAGCCATATCATGGAAGATGGTCTTCATTCCCCATTGGTATGTGACCCCTGCATTTATTAGTCCAGATGGCATTTTGTTCCATTCGAATGTACCAAAATTTCTAGGGCACCTGAATGTAGTCTTGTGAATTTCCTCTTATGCTATGCAGATTTGGTTAAAAATAGAGTGACCATCCATCATAGATGTGATAGCATGACCAGTTGATCTATCGACTAGTAAGTCTACTAATGGCATTGGATATTCATCCTTAGGAGTAGATGCATTAAGATTCCTAAAATCAATGCAGACCCTTAATTTTCCATTGTTTTTAATTACTGGGAGCTATTCAACACACCTAGTCATTCGAATGAAACCAGCCTTGAGTAACCTTTTTATTTTTTCTTTTATTTTGGCTATAACTTCTGGAACTAATGATATGAGGAAAAAAGAAGCTTGGGATATCCTACGGCTAGAGAATATTCGATTCTACTTGATAAAAAATTCTATAAGGAAAAATTCACAAGTAGGACATTCAATTATATCCCAAGCTTCTTTAAACATTTTTCCCGACCGTAGATGGCTAAAAAATAAATTATGATAAACCAAGAATTTCGAGGACGAAATTCCCTAAGGAGGGAAATTTGTAATACCCCGCCCCGATAAATTAATTAAATTATATATGTAGATTATATGATGAGGTATAAATTAGAGTCAAAGAAATTGCCGAATTGTGAATGAGTATAACAGGATTATATCCCTAATTAAATTGATGGGAGGACTTAATGACTATTATTGGAAAATTTGAGGGTAAAAGGTCAAAGTAAGTTAAGAGATGGTTAATTAGAAGACTCCTATTATCACGTGTGAACAATTAGGTATTTCCTTATGAGATATCAAAAATGAGCAAGGGCAATGCTGCGAAGTTGGAAAAGTTGGTCGTTCAAACGACTGTGATGGTCGTTCGAACGAGTGAAGGATCTCGTTTGAACGACGCAAAGGGCCGTTTAAATGTCACTGAGAAAGTTTGACACCCCAACATGCCTATCAAACCCTCCGTTGTTGAATTAAGTTTGGTCCAACTAACTATACGTAGGTATAAATATATATTACAGAATTGTGGGTTGTGGGGAATATGCTTGGTATGAGAGGAGGAAGAGAGATTCAGTGTTACAGCTAATTGTTGTCAATGGGAGGACCCTAAATCATATTTATTGTCCATCATGGAGAGATTTATACCTTATAGAGTAATTTATTATGAGGATAAGGCTTTCCTTAATTGCTGAACATCTCACTGCTGGATTATAAGAGGGATAGAAAATCGTGTGTAACCATAACCCACCTCATTTTATGCCGACCTAAACTCCCTCAAGAGTCCTAGCTTATCCTCCCTATCTTAAATTGTTGTCTGCCATTCTTTAAGTGTAGTAAATACACTAATACCGAATACTTATCTCCCTACTATCACGAAAATAGAAGCTACGAAAATATGTGAGATGTTATGGGGGGTTGATGGATATTTAAGGAGACATTATTGGAAGAAGATGAGTTTGTTACTGTAGGTATTTGAAGAGGGTTTTAATGAATCTCCTCTTGGAGTGTGTTAGATATTTCATGGTGCCAACTTTGAAGGGAATTTTGAGGCCACCTTTGGAAGTGGGGGGGTCCTCAACCTTCCTCGACATCTCCACCACATTTAGGGCTTCATTTGAGGTGGGAAATACTAACTTTGGTTTAAGTTTAATGTTGAGTGTATTTCAACATGTTGTTTACATATATTAGATTAAATATATGTGTGTAGTTGATTGGCTTGCATCCTAGTGTTGAGTATTAGCCATATTAGCATTTGTATAAAATGGTGTCAAAGGGATGATACAAAATAAGTCTTGAAAATAGAATATAATAATGGATATTTTTATAGAAATAAAAATGTAAGATAATAATATTTTGGTGTGTTTTCCAATAAAACTAAAAACATACATTTTTATAGAAATAAAAATGTAAGAAGTGTTATTTTGGTATACTATTAGTAAAAGCAAACAATATACATTTTTTGGGATAAAAACGTAAGAAAATATTAGTACGGTGTACTTTCTAGTAAAAGCAAGAATGAATGTTTTTGTCGAATAAAAATGTAAGAAAATATTAGTTTTGTGTATTTTCTAGCAAAAGAAAGAACGAACATTTTTATGGAATAAAAATGTAAGAAAATATCATTTGTATGTATTTCTAGTAAAAAGAGATAATGAACATTTTTATGGAATAAAAATTTGAGAAATGGTAGTTTATGTAAAAAGAAGTAATGGACATTTTGTGAAATAAAATGGGAAATGTGGAATGAGGTTAATGTTGTCAAAATATTTAAGAAATAAATATTTTTAAGTTTCTTGCAAAATGGAGACTTTACGAATAAATGAACATTTGTTGAGTTTAAAGAAATCGAGGAAATGTCTTTATTATATGAAATGCATGTTTAATCCACTTAGTAGGATTTTAGTATTTAAAGTCCACTTTCTATGCATATAAACTCTTAGTATTTTGATAATAAATATGCGAGCGAGTTTAAAGAAAGTCTTATTGGGTTTAAGCATGAAATAAGACAAGCGAAAATTTGGGAGCTTAAAATGTAAAGGGTGTTATTTATGCGTTAAAGTGACAAGTGTGAAAGTTAGGCAAACGTATGATATTAAACAAGTGTTAAATGGCCAAAGTGTTTTAAATGTTAAGTTCGAGACTAAATAACCATTTTGAGAAAAAACACTTGTTAGGTAACTAAATGGAAAGATTGGCTAATAAAGGGTAAATTGGTAATTTATTTAAATTGGAACATTTTTGTGTAATAAAAATGTTAAGTAATGTCTTTACACTAATATGTGTGAAAATGAATTTAAGTCCTGAAGTGTGAACTATTCTAGTATAAATCACGTGTGTGTGGATAAGGGACTTAAAGAAGAAAAGAAATAAGTTTCCAAGTATTAATGAAAAAACGGACGGTTAAGTTCGGATTTTGGCTTCAGCTAGGTAAAAGAATAAGTGGAATAATGTGAACATTTATAAAATATTAATACACACAAAAGGTACTCGGATGACACCAGGATAAAGCAAGAAGGGCCCGAAGACCTTGGGTGAAAAGTCTTAAATCACTGGCCAGAGCATATGGTGCGCATAACCGCCGATGTGGAGCATGTGTAAGTATGCGGTAAAAAGGAAGATTCTGAAAAAAAAGATGAAAGTAATAAGGGACATGTCAAGAAAAATGGGTTGTGTGGTAAAATGTGTTAATACAACCTAACTTGAATAAATGTAATAAATATTTTGGTAGAGATGAAATGGGAAAGTAAATGTGTAAATCTATTAATCACCATAAGTGAAAGTGAAAAGGCTAAAGTAAAGTGGACAAATGGGTGATTAAGTAATCCTAAGTTGTTAAACCCATAATTTGCATAAGTATGTATTGAAAGGTTTTCAAATGATAAACAAGTATTTTCTAACACGGTGTATGAATGTGTTGAAATGGTACCTTTCAATGAAAATAGTAAAGTATAGTTAAATGAATATAATGGGGCGATTTCGGTAAAGAAGCGGTTTCGAATAAATCAAGCATAGTGGTTTTAACTGTGGAATCGGGTGTATTAAACAAAGTGAGTAATGCTAAAATAAAACATTTACAAGATTAAGGTATATTAATATGGATGAGTAAGATTTTCGAAAGTAAAACGGTTAATGAATTGAATATGTATTTTTCAAAGGTACCTCTCTCTATATATAAATACATATATATTTTCGCATGCATGTGATTGTAGCGAGTGAGTATTCATTTTTGCCGTTCGTTTCCATACTATTTTTATAACTCCCACTCGGTATAAGCTATCATCCTCACTTCGTGACGGCAAGTTACGAGCAGTGTCATATTTTTAGGGCATTATACTAGTAATTATACTTTATTTATTTACGTTAGTAGCCCTGTTTACTAGGACTCGGGGTGCTCTCCATGGGTCCCACACGTAGTTTATCTTGAAACTTGAATCGCATGTTAAACAAATGTAACTTTAATTAAAATAACGCTGGACTAGCAACATTATATGGGTTGTTCCATTGCACTTCACACATAGCGACTCGATTCGGACCGGGTTGACTCATGGGTAACCCATAAATCCAGGTCATGGTGTTACAAATGGTATCAGAGCTCTAGGTTTAAAGTTCCTTTCGGGTAAGACATGGTGAGGTCCGTATTGGATCTTTCGATGTCGGTGTGGTTGGAGCCGATCACGCTAGTTCGATGACAGTTTGGTTCATTTCCTCGAAGGTAAAGTCTAAGAGGTTAGCCTAAAAAATTAGATTAATGCCTAGTGGCACATGATTAGATTGATGGTTGTTAATCACTTTCGCATTTCTAATTTGAACGGTACGGGTGCCCATGGAATCCAGTAAGTGTGGACACTGTGCTTTGTAGTGTAAGGTGTTGTTTCAACCTTTGATGACTTAGAGTCTTTGGAGATATTATAAGAATGGAATATCGCCAGTCAGGGAAGTGGAACCAAATTGTGAATAATCAATGGTAAGGATTGATTTCTAGAGTGTCATAATAATGTAAAGTGAAATCGTGATTTAAACCATATGTATCCTTGGGTGTGACACATATGAAGGGCCAACATCAATATTATAATTAGGAAAATTTGATCCTTGTGGAAATACCGTAATTGATGGTAAATTCGATAAGTATGAAAATTTGTGTGGAGAAACACTTAAGGATAAGTACAGTCACTCTTGGTTAAATATGATGATATCCTTGTGGGTGAGCACCTCAACGACTGTTAGCCGATGAATGTATCCTGTGAGCGTGATTATAGGTACGAGCCATCTATGGAAAGGGGTCGCGTAGGTGGCAATGATGAGTTTTAGTGACAAGGCAATGAACCTTAGGTAACCCTTTGGAGTAGTAATTGCAGGAGTAATGCAACATTTGATGAATAGGATCCTTAGTGACATCAGTAATGTATAACTGGGTGTGTATGGGTTACACGGTGTGTTTTGTATCCTACTAAGAAGCCTTAGTAGTAGTTGTAATAATGTCGTGTAGTGTGACTTAGATGGAAAGCTTGTGAATTCCACGATTGAAATTAAGTGGCTGGGTAATGTGTTTATAAGTGTTAGTCCCATAATAAGAACATACTAGGCCCGTTTGTTGGGGGACTTGGGTTTAGCGCATCTCAATTTATGTACCTTGATTATAATGTAGGTTGAGATAATCTTGATAACTGAGTTTGGTGTCATCACCCATAAAGCATTTGGGAATCATTGGCGTATTGGAGTTTGCATAGTGGTGGTATATCATTGATGAGTGTAGTAGGTTTGGGTTATGTTGATTTATAGAAGTACTTGAAGTTAGTGCCACGGCCTTTGTTTACAAGCATGTGCCATGATATGACCTTCGAGGATAATGTTAAAAAATAAATTGATCAATGCTAGGTGGTACACCTGGGAGACTTAGAACACGGTGAGGTGCATTATGACTTTTAGAAATGTCACTCGGGATGAAGTGCTAGGCATAATTAAAGCACCTAAGTGTGCTACCTGTATAGTCAGTGATGACTTTGTTAAGGGAAAATCATTAAGCAAGAGTGATGCCTAAGAGTTGAGACCCCATTAAAATGATTTTGGTTTGGGATCATGTAGGCGGTGCTAAGGGTAGTAGAAATGGTAAATAAGATGAATGTATAAAATTATGTAATCCTTATGTTTCACTTGAGGATAGTGATCTCAAAGACTGAGGTTAGTTACTGATATGACAACATTAGACCTCGTCTCGGCTCAAGCCAAGCTCGATTCAAGCCAATCCTATAAAGTGTTCTCTCTTGAACCATCCTACAACGAATGTCTCATCCTTGTCCTCGTCCAAGATGAGACCATAGGCCACCTTGGTGGGATTATGCCTTGCCTCATCCATCTTAAGAAGATGAGACTACATCTACTTGAAGAGACCCCTCGTCTCGACCTGACACGGGTAGGCCGAGACTACACTTGGAAATCATCAACATGATATTTAGAGGAACGTCAGTGGTCTCATACTCGGCTAGGACAACTCTTGATCCCAGTAGACCATATTTGGCATCTGGTAAGGCGCGTGGAATGGAACACGTGTGGGAGAGTGCACATGGGCTACAAGCCCACATGAGAAAAATCGTTACAACAGCATCAACCCCACATGTGGAGAATATCTCTTAATCATTACTAACATGAACAAGAGATAGATGGAACAATATCATTGAACAATTGGTGTTGTGCATGCCTCATGCATGATTGGGTGCGTATGACACCACCCCAGCCATATATATATTTGTATCCTACATTATTGTAAAAGGTCGATTATTGAAAACACAACTGAAACTCTGTGAAAACAATTATTAGAGAGAGAAAGATTTAGTGCTTGTATCCAAAGGCCATTAGAACCCATACTTAGTGGATTTCAGACACTCACACAGTGAACGTAGGCCCTCCAAAGACTGAACCACTTATATCTGGCGTTATCTTCTTCTTTGCCTCATCTCTTTCTGTGTTTATATATATATATATATATATGCCATACTCAATTGTTGTGCTGGTTATATCTTACTCATCACTTTGATCTGATGATATCATTTCTAGTATTATCAGTCTGGCTCCGTCTCCGAGAAAGAGATAACCATCTTTTTCCCTTCATTTGTAGCTAATCCACCGAATTATTTGGTGGTGGTCCAATATCATCCTTGGTTGAGCTTGAACCACCATTGAAAGAGCTTTAGTTTAAGTTTTAAAGCTCACTTCCAGTACATTACTTGTTTTTTTTTTTCACCAGAACAATTCAATGGCATCAGATCCACCTACTATAGGTGGACCCAGTACCAACCAAGACCTACCTCAGCCAGAAATCACTGAGGTGGTGGCAGCTCTACGCTCCTTGGTGGACAGCCAATGATAGATGCAAGCAACTCTTACAGCGTTTAGTCAGAACATAGTGGTTAGACCCATAAGCGATGTAGATGAGATGATAACTCCGATCGACAGGGAAGGCGTTTAAGATCTAATGGCTAGAGGGCCACCCCAGGCCCCGCACAAAGATCTTTCTCCTTAGTAAAGGCATAGAGATATGGCCAACCCTAGGCATTTATGCCTAAAAAGGTTGAGTCGGGAGCGCCCAAATGATGAGGATGATATTATGTTGATGAGGACGATAGAGAATATTGGGAGCCTTATCAAATTTGTAGAGGAACAGTGCGACCAATTCAGACTGCCTGAGCATGTAGCGACAGGTCGAGCTTAGAATGTAGGCCAAGGGCATCAGCTTTGGACAGACTAAGCAGAGGGTTGGCCTTTGATAGGCTAGGCCTAGCGGTAGATGACATGAAAAAACTCCTTTTCAGATCTCAAAGTATCGCTAGTTCTAGAAGGAATGATAGAGGTAATGACCCTCGACCTCCTAGAGGCCGCGATGAGGAAAAGTGAGAGGTGAATAGTCCATAAAGGATGGTTGCCAGAGAACCCTCAGTTCATCTAGTTGATAGAGAGGTGGCGGGAGAGAGCGTGGACCAGGACGAGGTTAGAGCTACGACCAAGAGGCCCTAGAATGATTCCATTTAACGACTAGAGGACAAAATAGGGGACATACTGAAGATCTGAGACACTTTGCAGAGGAGATACAGTGAAGGCTCCCCCTTTGTGTCCAAGATCGTGAGTTTTCCAACCCTAGCTAAATTCAAGCCGTTGGTAGTCACACCGAAGTATGATGGGATTACTAATCCAGTTCACCATGTGGAGATGTATCAATCAGCTACTGATATCTACTCAGTCTCAAATGAGATGAGGTGTCGGCCCTTCTCTAGCACACTTACATGTGTTTCCCACGTGTGGTTCACCTCTCTCCCTAGGAACTCAATAGATCATTTCAAATATCTAAAAGAGAGGTTTATACATAAATTTTTCTTTAGAGTAAGACTGCAGAAGAAGATAAAACACCTGTTATATGTGAAGCGGGGAAAGAATGAAAGTCTCAGAGAATACATAGCGACGTTCAAAAAGCAGAAATTGGAAGTTGAAGATTACGAAGAAAGTATTACCATGACCTCCCTGATGGGAGGTTTGCAGAAAGGAAAACTACTTTGGAGGCTTACCGAAGATCCTCCAATGTCTATGGCCAAACTCCTGGATATGGTTAGGTAGTTCATGAATGCGGAGGAGGCAATGGCTGCCAAAAGTGAAGATGAGAAAGGAACAAGCAACGGGGGTAAGTTCTATAAAAAGAACAAGGACGACAAGAAGAGGACGATAGATGACAAGTTCGCTGACTACACACCTCTGATAGTCAGTTGTGAGCATATCCTGAACGAGATAAATAATGATCAAACTCTGAGATGGCTCGAGAAGTTGAAAGCTCCTCCTCACAAGAGGAACAAGAATATGTGGTGTGAGTTTCACCAATATCATGGTCATACGACCGACAGATGTTTTGCTCTCAAGGATGAAACTGAGAAAATGATGAAAGCTGAAAAGTTAAGAAAGTATGTTGACAAAATTAGTTCAAAGGGTGGCCGAGATGACACCCAAAAGAGGAGGAATGGCAAGTGTAAGACTGACTCCCCAGCAATAAGAGATGATGATGCTTCAAACAATGATGATGAAGCAGACCGAGACCTCCCACCAAAGATAGTTGATCCTAAAGTTCGACTAAATATGATCTCTCTAGGGGTGAGGATGATCTGTGGAGGACTTGCTGAAGGGGGAAAGAGATTGCTGTAAAATGGCACACGTAGAAGAAGCCAAAGCTCTTCCTCCGAAACCCAAAGAAGTGCATTCAACATCGATTGAGCGGAATAAGGTAAAAATAACTAAAGTTGATATAAATACTTTGATTGTTGGTTTTTTAGGCTGTATTTTAAGGGGATCTTATCCCCACATGATGACCCATTGGTGATTACAACCTTGGTGCATGGGTATGAGGTTCCTAGAATATTGGTCGATGGTGGCAGCTCGGTCGGTGTAAGGGTTTAGGACTGCTACAAGGGTCAGGGGTTGAGCAAGAAGAGTTGATCCCATATCACCAACCTCTCATTGGTTTCAGTGGGGAGAAAGTGCAGCCTTTGGGAATCTACGAGATGGAAGTTAGAATGGGGAATAATTGGCCAAAATGCATCACAAAAAAAGATCAATTTCTTTGTTATTGATGAGAACGTCTACTCGGCCTACAACATAATCTTGGCAAGGGTAGCCCTCAAGGAGTTTTAGGACGTGCCCTCAACAGTTCACCAGATGATTAAATATCTAACTTCGTATGGGGTAGGGGAAGTTCAGGGTGACCAAGTTAAGGCGCACAAATGCTATTTCAACTCGGCTGAGGAGAGGGAGGCATATAAGAGGGCCACTACAACTTATAATATTGGTACTCTTAACCCCAGAGATCAAACAAAGCTGAAAAAGGGAGAAGCCACTGAGGAGGTAGAATCCATTGTCCTAAATAAGGACGAGCCGAGAAAAATAGTCAAAATCAGTAAGGCCCTGAAGAGAGAGATTAAATAGGAGTTGATTAAATTTTTAAGGAAGAGGCAAAGCATCTTTTCTTGGAGCCATGAGAATATACCTAGTATTGATCCTAAGGTCCTTTACCACAAGATCAATGTGGCCAAGGATGCAAAGCTACTTAAATAGAGAAGGAGAGTCTACTCCAAAGAGAAATATAATGTCATCAGAGAAGAAGTGAAAAAATTGGAAAAGATCGACTTCATTAGGGAAGACATCCACCCTGAGTGGTTAGAAAATGTAGTCATCATCCCCAAGGCCAACATCAAGTGAAGGATATGTGTTGATTTTATAGATCTGAACAAAGTCTGTCCCAAAGACGACTTTCACTACAAAAAAAAAAATCTTTTTACTACGGTGCTCCAACCGTCTCAAAAAGTCCTATGACCATCTCAAAAGCCTTTTGTGACGCCATTTGAGACGTCAAAGTAGCGTAGTATTAGACCCCCATTTTAAAAGATTTTTAAAACGATAGCATCCGTCTCAAAAATTTCTTTTGAGATAGGAAATACGCCGTCTCAAAAGATATTATTTACAGGATCCTTTTAAGACGGTAAAAAAGTCGTCTTTTAAAGTTTTTTAGAAACTGTATATGCCGTCTCAAAAGAGTTTTTTTAGACGGTAACATAACCGTCTCAAAAGGTCCTGTAAGGACATTTTTGTCCATTATCAATTTGCATGTCGTACGCCATTACACCGTTGAAGAAATTCAAGATCGCATCTACAACAACGGATCGAAATATCAAAGCGTCTTCAACATCATAACCTCTGCGAGAAAGAACTTGGTAAAGTTTTGTTTTTAAGTTCCTTAAAGTTCATACTTAGTATTGGGAATTTTTTATAAAAGTATGAGGCTTTTAAAAGTATTTTATTTTTCTGGGAAACTGGACCGGTCCGCCCTTTTCAAACGAACCGATCCCCCCCCCCCGGACCGGTCCGCCTACCTACCGAACCGATCCGCTTTGCTCCAGTATACCGTAGATCGATTGCGAACCGAAGAAGCCTATTTTAAAAAAGAACCGATCCGAGGTCGGATCGATCCGCCTCCTAGCCGGACCGGTCCGACTGGGATAAATTCGAACAGTTTTGTGTAATGTTTTTCCACCGACTCTTATTCTCTCTATATATTCCTACTTCGTTGGTGTATTCCTTTAAGTCTTTGAGAAAACATTTTTAAGAGTTCAAACACAACAAGACTTTGATTTTTGATGTGCCAAACATCTTTTTGATTCACACACAAAAATCCCAATTACTTTTGTGAATCTTTTGTAACCCTAGAACACAATCTTTGCTATTGTTCAACCTTTGTGCGGAGATCTTTGCAACCGAGGGCTGCATGTCATTGCTGAGGGAGTCTCTACAAAGTGTTGTTGTTGCGTGTCATTGAGGAGAGCTGCGGTTCTTTCTTTGTTGTTCGGGTTGCGAGTCCTTGGAGGGTGCTGTATGTATTCTCTTGCTGAGTTCAAGACTGCGTGTCTTTGTAGGTTGGCTGCGCGTTGATCCATTGCAGATTTCTCTATGTAATTGTAAGTTGCGATTTATATATTCATAGTGAAATAAAGGTTTTACCCGAAAGGGGATTTTTCCTGAAATCTGTGCCTCAGCGTATTTTTGTGTCACATGCTATCTTTATTTATGGGTTGACACACGCACCTTAGATGCATGTTTAAGGGCTGTATTTATTTGATTTAAAAGTAGACTCTAATTAATTAAGGGTTCTTGGAAACTTATGAATTTAATTTAAATCGATATTACACGCTTTCTCAGGTCCTCATCTATGGAATCCTTTTGAGACGGCAAAAAATCCATTTTTAATAATTTTTGCGCCAAAATTAAAATTTCATCCATTCCATAATACGCTCAATATACTTTTAAACAAAAACTCTTAAAAATAATAAATGACATTTTGGCATCCCATTTCAACAAATATAACACAATTTTCCATTTAATTAAAAATAGATCCATACAAAGATAAAATAAAAAATTTCAACATTGTGCCCACCAAACTAAACATCTCTACAAAATTTAACTTGTCTCATTAGAATAAGTATTCTCAATCTTCAAGCAAACGATTTCCATCAAAACGTGTCTTGCCTTGTCCACAAAATATTTCGGTCTGCATAAAATTTATTCAGTACCATAAACACAGAAGTAATCTTTTTTAATAGTTCCTATTAGTTACAATCTTTAAAAACCTTATCAAATTTGTATATCTTTGTTTTATTTACTTTTAAACACTTAATATTTTTTTAAAAATTCGACAGAGTCTCCTTTATTTATTCATGAAAACCAACCTGTTTAAACATAAAAATTAACTCAAAAACAACTATAGAAACAGCAACAACATTGTAAACAACTAAGAGCGAAATAGCCACAACATATATCCTACCTAATACTCAACCAAACTAAATATATCTACAAAATTTAACTTGTCCCATTAGAATAAATACTCACAATCTTATAAGCAAACGATCTCCATCAAAACGTATCTTGCCTTGTCCACAAAAGATTTCGACCTGCAATAAAATTTATCCAGTGTCAGTTACCATAAACAAAGAAATAATCTTTTTTTTAATAGATCCTATTAATGACAATCTTTAAAAACCTTATCAAATTTGTATATCTTCGTTTTATTTACTTTTAAACACTTAATATTTTTTAAAAAAATCGGTAGTCTCCTTTATTTATTCATGAAAACCAACTTGTTTAAACATGAAAATTAACTCAAAAACAACTATAGAAACAACCACAACATTGTAAACAACTAAGAGAGAAATAGACACAACATATATCCTACTTAATACTCAACCAAACTAAATATCTCTACAAAATTTAACTTGTCCCATTAGAATAAATACTCACAATCAAACGATTTCCATCAAAATGTATCTTTCCTTGTCCACAAAAGATTTCGACCTGCAATAAAATTTATCCAGTGCCAGTTACCATAAACAAAGAAGTAATCTTTTTTTTAATAGTTCCTATTGATGACAATCTTTAAAAACCTTATCAAATTTCTATCTCTTCATTTTATTTACTTTTAAACCTTCATTAAATACTCTTCATTTTATTTAATTTTTACAATTTTATTTATTTTTTGTGCCATATCATACGATATGAATCGCGATACGATTAATGATTCACAATACACAGGGTTTTGATACACGATACGTATCACCATTGTCGATTGTGAGTTGCCTTATATTTGAAACAGGGGATTCGAGTGAAAAAGCAAACTATTTTTTTTAAATAAAAATGGACTTTAGTACTAGCATGGACAAGAGGACGAACACAAAAGAAAAATCTAGGAGTACACATAACTCACCCCCTTTAGTAAGCCAGCAATTGGAGTTAAAAATACAGTTATCAAGTTGCATCACTCGAGTAAATTTACGATTCAAATTACAACGATTTGAAATTTGAGGACATATAAATGACCCTAATTTCACAAAAACAACATAAAAATGAAACTGCAATGGACTTAATTCGAGACAGAAAAGAGAAACTCCACGATCTGAGATAGTAAATAAAATGAAATTTTAGATCTACAAATTTCATGACCAAATACTTATAAAATACTGGTAAAAATATTTTTACAAGTCGTCGAGTAATTTCATGGTTGAGGTACCCCTTTTCACAAAAATATAGCGTGCAACACCATCATTATGTCATAAATCATATACTCGAGACAATATTCTAAGGAAGGTCAAGAAATCTTCCTTCTGAGCGTTGAACGTTTGATCACATTCCTACACAATCAATGTTCTTGTCATATGCGAAGGTATCTAAAGCTAAGACAAAAAAATTGAATCTACCTTATACCATAGGTAAAGTCAAATTATTTTAAAACACATTAGTGTAAACCACCAGTAGGACTCCTAGCAGTCTCTTCATTACTCATCTTATCTTAAGGATGCATACAACTTCTTTACCTTTACTTCCCAAACTCAATATTGGTGTAAATGCCAGTTGAAACGACACATCCTTCCCAAACTATACATTATTAAATGGAGATCAGTACATAAAAAGTTTCCCACTACTCACACTCTAAATGGTAGAGAGGCTTAGATATTACTTCTAGATGTCAACTTTGTCTCTCAAACTTCTAGACAATCATGAAAACTTAATTCAATGCAGAGGCAAAACTAGTTTATTGTTATTATTTCTTTAATATTACTTCTATATGTTATAACAGTTATAAATGTTTTATAACATATGTTTTATAAAATCTATGTTTATGTATTATTTGTATGTTACATTTGTGGGATAATTTCAGAGCTATATCAACTATCTTTGGAACACTCCCAGATTTTTCAATATAGAATTAACATTTGGTATTCAGTTATGTTTGTAAAAAAAATATATTGGCCCAAACCAAACAGAGCCTATATAAAGCAAAATTATATACTGACCAAATCTTTATACTCTGTAATATAGAACATTTTAAGATATCGTCATGCCACGCTCCTCCCAAGCTTTGAGACATACTTCCAGAACGCATAAACCCCAGCTAATGCCAGAAACCTCTCAGAGTATAGCATCCATGTGTACCTCTAAATTTATTTAGAACTAGTTAAATTTTGATAGATGATAATAATGCAATAGACCAACTTAAATTCCTAGTTTACCAAATAATGTCAAGATGTACATTAGTCAGTGTGTAAGGGTTACTTACAACATTAACGAATGAAATTTTTGACACATCATTCAGCCATTAAATTTTTTCTATGTGTAGCATTATTGAATAGACAATAGTTGTTTGGCTTAAGGACTAAACAATTTTAGGCCTTTCATAAATACGTTTAAGCCCCACATCAGATATCTTGTTCTAGTAGCGGGGATCCATTTGACAAGATTAAAATAATTCAACCAAAACTATATCATCCTGATCAGGGTGATAGGGATCAATGTGAAATCCTGAAATATTGTGCTCAATAATCTCAGCAGGCCCACCATGACAAGTGAAAAAGGTAGGAAGCTCACAAGTCATGGCCTCAATAATTTTAAGAACAAATGCTTCATATAAAGCAGGCTACCAAAAAGTGCACATGTCATGGCCTCAATAGTTTTAATCTATTCATTTCACCTGTCTTGGACACCCTCTCACATTCCAAAAAAGCCAATTTAACATTTGGATACTTGGTTGTTAGAGTTTTTCGAGTTGGATCTTAAAATTCTCCTTTCTATATTTTTTTCATTCGAATGTTAATATGCAATCTTCAATATCTGGAGGGGGTGATGGGATCTACTGAGGATATAAATTATGCCTTCCGTCCACTTATTCAAATGAATCTTTTCCATTTTGAATTTCATCCTCTTATATGTCTAATCCCTTTGCTATAGAGACACATGACTAATCTTCTAGATTTTAAGAATAAATAATTGTTTTTGTCAATTCTGTAACGTTGTCACTTCTTGGTTTTAGTTTATTTAGCTTTTTATACTCTAAATGGTCTCTTATGATTATATAGTCCCTCATTAATGCTTTATTCCTCCATTATACCTTAGTCAGATCCTCCACTCCTATCACTTAAATCAAATGACAAAATCAGCTGAATTGTATTCCTTGAACTGCATTTTTGCTGTCTTGTATAGTTTTTAAAGTCCCTTGTTTCACTCTTTCTCTAGAGTCTTGGATTGTAATTATTTTTTCCCGTAGTGTGAATCTCATTCGCATTACCAACCACGTATTGAATAGCATTTTTGTTTGCATTTCACTATAGTTCAGCTTATCCACAACTATGTCCATAGTAGATTTTGCTATACTAATAGCTGAAAAATTATTGTTGACGGGATTATTTGTATTCAAAACACTTGTTCTTAAGTTCAGCATGTGAGTAATATTGGAAGTTCGCACAACATTTTTCATCATATTCGTAGTTTGAGCATCATTGATTTGCGTTTGATTATTACCCACAACATTCGTATCTTTCAAGAGAGCATCAATTCATCTGTTTTTTTGTACCAAGTTAAAATATCGATTGGTTTCTTTTTCCTATAAATGATTATCTTTTTTTAACCAATTCAATTCATGTTTGTTTCCCCTATTTAAATCCCCTGCAGTCTGATACCTCTTCCTCAAACAACGAGATTTGTCATGCCCCAGCTTACTTCACAAAAGATAGTAATTTGGAATGTTTTCATTTTCTTCTTCTTTCCAAAAACCATCATCTTCACAACCTAGCCATACCTAGTGGGGGAAGGATCTCAGTAAGTTCATAGAAACACAAAATTTAGTAACATTTGGTCTCGATAATACATTAGTTGCATCATCCAATTTCAACGATGTACTAAGTATGTGTCCAATTGAACATTAAAATAATTTGGTGAAGAATTGTAGTGGGGGTAAGGGAGGTTTACTCAAATTGGAACAATGGATGATTTTATATCAATCTAAAATTTAGGAGACAATTTTAGGACACTCCATGGAGATCTTCTTCAAAACTCAGCCTTATCGGTGTTTGTTTGTGGTCTATGAGACCAATGGAGAAGTCATCTTTCAAACTAAATGGGTAGAATAGTTTGCACATATCTTCGATTGTTGGTCCTCCCTAGGAAAACTTCCCTACAAGATCATTTTTAATTGGAAAGGCAATGTTACTTCTTTACTTTGCTGAGGAAAAAAGCAGATTCTCCGTTATTAAAATAAATGGCTTAGTTATTAATAGGATAATTAGTGTTAGTTTTGAGTGTAGAAGAAAATTTGGGTTTAACAGGTGGTTTTCGTTGAATTTTTCAGTGAGGTTGTTTATTAAAAGTTTGGGTTTTGTCTAACCTCCAATTACGAGGAAGTCGTGTTTGAGAGTATCAGACAGAGGCCTAACCTAAAGTGTGTTCCACCCAAAGGCATTACATTTCCAACTTTATTTATCTTTTCAGGGGATGAAAACCCATCTACGGTATTTACAAGCCAATGTGTTGATGTTAGGAAGAATGGAGGTTTAAAGTTGCATTTATTTAGTTCTACCGTAGATTATATTGCTAATTCTACTTAGTTTATAAGTTTTCCACTAAAAATTATCTTAACTTGGAAAAATATGGAGGAAATATTTAATGCACAATTATTTCAAACGAAACTATATAGTGCGCATAACGACGAGATTTATCGATAGATCAACACTTCACGCTAGAAAAAAAAGCGTGAAGTGGATAAACTAGAGAGTTTTAGAATCAAGTTGGGACTTAATGCTGCTTTTGCCAACACTAATAGTGAGATATGGTGCTTTATCAAAGAAGGTATAAACTGTGAATTTGGTTCTACTAAGGACCAATGCATTAATTTGTCCTTTTTGATCAGTAACGCCATGTTAAGGCTAGTTCCATATATGCTATGAATAGCAAGATTGAAAGAAAGGGAGTTATGGAAATTTTTAGTTCAAAATTATACTAATTCTCCATGGATATTATCCAAGAGAAATGCTTTAATGAGATTGATAGTAATACCTCATTTTTTTCATAACTCAGTTAAGTTTAAGAGAAGGAACTTGGTGATGAGAAATCATAGATCTTAATGGTCATATTCATAAAGGAGAGAAGGATATTCAAATGGTAGATGCTAAGTTTTTTATGGATCAATTCACATATGATTAGATCTTCAAATCAGAATGGATTCATTAAAAGTAGAAACATGATTAAAAATTTCAGTTCACTCAAGAAATGGTTTTTATGATTTCATACGAAGACTTTTTGGAGGCAATGTGGTTATAAAGTTGGCTTTAGCTAAGGCTTATGATGGAGTGTCATAGATGTTTTTATACAAATTCTAAGGATTTTGGATTTTCTGGGAACTGTATTGACATGATACGGAGGCTGATCTTTAACTACCGATTTTTAATAATCATAAATGGAACTCGTAAGGATTTGTATTCTCATATCGAACTCCTAGGGATTTGTATTCTCACTTCGAACTATACTAGAAGAACTTGATTTTGCTATCCTAGTGCATTTTATGGAGTAGCAAATACAAGGCATTTTCCTAGCGTATTCCATAAAATATACTCCCCAGATATGACCCGAGTTGAAAATTCAACAAGTGCTTTTACAGCTAGAAAGATGTTTACAGATTTGTATAGTTCGAAAACAGTATGCTGTTGTAGCTTCACAAAAAAATAGTAAGCTGTTGTAACTTCATTTTGGTATAAAAAGTATTTTCCGCTCTATGAAATAATTTAGAAAACAGTGAATTTTGAGAGTTAAAGTTAGAATTAGGTTAGGAGTATATGTTTTTGGTTGGGGGAGGCGGTAGAATTGGGGAAGGTGCAGGTGAAATGGTTAGAAAATTATTGGCTCACAGAGGTTTGAGCCTATGAAAATAAAGTTCCTAAACAAGATCAATCACTTTAATCTCATTCCCTTTTCCGGTGTTTGTTTCAATGAGGGAAATTGGTACTTTATTTATGAGTATGTTGAAAATGGACCCTTGAGTGATTGGATCTATTACGACAGAAGTGGCCAAGATGATAAGTTTCTGAATTGGGCACAGAGAATACATATTGGTTTAGATGTTGTCACAGGTCTGAATTATCTCCACAGTTATACCTCCCCTCTGTTTTCAACAATTTAGTATTGGGGGATAACTCACAGTTATACATAATGGGGGATAACTCACAATCAATAATTTAGTTATTTTAATTGGGAATATAAACAAATTTAAGTATCAGAATATAAACAAGATTATTTAGCAATCCAAGGCATTAAATTGGCACATTAGGCATGAAATAATCTTTAGATGGTGACACAACCAGCATGCTCATTTCCTTTTCATCTGGTGATACAAATGTTAATGGTGGGTAAATATATTTTGAGCAGGAAAAAAAAGAGAACAAGCCTGATGATTTATAAAATCAGGAATGAAAATAGTGATTAGATTGATACTGCAGCAGGTATTCAAGGCAGTTCAAATCAGTGGACATTAAAGGAGTAGAGAACATCCTCAAAGTCATTCATAATCAAATATGTGAGAATCAATATCTTATGCTAGATGAGGTTCCTACCGATGAAGTTTGGAAAGTAATACCTCATGCTTAAAGGAAGTGTTAAACCCTTCTCACACCCTTAAGGCTTCCCCTTCATAAGCAAGACAGTAGAAATATTAGTAAGGTAGCTTCTATAAAATCTTAGTGGAACATCAGAACTAAAGATAGCCCGTGGTCTAATTACCCTCCCAAAGTAGCCATTTTCTTATGGAAGTGCCTGCATAATATAATCCCTTTTGATAATAACATTGAAAGGATGGGGGTTCATACTACTTCTCAATGTAGATGTTGTTACAAGTGAGTGGAAGATATGACTCATTACTCATTCAAGGCCCCATTGCTTTTGAAGTCTGGAATTACTTTTGCCGATATGTTTGGTCGTAAATCAACTTCTCATCCCCAAATGATTTGCTTATGTCTTCTAATTCACAAATAACTAGCTAAGATTCACCCTAAATCACAAAAGTCAATTGAAAACTAAAAGACATCTAATTTCTAAAAGAACAAACTATCTGTGTTGAAACATATTTGAAAAAATACAAGACAATGGAAAATCCAAAAGTAAATCAATTGAAATGACAAGAAAAAAAACTATCAACCTAAAAACCTCAAGAGGAAGCACTAACACTAATTCATCTTCATTAACTTAGGTAGAAAACCAACATATTTTACAACACAAGAAAAATATCATGAGAAGACTTACAGTTCAGTAGCATAAGAATAGAGCATGGGGGCGTGGGATAACAATCGCACAAGCCGACACAGATTGTGCACGAGAAGACTTGTTGTTCTTTTCTCACATGTGACCAATACTAGAAACATTGCGATATGTATAATCTAAGACTTATCGTTGGACTTTGCAATGCACATGTATTACCATGTTCTTTTCTCACCAGTATCGGCCTAAAAGGTGCCAGCTCAAGTGTTCGTTTATAGGGGAATATTACAGGACGAATAGATATAACCAAACATCCTAAACATAAGAGAAAAAAGAAAAGTCAACAAGGAGATATGAATATCTGAGACCAGAAAACTAAAATTTGATGGCGTCGACGTGTCGAGAAGTGAGCGGGTTTATAATTCAATCAAAGATATGATGGAATTAGGCCTTTGAATAACAAGTCCAACAAACGGTCCTCTACACAATAGATTAGATGCTCCATTTACAGGGTTTCTGAATGGCTTCCTTAGATGCCCATGGTGTGGTGTCCATTAGGCCTTAGCACAAAAATGATGAGTCCCTCCTAGGTATGCTGGATAACAAAATGATTTACAAGCATAGAATCTTGGATAGAACCGCTAAAGTGAGCCAATATAATGTAGATGATATACTACGCGTATGTGTGGATGCCATTTCAGATTTGGCACCCGATGCTCAAGCACGCTATGAAGAAGGATTCAAATACAAAAATATATAGTTTGAAAAAATAATGTTAGTTTATGGTTGTTTCATACTTGAACTTCTATGAAGGTCAGTAGCGCGTGAGAATAATGTTACACACCCGATATTCATTAAGGATTGATATCACCTTATAATGAAACACAACCTACTACGACTAGAGAACCAAGTCCTTTTTTATGTTATTATATAACTCTTTCAACCTACTGTCCGAAAAATTATCATAGATGGTACAAAGTGGTCACTTAAGAAATATGTGATTGACTTGTTCCTTGCTACTGTGAGTTCGAACTTACTGAAAATGGAAGTAAAGGATAGCATGGATGAAACTGATAATCTACATATTCAGTTAACGAGTGCAACGTTATCACTTAAGAAACATACTCTTCTGTTTTTTGACAATATGTTGGACCAAGACTTCAAAATGAGAGAGGACGGTGAGATTGATGAGACGAAATGTGATCATATATTAGATATTTTACACAGGTACAATCAACCAAGATATTATGTTTGTACGGACAATTATCCCAGTGTTTATTACTTTATAACTGATCTTGACAGGGTGAGCATCAAATTCAAACCGAGCGGCGGCTGAAATTTTCTACTTGTGAAATTTTAAGCTTCTTGTTTATTTCCTTCTTGTTTGATGAATCTTTATCAAATCACATCTTCTTTGATGGTATATCCTTACCAAATTGTATCTTCAAGATTGTGAGACCCTGATGATACATTTCATGTGATTATGACAAAGGGGACGGCTCCAACATTACCTGTGGAAGAGGAGACGATTATAATATCATGTAGTCGTTGTTTGTTGTCAGGGTTGTTGAATATTCTATGTCATATATCAAAATTTATTTTTTTGTTTGTTTAGATGGTTGTGTCATATATGTGGTACACGTTTATAATTACAATCGGTATGCGTTGATGACTTCATCGAAACATTCTTGAGGAATTTGATAGCTTATGAGCAGTGTTCCCCTAATGTATCACATTTCGTCACATCTTATGCTATGCTCATGGACACAGTGATTGATTCTAAGGAAGATATTAAATTGTTTATAAAGGAAATATTGTGGGGCCTTCTCTTATACTTTACCCCTAAATATCTTATTTTTAGAATATCAACACTCTTTCCCCGTGAATACACCTTAAAAAGACAATAAACTTGCAATTTTGGTTAGTCAACCAAATGTCAGCCAATCAAATTCCCCCACATGCACTAGAGAACATTGAATACAAACTTATATTAGATACTAGTGGTAACACATGCGATGCGTAGGAAAGTGTGGTTGAAAAAATTATTATTTTTTAATCGGATGTGGTCATTCAAATAGCACTCCCCATAAAGTATATAACTAACAAAAGTTTGGGGAAAAAACTAAGTTAAGTTAAATACCACGTGAATGTATACCACAAAAAAATATTTAAGTTCCATATATAGTGAATAAGATTTTATCATATTGATAATAAATATTCACTATTTGTCTTGAATTAAAAACATGTCATGAGTCGCCATATAATTATCATTAATAATTATGAGAAAACGGACATTTTGCACATGATACTTTGATACCTCTTAGGGTGCTCGCGCCTCTTTTTAATCTACTCGGTTACTATTTATTTATTTGTGGGGGGATAACTATGAGAAAAAGTTTACTTGTCTTTTTATTTATTTATTTCAAGTACCACCTAATATGTTGGAGTTTGTGTCCCAACACTTAGTGATATGAATGTATCTATTTAGCATTTGATATGGTGTTGGATAACATTGGAGATTTTTCAATGGTAATAAATGTTATAATTAATTGGGTCAACCACATAGATCACAAATAAAATCGTAATCAAATAGTAAATGAAATTAATGGCATAAACTATAGCAAAGAACATGAATTAATTGACAGAAACAAACATATCAATAATTCTAACTAAAATTCACACATACAAGCATACGAATATTCTTATAAATTAATCTTAAAATCATACTACAACAACTAATTGACAATTCGAGTTTTCAATTGGTTCACCCTCAACCTCCTACCACCAGTACAAATCAATTCAATACAAAAACTAATGATATTAATCAATAACCAATAATTAAAATTACCTTTATCCATATCAATTAGAAACGTCGATGAAAATACGTCACGCAATCACTAATTCGTAATCAGTAATCCCCTATCAAATACCCATCAATAAAAAACATATTATTTCCACTGAAAATCATTGTTGTGATATAATGCAGACAAAAATTACTATTTCATGATTATAGGTAATTTCAATGGTAACAAAAACCTCCAACTATTCTAATAACCACCCAACTACATCAAGGGCACATCAAAATTACTTTTTCATTATCTTTTCTTTCATTTTAACAACAACCAAACAAGGAATTTGAGAATCAGTAGATAAAAAACAAATTTTATATCATCAATCGTAAAATCCCAATTTCATAATATTCTACTACCCTCAACCCTAATTTTTGAAACCCAACCTAACTAGAAACCTACACAATCACAATCCCACCACAACCAAGAGAAAAGCGAGCACTGCTTACCAGCTGCTTGGGAAGGGAGAGATTAAACGCGAGCAGCAATGTCCGGGGAGAAGTATGAGGGCGATCGCACGGGAGAAAATGGCTTGAGATTTTTTTTCCAGTTTGCGTTATTTTTTTGTTTTGTATGTAGAATGGTTTCATTTCTTCATAAGGCGGGAGTTAAAATCGGGAGGGTGGGAACAAAAAATATTTGAGCCGTCTCATAAAGTGGACTATTTGAGATGGGTGTTATTAAGCTATCTCATGTGTACCACTTTATAAGACGGGTAATTATAGCCATCTTAAATACTACTAGTTATTAAGACGAAAATTTTTATCCGTCTCAAAAGGTATGTTTTAGAGACTAAAATTTTAGCCGTCTCAAAAACCTCCATCTTAAACTACGTTTTTTTGTAGTGTTTCCTTTGCCAAGGATAAATCGGATGGTTGATGCTACTATCGGCCATGAGTTAATGAGTTTTATGGATGTCTACTCAGGATATAATCAGATATTCATGGATCCAATCGATGCTGAGAACACATACTTTATAACTTACAAGGATACCTATTATTACAAGGTAATGCCTTTCGGCATGAAGAATCCTGAGGCAATATATCAAAAAGTAGTCAATAAGATATTCGAAGAGAAGATCGAGAAGGCGATGGAGGTGTATGTCGACAACATGTTGACAAAGAGTCTTAAGGCCGACACTCATGTGACTGACCTTGAGAAACTTTTGATACTATGGATGAGTTCAGGATGAAATTCAATTATGCCAAGTGTGTCTTCGGGGTGGGGGCAGGTAAGTTCCTGGGATTTATTATGAATCAGCAGGGAATTGAAGCAAACCCCGATAATAATAAAAGATGTGTAGAGGTTAACTGGACGGGTGGAAGCATTGAACATGTTTATTTCTAGAGCTACCGACAAGTGTCTTCCCTAGTTCAAGGTACTCTGAAAAGCTTTTAATTGGAATGAGGAGTGAAATATGTCCTTTTAAGAGTTGAAGATCTACCTCGGTTCTCCACTCCTACTGTTAAGACCATCTCGGGAAGAAAAATTATATCTGTACTTAGCAGTGTTTGAATCGGTCATTAGTGCAGCCATAGTCAAAGACGAGGGTGGTGTGCAAAAGCTAGTGTACTACGATAGTAAGGCCCTCCAGGGGGACGAGAAGAGATATCCTAAAATGGAGAAGTTGGCCTATGCTTTAATCCGTGCCTCTAGGAAGATAAAGTCGTACTTTCAAGTGCACACTATGGACATCCTCACCGACTCTCCTCTCAGGCCGGTCATTCATAAACTCGGGAAATTGGGTAGGTTGATTTCCTGGGAAATTGAGTTAGGGGAATTTGATATCATCTACCAGATAAGAATGGACATTAAGGGGTTCACATGGGACGAGGACGATGCAGATGATATTGAAAATCCATCTTGTGAGCCAAAAAGAAGAGTATATATCCCCCGACTGAGGCTGAGATGAGTACAATAAGGAGTAAGGTATCTGAGAATGAGGAAGAGAGGTACCTCTTCAAGAATGGGACCTTGGAAGAGGGTAATTTTTCCAAAGATGTTATTGTGTGGAACTTGTTTGTTGATGATTCTTCATGTGAGGTGGAAGTAGAGTAGGTATGATTGTGTTGGACCCAGACAAAACTGACATCTAATATGCTCTGAGGTTCAATTTTAAAGCCTCTAACAATGAGTCAGAGTACGAATCCTTTTTGGTAGGGAGCTCCCTTGCACAGGCATTGACGTTGGCCAGCTCTTGGTCCATAGTGAATCCAGGTTAATTTTGAATCAAATTTTGGTAGTATATGAGACCAAGGACGATAAAATGGCCAAATACCTCGGAAGGGTAAAAATAAGGCTGAAGCATTTTAGAGAGGTAAAGCTGAAAAGGAAACCTCGGTTAGACAACAGTCGGGTCGATGCCCTGGCAAGATTGGCTTCTTCCATGAGAATAAAAATCTAAAGGTCGGTGCTTGTAGAAATTTTACATCGGTCGACCATTGAAAAGGGATAGCGCTGTAAAAAATTTCTTAAATATGAATACGGTAGCTTCTTGGATGGATCCTATCATCTAGTACATCAGGGATGTAGAATTGCCCGATTCAAAAGTTGAGAAGAAGAAACAGAGGTACAAAGCGAAAAAGTACTCCAACATAGGAGACATCCTTTATAAGAAAGGATTCATATTTCCTCTACTCAAATGTGTCCATCCATCTGAGGTAGAGTGTATTTCGAAAGACCTATAAGAGGTATCTTGCTCTAGCCACATGGGACGAAGGTCATTAGCAAAAAGAATCATCACTCAGGGATACTGGTGGCCGATGTTGGCCAAGGATGCAGCTGCATATGTGAAGAAGTGTAACAAGTTCCAAAGGTTTTCCACCATTCCCCATCATCCTCATCAACTTTTGACATCTATTACCTCCCCCTGGCCATTTGCAGTTTGGGAGATTGACTTTGTAGGACCCTTGACAAGGTCTGTGAACAATTATCACTATCTGATTGTAGCTATTGATTATTTTTCAAAGTGGGTGGAGGTTGAGGTGATGATCACAATTACGGAGAAGAAATCCTTCCAATTTATTTGGAAAAACATTATCTGTAGATACGCCTGCCTAATTTTGATTTCTGATAACAAGAAGTAATTTAAGAATATCTCCCTCGAGAAGTATTGTGAGCGGGTTAGCATAATTTTTTTTTCAAGCGCCGACCCCAGACCAATGGACAGATAGAGGTAACAAAAAGAATAATTCTTAACGGAATTAAGAAAAAGGTGGAAGATGCAAAGGGGAGATGAATTGAATAGGTGCATTGTGACACCCCGACTAATTAAAAATCGGGTAGCTACTCCTTTATTCAAATTAATACAAAATGTCAAGTTGGTTTAGTTCATAGCATCACTGTTGAAGTCTTTTTATTTTATTTAAAAAATTAATAGTCACCTAATATTTAAAAAGTGAGATGCCAAATTTTATTAAATTAAATTAACATGCAACCAATTAAATTATAAGCTAACTATACCACATTCACATAACAATCACAATAGACATAATAATGGAATAATAAAATGAGTCTGGAGTAACACTCCCCTGAATAATCCAAATACTGAATAAAATCCATTACAAAGTCTGAATAAATAAATAAATCCAAAACTGAAATGAAACTGGGAGTCTGAGAATGCTATCTCTAAATGAAAAGGGGGCGACATGCCCTAACTGATAAATGAACCTGAATAGAATCAAATGCAGAATGTGGAGGCGTCTACTACCGAGATCCTGTAACTTCCACAGCAGCTACAACACGTCAATGGAATGGAACTCCTATGCTTGGCGTCCCTGTGGCTGGGCAACTAAAAGGTTTTACAAGAAAAATAGATTTGAAAGAAAACGGGTCAGAGCCTGAGGTGAAAACAGTTTTAAAAATATAGCAAGTGTTTAATTACATTAAACAGTAAATATTATGTACATGTCAGTGACGTGCTCTCACATGAGTCCCTCACCCCTCAACTAATGTGTACGCCTAACGTATAACCTTAACCCATCTTAATTATATCGTTAACTAACTCAATCTTTACTACTTCCTATCCTCACATATACTATAGGGGTCTATTCACAACCTTTTAATATATCCTGCGTGTACCTCACCTTTTCATTGATCAAATTAATTTATAACAATTACGATAGAAAATTCTCATCTTAAATCCCATTGAAGAAAGTTACAATTATTTATATTCACACTTTAACAAAGAGTCTGTTATAATAACAAGTCTATTATTGTCGGCACAAATATACAAATAAGGCACCCCTAGGCTAAGCAGCGGTGCACACATACTCTGATATTGAATCCCGATAAATCACTTATAAGGACTACGTGTTTCGAATCTCTTAGGATCCGTTTCAATAAGCAAAATCACTCATATTGGAGGCATACATAGTTCACATACCCATGGGTTATGTACATACCTACACTCCCATGGTCAGCTGACTTATTAACTCACAAATAAGCCATTCACAGTCCTATGTCCTTAAGGTACCAATCTAAATCCCCCCGTAGGCACACAAAGATTAGATGGCCCTGTTTCGAAATCCGACCTCCCTTGATAGCAAGTATGGTAGGTATGTCACACACATAATAATCCATTTACTAAGCATTCACACAACTTAGGTAACTTGTTATATTATTAAAGGTATGTTCTCAGCCCTATACCATTAGTCCAATTCGTACACCATTATAATTCAGGATGATATATAATATATTTCGCCGATACGTTTCATGTCGTATAGTTTTGGGTACTTAAAACCTAACCGAAGAGGTTAATAAGTCTCCTACTTTTCCCACATATTAATTCAGTACTCTTAAGCTCTTATTCATGTCCCAAATTCTAACTTATCACTCTTAAGAATTTATATCATGTTATCGCATCATAAAATAGGAAATTACTCGTCGAACACTTGTAAATTCAACACTACCATTCAACAAGATTCTAATATGTTCTGGGATTTAATTATATCCCTACTGGTCTTCCTCAAGTCCTAATGTATTCACATAATCCCCAACTACAACGTTCGATGGCCGACGACACTTAAATTCAAAAAAGGGAAAAAGGTCATCATTTCTGGGGAGATCGATCAATCGATCTTGAGCATCGATCGATCGATGGTCGATTGATCGACCTATGAATGTCGATCGATCGATCTTCATTTTTTAGTCCTAGATTTTTCCTAAATCTTCATTACAACGTGTGAAATCCTAATGTAAGTATATGGGGTCATTATACAACCTAATTACATGATTCTTACCGTTCCAAAACTTTTCAATCATCAACAATTAGACTTTTCTTGGATCAAATCCTCATATTATCATAAAAACCCTATTTTTCTATTTTCTTTAAGAACTATCATACTTCTCTTTCCAAATACATTTGTAATTAATCAAGGGTTATGATTTTGTTATTGAAATACTTCCAGAATTAAACTACATGCAGATCCTATCCAAAGCTTAGGTTTCTTCTCCAAATTTCATAAGTTTCAATCATTGTTCATAGCTATCATCAAATTTTACACTATCATGGATAAATTATTCGCTAAAACTTAATGAAATAAAATCACTTACCTTGGAATTAATGTTCTGATCCGTTGGTGACGTTTAGGGCTGGTTCTCTCCCTCTCTCCGGCCATAATTCCGACGAAGAGTGGTGGTGTGTGGTGGCTATGGCTTTGTAACCCTCTTATAACTTCTCCTCTTTCTCACGTTTCCCACTCCTTGATTTTTGATAGATAATGGACCTCATATTGGCTGATAAATAAGGCCTAAAATTTGTGGGTCAAAATCCCTTAAAAATAAAATGACCAAAATAACCTCCCAGGTTGCCGGTCTGGCCTAAAAATGCACGGGACCCAAACTAAATCACCGACTAGTGTTTTCTGACTATTTCGACCCTTCTGGACACGCTGGCGCACTCAAAATGACCATACGGATGATAAAATTATACTTTACATTTAAATCAAATTAAATTGATTCCTGGTGCGACTGACACGCGCGTCCTTACTTAATTTCCCGAATTGTCGTATTTATGACTCACGACAATTTTAATAAATTCAATAATCATATATTACCATATTTACCCAATAATATTCAACATTATCATCATAATCAAATACCAACTCACGTAACGCTAGTATTTAAATTCGGATTAATTTCTAATTAATTCCCATTTAATTTAATTAATCCCAATAAATAAAATCAATAAAATTACGGGGTATTACATACTTCCCCCTAATAATAGAATTTCATCCCAAAAATCGGTAATAAAATATACTTGGCAAAATTAACTCTGGATAACGCTCGGGCATCTTATCCTCGCGCTCCCAGGTAGACTCTTCGACATTATGATGCCGCCACTGAACACGTACTAACGGTACTATCTTCGACTTCAATTTACTCTCGCTATGGTCTAGATTAGCAACCGAACCCTCCTCATAAGAACTATCTGGTTGTAGATCAATATCCTCGAAAGTAATGTGAGTATGGGCCAAATCATCCCGAAGATATCTCCTCAATGAGAAAATAAAGAGCACGTCATGGACCTTATGTAAGTGTTCCGGTAACCCAAGTCTATACGCGACTAACCCAATTAGTTCGATGATAGGGAATGGCCCCAGATATCTAGGCGCCAATTTCCATTTCCTACCGAAATGCATAATCCCCTTCATAGGAGATACTCTAAGAAGAACCTGATCCCCCACATTGAACTCTCGAAAGGATCTTTTGGCATCAGCATAACTCTTCTATCTGTTATGAGCTACCTGAATACGGCTTCGTATCATCTCTATCCTCGTTTAAGTATACTGAATCACCTTCGGCCCAAGGAGTTTGTTATCCCCCACCTTTAGCCAACATGATGGGGATCGACAAGGTCTACCATACAACGCCTCGAATGGAGCCATACCAATAGTGAACTGGTAGGAGTTATTATAGACAAACTCCACCAGTGGAATATACTGCTCCCAACCACCTCCAAAGTCTAGGATGCACATACGCAACATGTCTTCCAACATCTGATTCGTCCGCTCGGTCTGTCCATTTGTCTGCGGGTGATAGGCTATACTCAATCATAACTCCATTCCCATGGATTCCTAGAAACTCTCCCAAAATCGTGACACAAATATCTTGTCTCTGTCGGATATGATATTAAGAGTCACCCCATGGAGTCTCACTATCTTAGCTATGAAGATTTGGGCATACTGTCCCGTAGTGTAGTCTGTTGGGGCTGGCAGAAAGTGAGCAACCTTTGTCAACCGATCCACGATCACCCATATGGAGTCGAGACCTCTCGGCAACGTAGGTAATACCGTGATGAAGTCCATGTAAATGCTCTTCCATTTCCACATAGGAATCTCTACTGCCTGTAAAAGTCCTGCCGTCGTATGATGGTCCACCTTTACTAGCTAACACGTGGCACATTTTAAAACGAACTCGGTAATTTCTCTCTTCATCCCGTTCCACTAGTACTATCGCCTCATATCCTGGTACATCTTATCCCCACCAGGATACACCACGAATTGCGACCCGTGCGACTCTGTCATTACCCCGTGTCACAAGTCTTCCCCCTTAGGAATAACCAATCTCCCAATGAAGCGTAAGCCCCCGTCTGAACTAATGGTATAAGACTCGGCCCCCTCTGCTAACAATTGTACTATCTGCTCTTGACAGAACGGGTTTGCAGCCTGGGCCTGTATCAACCTCGTAATAATCTGGGGCGTAACTGTTATCACCGATGTTTAGGCACATATTCTTCACATTTATCCCCTTAATTTCAGTATTTTTATGATCCCGTGTAGTGTAAATATCTTGGATTTGTCTCTTATTTATGCTACTAACCCATTTTGGCAAGTATTTCGTGTTTTGTGTATTTCTCATGTGTTTTACAGGTATTTCACGCAAGTTAGTGCGAAGGAGAACTCAAAACAATGAAAGAAACCAAGAAATGGAGGGTTGAAGGGCATTTTCGTAATTTTTCAGCCTTAGTCCGAAGGTGGGGCCAACTAGAAAGTTGAAGAGCTCTAAATTACAAGAATACTGGAAAAAACGGCACCTCAATCCGAGCTACAGTGAAGAAGTTACGATGTTTTGAAGTTGCGGGATAATGAAGAGTCTGGATGTGCGGATTTCTATCATTAATTATGCATTTAATGCAGTGCAACTCTTGGAAAACTTGTTCCACAAGCACTATTGGTTGTCAATTTCGAGATTTTGTGCTATAAAAGTCCATGACCTACATCATTTGAAGGGGAGTTGCTAGAGAGAGGCTAGGTTAGGAGTAGGTTAGAAGTGCTAGATTGAATTTTAGGGTTAGATTTTGAGAGCAAATTTTCTATTCCTTCAAGAGTTTTCATGAACCCTATTTTGTAAGAATTTCTGAATCCCAATTCCATTCTTGTTGCTGAATTCAAGTAATCTCATTTCCATTCTCTTGTTTTATTATTTGCAATTTATTTATAATGTCTTGTAGATCCTTAATGTTGTGTATAAATTTGTTTTTTTTTATCCAATCATGAGTAGCTAAATTCTCAAGGGTTGGGGTACATGAACTCAATCCAAGGCAAATTATTTGTATGGAAAATTAGAAAATAAATGAAAATATTGGTTGAATCGTGAATGAAAATCATATATGCATTGTCATATCTTTTAATCTCTCTTGCCCTAGGTACTTGGGATGTTTAAGAATGCTTTGTATGTATAATTTGTCGTTCACCGCCTTATATTGATCTTTGATTTCATATGATGCGGTCTTGAACCTCATATATGTAATGCTTAGTGATGATAAGGACTGGATTTAATCAAGAATTTTGATTTACAATTCTAGTATTCTAATTGAGGGATTGTACCCTACCCTATTTTCTCCCATTTGTCAGATCTAATTTCTTTTGCACTTTTCAGTTTGTTTTTAATAGAAATTTTCCCAATCATCATCTTTTTCATTTTTATTTTAGAAGTAATAAATCAATTAAATTCTATAAAACAGTCCCTGTGGATTCGATACCCAGACTTACTACTATACTCCATAAAAGTGTAGTTAAAAGTTTAGGTTTTTTTGTATTGAGGTTGGAAGCCGATAACAACGACTAGCGTATTACACGGACGCTCGGTTTTTCCACTCGATCAAAATGGCGCCATTGCCGGGGACTTATTACTATACTCCATAAAAGTGTAGTTAAAAGTTTAGATTTTTTTTTGTATTGAGGTTGGAAGCCAATAACAACGACTAGCGTATTACACGGACGCTCGGTTTTTCCTCTCGATCAAAATGGCGCCGTTGCGGGGGAATGTTTTGTTATAGATTATAATTGATTTACTATTTCGAAAGATTTTTTTTTCTTTGGATTTTTTTACCTTTTTTGTAGCCTTGCACAATTGAGCACTAAGAAATGTAGAATCCTCAACTACGCACCTTTGTACTCAAATTTCCATTTACATACTATTCGGTAATAATGTCTTTTCATGGTGAGTTCGGTAATTATAATGGTTCATATGGTAATCGTTTTCAAACTTTTTATTCTCAAGATTCCGCGGCTCGACCTATTACCATTGGTGAGGCCGTTCTAACTCTGGAGTGTGAAAGGCTTGCAAATGAATATAGGAGAGAAATTTATATTAATTATTCTCAAGAATCTGTGCCTCGGCCTATTACCATGGGTGAGGCCTTTCTAAATCTTGCGTATGAAAAGCTTGAAAACGAATATCGAAAAAAAAATCATTTTGGGGAATCCAATGAAGATTTTTTCTCCAATATTTGTGAAACTATAAAAGGTTTTCAACCAAAAGAGGAATCCGAGGTTTTAGAGCCAAGGGATCCTACTTTGGAAGAATACACGCTTTTTCTAACCAAAAGAGTACTGGATTTTCTTTCCACCCAAAGCACAAAGAACATCGATTATGGTCTTCTGAAGGAAATGGTCACACTTTGCGATGATGTGCGTTCTATTTTGGAAAACAAAGAGGAGGTTGAGACTTGTGTCACCTAAAATTTTTGAAGAACATCTCATTGAAAGTGAGTCTTGCTCCCTTGAAATTCAATCTCCAAGTGATGATGAATCACTTGAGATTGAGTTTATTTCATCACCATTTTCGTTCACGGTTATTGAACCATTAGAAGTACCGCTAGATTCCTATGAGTCGGTTGAAAATTCTGAAACGTTTACACCTTTTACCGACAAAGACACTTTGCTAGAATTGTTTTCTAATATGGAATGTTCCTTTTTGTGTGCCCCTCTCCCCATACTACTTGAAAAATCTTTGGGAGGTGATTATATTTTTCTTGGATCTCAATTGTACTTGTCCCACCTAGCATCCAAACCCCCCATCATCCCGTTAAATTTTTTAATTGGTGATGGTTCATTTTCTCCATCTCACACATGCCTTCCATTTTTCAAACGGAATTCTTACTTTTCGGGAGGCATGCATCCTAATGAGGGTACACCATTAATCCCTCAAAGTCAAATTGTATTTTGGGTGGACCCTCAAATTTTTCGACTTTTAGTGTATGATTTATTAGCTGTTCAAATGTTAGGTTGTAAATAGTTAGTTTTTTTTTTCTTTTTCTTTTTCTCTTTTATTATAGTCTAGTTTTGAGAGTTAGAGTTTTTGTTATTCTTTTTGCCATGCTTGGTTCTAACATGTTTTGTAGATTCAATGGACTCGCACTCATCGGGGATCGCTCCATTTGGGTAATATCTATCTTTTCCTCTCTTTATGTTGTGTTCTTGATTTACATTGAGGACAATGCAACATTTAAGTTAGGGGGTGTGGGATATTCTTCCCATTTATTATTTAGATTCATTGATTCGATCACATGTTCTTTCCAAGTGTGTTTTTTTTTTTAGAAAATAAAAAAAAATTTGAAAAATTTAGAAAAAGCCAAAAATATTTTTGTTCAAAATAAATTAAAATTGGAATTTAAATTTTTTCAAAAATATCACCTTTATTCTATTTAAAGTCTCAAATTGTTAACAATCAAAATGCACTAAGCCAAAATTGACCAAAGATGGAAATTGAAAGAAAATTGACGACTTTACGAATAAGTGTGGAGATTAATAAAACCCGGTGAGATTTCAAGCCTTTCAATTTTTTGTGAGTTTTTAAATCAATCCTAGTTTATGATTAACTTAAAATCCTTTTCAGCGTTTTAATAAGTCGTTGATGATCTCAATCCTTTGTTTTGATCGGTTATGGGAAATGTGTGAGATGTTGTCTCGAAATTCATGCTAAATATATCTCTAAACTTAATTAATATCGAGATGCATATGGTAATGTGATTAGCAATTTGGACAATGAAGTAGACCCTCGTTTGTTACCCAAAAATATTAGCCATAAAAAGTTGTGAAAAATAAAATTATCCTTTTGCAACCAAATTTGAGCCTAATAAAAAATTTATCCTTTCGTTTGATAACCCGAAAAATCCAAATAGCCCGGAATTGTGAAAATTGAGAAAATTCATCAAATAAAGTCCAAATTGTGCAATAAAAAGGGGCAAGAAGAAAAAAAAAAATAGAAATGCTCAACAAAAAAGAAAAATAGCAAAAAAAAAAAAAAAAATAGAAAAAGAAAGAGAAAAATGAGCAAATGCCCGAAAAAGCACAAATGGACGTCATAAGGACATTTTCCAATTTCGAACATTCCGTTTATTCCCATTTTTACCCTTTACACCTTTTAACCCAAAAAGTCCTAACTGAGTCCGAATGGCAAAATTAATTACTGCGTGGAGAGTTAAGACATGAAAAGATAATATGAGAGATTAAAATGGTGTGAATTAGAGGTGATGTTCCCATTTCCTAATAACCGTAATCCGATGATGAGATCTTTTCACCATAAATTTCCTTCTTTTCAATTTTGTATGCATGAATTTGTGTCCATTATATTTACTCTTTATATCATGCATACCGAGAGAAAATAGCCACAATTCGAGTGATTCGTTTGTGAGTGCATCCGTAAGAATTTGAATCAAAACGAATTTTCGAAAAGTAACGTAATGCTCAATCGGTGGAAATTTGAGGTTGAATTTTTGGTTTTGCACACACACACTATGGTTTGAGACAGTTGAATATGAATTTATGGTGAGTATTTTTCGAAAATTTTAAATTGTACAATTTTTAAGTATTTTGATCTTTATTTGAGTCAATAAAGAATTTTGTGGGTGTATTCACTGCAAACCCTCACGAGACAAAACTCGTCCTACTAGGGTAACCTAGGGGTTTAAAGGCTTGTTGCATATGCTCAATGCAATTGCTTGCCTGCGAAAGTGGAATTTTATTTTAATAAAAGAATTTTCAAGAGTAGAATTTTGGCTAATTTCATTTACATTGCTCGGGACGCGCAAAGTTCTAAGTTAGGGGGTGTGTTTAGGCACATATTCTTCACATTTATCCCCTTAATTTCAGTATTTTTATGATCCCGTGTAGTGTAAATATCTTGGATTTGTCTCTTATTTATGCCACTAACCCATTTTGGCAAGTATTTCGTGTTTTGTGTATTTCTCATGTGTTTTACAGGTATTTCACGCAAGTTAGTGCGAAGGAGAACTCAAAACAATGAAAGAAACCAAGAAATGGAGGGTTGATGGGCATTTTCGTAATTTTTCAGCCTTAGTCCGAAGGTGGGGCCAACTAGAAAGTTGAAGATCTCTAAATTACAAGAATACTGGAAAAAACGGCACCTCAATCCGAGCTACGGTGAAGAAGTTACGATGTTTTGAAGTTGTGGGATAATGAAGAGTCAGGATGTGCGGATTTCTGTCATTAATTATGCATTTAATGCAGTGCAACTCTTGGAAAACTTGTTCCACAAGCACTATTGGTTGTCAATTTCGAGATTTTGTGCTATAAAAGCCCATGACCTACATCATTTGAAGGGGAGTTGCTAGAGAGAGGCTAGGTTAGGAGTAGGTTAGAAGTGCTAGATTGAATTTTAGGGTTAGATTTTGAGAGCAAATTTTCTATTCCTTCAAGAGTTTTCATGAATCCTATTTTGTAAGAATTTATGAATCCCAATTCCGTTCTTGTTGCTGAATTCAAGTAATCTCATTTCCATTCTCTTGTTTTATTATTTGCAATTTATTTATAATGTCTTGTAGATCTTTAATGTTGTGTATGAATTTGTTTTTTTTAATCCAATCATGAGTAGCTAAATTCTCAAGGGTTGGGGGTACATGAACTCAATCCTAATACAAATTATTTGTTTGGAAAATTAGAAAATAAATGAAAATATTGGTTGAATCGTGAATGAAAATCATATATGCATTGTCATATCTTTTAATCTCTCTTTCCCTAGGTACTTGGGATGTTTAAGAATGCTTTGTATGTATAATTTGTCGTTCACCGCCTTATATTGATCTTTGATTTCATATGATGCGGGCTTGACCCTCATATATGTAATGCTTAGTGATGATAAGGACTGGATTTAATCAAGAATTTTGATTTATAATTCTAGTATTCTAAAGGATAATTTGTTAAGGATTGAGGGATTGTACCCTACCCTATTTTCTCCCATTTGTCAGATCTAATTTCTTTTGCACTTTTCAGTTTTTTTTTCTTAAGTAATTTTTTAATAGAAATTTTCCCAATCATCATCTTTTTCATTTTTATTTTAGAAGTAATAAATCAATTAAATTCTATAAAACATTCCCTGTGGATTCGATACCCAGACTTACTACTATAATCCATAAAAGTGTAGTTAAAAGTTTAGGTTTTTTTTTGTATTGAGGTTGGAAGCCGATAACAACGACTAGCGTATTACACGGACGCTCGGTTTTACGACTCGATCAACCGACATGAATGATCAGGCCACTGTGTCCTGGTGTCCCAACTCCTTCCACTTTGCTTTCCACACCTCGGCCACCTCACCTACTGGCCTAAGGCTCAACGCGTCTGCTACCATGGTAGCCTTGCCTAGGTGGTATTGGATATCGAACTGATAATCCTTCACAAACTAGAGCCACCGACGTTGATGCATATTCAACTCCTTATGCGTGAAGAGGTACTGAAGGGACTTGTGGTCTGTGAATAAATGAAATTTCTCCCCCAGGAGAAAATGTCTTCAAATCTGTAGTGCAAACACGACTTCCGCTAAATCCAAGTCATGGGTAGGGTAATTCTTCTCGTGAGGCTTAAGCTTACGGGAAGCATAAACTATAACCTAACTTTCCTATTGCAGTACACCCCCAAGTCCTAGTAAAGACGCATCAGTATAGACTACATACTCCACTCCCGGCCTGGGCAATGCAAACACTGGTGCTGAAGTCAACTTGTCCTTCAACTCGTCAAAAGTCAACTGGTAGGCATCACTCCAGAAAAATGGCACACTCTTATGAGTCAGATGTGTCAAAGGACCCGATATCTTCAAGAACCCCCGAATAAGCCTCCTGTAGTATCCCGTTAAGCCCAAGAAACTACATATCTCTATCAGTGTCGTGGGCTATCCCCACTCCCTCACCGCTGATACCTTCATCAGATCAACAGATATTCCCCTATTTGAAATGAATTGCCATAAAAATTGAACCTCCTTCAGTCAAAACCCACACTTCTCATATTTTGCATACAACTCATTCTAACGCATTGTCGGTAAAACATGTCTCAAATGCTCATCATGTCCCTCCTCTGTCTAGGAGTAAACCAGAATGTCACCAATGAAGAAAATGACAAACTGGTCTAGGAACTCTCTAAACACCCTATTCATCAAGTCCATAAACACGGCTGGGGCATTGGTTAGGCTAAAAGGCATAACCCTGAACTCGTAGGAACCATATCTCATCAAGAAGGCAGTCTTTGATACTTCCTCCTCCCTGATGCATAATTGATGGTATACCTATCTCAAGTCAATCTTTGAGAACAAGGCAGCTCCTCTCAAGTGGTCGAATAAGTCATCGATTCGGAGCAACGGATACTTATTTTGTATCGTGACTTTATTCAACTACCATTAATCTACACACAACCTCAAAGATCCATCCCTCTTCTTAATGAATAGTAGAGGGTCACCCCACGGTGAAGTACTCCTACGGATAAATCCCTGGCCCAACATCTGCTCAATCTGATCCCGTAGCTCCCTCATCTCCACTGGAGCCATACGATAAGGTGCGCGGGCTATTGACCGAGTCCCCGACGTCAAATATATAATAAAGTCTAACTCTCTACTAGGAGGTAATCCCAAAATATCCTGGAATATATCAGCCAACTCCCTAACAACGGGAATCGAATCAAGTGGTATCACCACCTCCCTAGAGGTATCATCCTCTATATAGTACAAATGAGTGGACGATCTTGCCTCATGACGAGACATCGCCACTAGGAACATCTCATGTTCGGGTATGGAAAAAATAATACTCTGACTGAAACAATCAATCATGGCTCGATACGCAACCAGCCAATCCATACCAATGATCACATCGTACTCGGTCATATCTAATACAAACATATCGACATGTAAAGTAAACCTCCGAATCTCTACTCCCACACCTCTACATATAAGAGAAATCACAGAACCCCTACTCAACAGTGAATCTACACAAGTAATAGTGCTCTCCGCTATATCTTATAACCCCATAGCGCGTGCAAATATCATGGAAATAAAATAGTGTGTGGCTCCCGTGTCAAATAAAATACGCCCCATAGTCCCGTGAATAGAAAATATACCCTCAATCGTGGGTGGGTCATGCGAGACTACGGCCTTCTAGAACTGGTAAACTCGATTGTATTGAAGCTGTCCTTGTTGGACTGGGACTGCTGGGATAAGTGGCAATGATGTCATCTGCGGTGGTGCTGGGAGGGCGCACGAGAAACATCGATCTCTGGGGCTCATGTCGAGCACCCTACTGCTGCTGCTGCAGGGCCCTGCCCCACATATGAAACATTTTATGGAGTTCCCCCTCTTTGACCCACCCCACCCTACTGGACACCCTACTGGACACTCCTGGCTACCACATATGAAACATTTCCCCATGAAGTTCCCCCTCTTTGACCCTTCTTCCCACGACCTTGATGGCCGTTACCACCCCTACCCTGGCCATGCTGAAACTATTACCGGCCCTGTTGGCCCTGCTGACCCTGCTGGTCATGCCGAAAACCTCTGTGGTCATGATTGAAACCTCCCTATCTAAATCTCTTAGAATACCCCTGCTAGGAACTCTGATCACCCTACCTGTGCTGACCTTGAGCTGACTGTGCCCCACTAGCACCATTACACCCTGTCCTGCCCTGTTGGATGGACTCTCCTGCTCGCTTACCCTTTGAAAAATGAAAGTGGTGATCCTGGCAGTGAAGTAATGCTGCGTTAACCACATCTGAATAGGTGGCCAATGAGAGATTACCCAGCAGGTGCTGACGAGTCCTCTACGTCAACCCAACCATGAACTTCTGGATATTCTTCTCTTCAGTAAGGATCTCATCTGAAACGATGTTCAGCTCGGCCTCATACTCTGCCACTGTCCTCCCTTCCTTCTTAAGGTTCATCAATTTTTGCCTCATCTCGGTGTCAACTGCTAAGAGAAAATATTTACGATCAAACTTCACCCAGAACTCCTGAATAGAAAGAACATCTCTCTCCTCTGCAGTGGTAATGGACTCCCACCACTGCAACGGTGCTCCTACCAGCTTAAATGTATCCAGTATCTGCCTCTGCACATCTGTACACTCATATATCCTCAAGTGTCTTTGGAAGTCCTTCTTCCACTGGCTCGAAATAATAACGTCAAATTTCCCTGTGAACTCCAGAGGGTGCACCTTATGAAAGGCATCACGAATATGTTCCCAAGCAGACAGGAATGCATGAGCCTGGACTGGGGCTACCATCGGTGCCTGAGGTGGTGCCTGCTGCACGACTGCTAACGTGGTATTTACCCCCTGGGCTATAATGGCGGAAACTTTCGCAGCGTTCATAGAACGCTGAACTGGTGTAGGCTGAGGCTCGGGCTAGGCACCCCTGGGAACTCGTTGTACACGTCGAGGAGGAATCTAAAATGAGAGAGAATTTTTATAACTCCACAGTTAATAGCTCAAAATAGCTAAAGAACATAAGATACACAAAAGAGTACAACAATCCTAAAATATAGGGCTCTATATCAAAGGACGCTACGCAAAAACATAACAAGTCGTACAGATCCTAAGGACACTAGAACCTGATGCTCTGATACCACCTGTGACACCACAACTAATTAAGTACCGGGTAGCTACTCCTTTATTCAAATTAATACAAAATGTCAAGTTGGTTCAGTTCATTGCATCACTGTCGAAAGCATTTTATTTTATTTAAACAATTACTAGCCACCTAATATTAAAAAGTGAGATGCCAAATTTAATTAAATTAAATTAACATGCAACCAATTAAATTATAAGCTAACTATACCACATCGACATCACAATCACAATGGACATAATAATGGAATAATAAAATGAGTCTGGAGTAACACTCTCCTGAATAATCCAAATACTGAATAAAACCCAATACAAAGTCTGAATAAATAAATAAATCTGAAATTTAAATGAAACTGGGAGTCTGAGAATTATATCTCTAAATGAAAAGGGTACGACATACCCTAACTGATAAATGACCCTAAATAGAATCAAATGCAGAATCTAGAGGCGTCTACTTCCGAGATCCTGTAACTTCCACAGCAGCTACAACACGTCAATGGAATGGAACTCCTATGGTTGGCATCCCTATGGCTGGGCACCTAAAAGGTTTTACAAGAAAAATAGATTTGAAAGAAAATGGGTCAGAGGCCGAAGTGAAAACAGTTTTAAAAATATATCAAGTGTTTAAGTGCATTAAACAGTAAATATTATATACACGTTAGTTACGTTCTCTCACATGAGTCCCTCACCCCTCAACTAATGTGCACGCCTAACGTATAACCTTAACCAGTCCTAATTATGCCGTTAACTAACTCAATATGTACTACTTCCAGTCCTCACATATATAATATATGGGTCTATTCACAACCTTCAAATATATACTGCGTGTACCTCACATTTTCATTGATCAGATTAATTTATAACAATTACGATAGGAAATTCTCATTTTAAATCCCATTCAAGAAAGTCACAATTATTTATATTCACACTTTAACAAAGAGTCCGTTATGATCACAAGTATATTATTCTCGGCAAAAATACAAATAAGGTACCCCTAGGCTAAGCTGCGGTGCACACATACTCATTTATCGAATCCCGTTACATCACGTACATAAGGACTACGTGTTCCTAATCTCTCATGAACCGTTTCAATAGGCAAAATCACACATATTGGAGGCGGAAATAGTTCACATACCCATGGGTCACGTACATACCTACGCTCCCATAGTCAGCTGACTTATTAACTCATAAATATTCCATTCATAGTCCTATGTCCTTAAGGTACCAATCTAAATCCCCCCATAGGCACACAAAGATTAGATGGCCCTGTTTCGAAAGCCGACCTCCCATGATAGAAAGTATGGCAGGTATGTCATACACATAATAATCCATATACTAAGCATTCACACAACTTAGATAACTTGTTATATTATTAAAGGTATGTTCTCATCCATATACCATTAGTCCAATTCGTACACCATTATAATTCAGGATGATATATAATATATTTTGCCGATACGTCTCATGTCGTATAGTTTCAGGTACTTAAAACCTAACCAAAGAGGTTACTAAGTCTCCTACTTTTCCCACATATTAATCCAGTACTCTTAAGTCCTTATTTATGTCCCAAATTCTAACTTATCACTCTTAAGAATTCATATCAGCTAGCGCATCATAAAATAGGAAATTACTCGTCGGACACTTGTAAATTCAACACTACCTTTCAACTAGATTCTAATATGTTCCAAGCTTCAATTATATTCTATCGGTCTCCCTCAAGTCCTAATGTTTCACATAATCCCCTACTACAACGCTCGATGGCCGACAACACTTAAATTCAAAAAGGGGAAAAAGGTCACCATTTTTGGGGAGATCGATTGATCGATCTTGAGCATCAATCGATCGATCGACCTATGAATGTTGATCGATCGATCAAGCAGTTGTAGGCTACGAGTTTCTTCATTTTTCAGTCCCAGATTTGTCCGAAATCTTCATTACAATGTGTGAAATCCTAATGTAAGTATATGGGGGTCATTATACAACCTAATTACATAATTCTTAACGTTCCAAAACTTTTAAATCATCAACAATTAGACTTTTCTTGGATCAAATCATCATATTATCATAAAAACCCTATTTTTCTATTTTCTTCAAGAACTATCATACTTCTCTTCCTAAATCCATTTTTAATTCATCGAGGGTTATGATTTTGTTACTGAAATACTTCCAAAATTAAACTACATGCAAATCTTACCCAAAGTTTAGGTTTCTTCTCCAAATTTCATGGGTTTCAATCATTGTTCATAGCTATCATCAAATACTACACTATCATGGATAAATTATTCGTTGAAACTTAATGAAATAAAATCACTGGCCTTGGAATTGATGTTCTGATCCGTTGGTGATGTTTAGGGGTAGTTCTCTCCTTCTTTCCGATCACAATTCCGACAAAAAGTGGTGGTCTGTGGTGGTTATGGCTTTGTAACCCTATTGTAACTTCTCCTCTTTCTCACGTTTCCAACTCCTTACTTTTTGACAGATAATGGATCTAATGGCCTTCATATTGGCTGATAAATAAGGCCTAAAATTTGTGGGTCAAAATCCTTTAAAAATAAAATGACCTGAATAGCCTCCCAGGTTGCTGGTTTGGCCTAAAAATGTCCGGGACCCCAACTAAACCCCCGGCTAGTATTTTCTGACTATTTCGACCATTCTGGACATGCTGGCGCATTCAAACTGACCGTACGGATGATAAAATTATACTTTACTTTTAAACCCAATTAAATTGATTCCTGGTGCGACTGATACGCGCATCCCAAGTTAATTATCGTATTTATGACTCGCGATAATTTTAATAATTTCAATAATCATATATTACCATATTTACCCAATAATATTCAACATTATCATCATAATCAAATACCAACTCACGTCATGCTAGTATTTAAATCCGGATTAATTTCCAATTAATTCCCATTTAATTTAAATAATCCCAATAAATAAAATCGATAAAATTATGAGGTATTACATCCATGCCGTCTTATGGGCATATAGGAAGATAGAGAGGACACCAATGGGGGAAACTCCATTTATGTTAGCCTATAGCTCAGAGACTGTTGTGCCGACGCAGATTGGTCTCTCAACTTATAAGGTTTAAACGTATGACCCAGAGGGGAATATGGCAGAAAGAATAGTGGATCTTGATCTTATAGAAGAATGAAGAGAAGATGCTGAGGGAAGGCAAGATACCTATCAACAAAGAACATCAAATTTTTACAATAAAAGGGTGAAGGCCCAACCGCTGGCAGTAGGTGACTTCGTTCTGAAAAAGACTTGGAAGAAGCCCAACAAGCTTCATCCTAACTGGCATGGTCCTTATCGGGTGGTTGAAGAAGTGGTTCCAAGAACGTATCGACTATAGAACTTAGACGGAGAGCCATTATCCAATCCATGGAATGTTGATCATCTTAAAAAATACTACTAGTAAGAGTTTTACATTATTTACAATTATTTTAGTTTCATTCATATGATAAGAAGATTATGAATGAAAAATTACCAACTGTTCTCTCTAATATTTTATTGTTTGAATGATTTTGGATTGTATGTATTAGTTCATCTTAAGTTATAGAACATCATTCGTGGTGAAGTAGCTTCAACTTACTCTCGGTGGCATGACAACCTAGACATAGTCAACCTCGTCCATGGACTCTCGATAACACCGAGAGGGAGAAACATATTAAACATCATTAATTTGGTAGAAAAACTCTCTCGAACGAGACAACAGTGCATGAACGAGATGACTCTCATACATACACTCTCAAAATGATGAGAGGGAACTTATAATGCAAACACCATAATTTGTTGAATTCAAATTTAAAAAACACTTGTGTGGTTCATGGTAAACATCATTAATTTGGTGGAAACTGTCTCTCGGCCAAGACGATAGTGCATGGACGAGATGACTCTCATCTATACACTCTCAAAGCGATGAGAGTGGACTTATGATGCAAACAACATAATTTAGTGAATTTAAATATAAAAATCACTTAGTTACAATTCATATTAAACATCATTACTTTAGTGAAGACACTCTCTCGGCCTAGACAATAGTGTATGGACAAGAGTGATCTCACCCATACACTCTCAAAACGACAAGAGAGGACTTGTATAATGTGAACATGTTAAACATATTTTTGTCACTCATACTCGTCTTGTCTAGAGATAGGGCGATGTGTGCATTATTCAGTTAATTGATGATATCAAGGATATAAGCCATCTTGTGGTTACTTTGTTAAACATCAAAATGAGGCATACATGTAAAGAAAATGAGGGAAGATCATAAATACTATCCATCCATTCAGATTATGGACGAGATGACTCTTCAGAGCATTACACATTTAAAAGCATGAAATGCCAAGTGTTCAAGAAGAGCTACAACGATTATAAAAATTGGTCAAATGATAAAAGGATTACAACTGAAAAAGGGCATCAGGCTACATACGGTTAGGGTTGAGTCTCGCCTATAGGAACTTCAGAAGACGGAACTTGGATGTCGGCCCCATTAATGTCGACACCATCTCTAGCTGCATCGTCGAGATTTTTAGTCTATTCAGTATTATTAACTCGAGAGTCTCAGTCAAATTTTCCACCTCGTCCAAGGCAGTCCCGAGCAGAGGGTCGTTGAAATTAAGACCCTCAAAGTCCTGTGGAGCCAATGTCTCAGAAGCAGCATACCTTAAGGCAACCCATCGACCGACATTTTTTATGCCCCTTTCAAGGCACTCAAAAGCACAGCTCCCAAGTTACTCATACCCCTTGAAATTTGTTACGACCTATGCCCTTGTTGCATCCAAAGATTCCTTGATCGCAACTTTAATCTCGGCATGATTTTTCTCTTCCAGATCCTTTAATGTTTTGTCATGATCAGTCTTCAACTTGTCCATGTCTCTACTCTTATCCTAAAGAGCTGATGTTACTTTTTGAAGATCCTTCGATATCTTCTGCTACGTTTTCTCAATATCCTTCCCTTTCTGAATTAAAGGTAAATTCTTCTCAACCCAGTCTCCCAACCGATAAAAGGAAAGCACACCCTCTAAAAATTTATGGAATTATCCAAGTACGAAACAATCAAAGTTGTTATTTAGAAAGTTACCTAGGTGACCCTGTGAATGACAAACTCAGTAAGAAAGGAAGAGTTCATGGAGCAGAGAAAATTTTTATCGGCATCAGATATTAGAGAGCCGATAGAGTTAATTGTATTCTTGGCTGTCCCGATCAAGCTCTAATCACTAAGTTTTAATTGAGCAAGATGAGTAACAAGTACTTCGTCGGTAGATATGGGAAATTGCCTTATTATTCCCCTTATTCACATGGCTCTACATTCATTGATGATGGCTAAAAACATCCTCCACTCGCTTTTTTCATTTTTTGCCATCGTCGGATCGGCTGGGGCCGCCAGCAGTAGACTTTTTTATTTGGGCACTTATCGCCCTTGATTTTTTATCAAGTTTGTTGAATAGGTTGGTAAGGTTGGGAGCCACCATCTTCCAAAGATCTTCAGGGACAGCGGTTGGACGATGTGCAAAAGTTCAAAGTTAAGTATCAGTAACGTTAGAAATTTCAAAACCAACATTTCATCTACAAGACGGGGTTACAATTGAAAGCAAACTTACAACTTCAGTGAGAGGGCCAATGTCCAGCCCCGTCTTGGCTAAAATGTCAGGGGTCATAAGGTCCTCATATATTATAAGACCACCCTCAGCATCTTGGACTTGAATCATCTTTATCTTCTCTTTATCGTCCAGACTCAAGTCGGGGTCAAGCTTTGCAGCCATAGGCACCTTTTCCCATTTCTGGGGCACCCTCAGCTCGAAAAAAGATCAGACATGATTGGTTGGAAATTCCCATGCACCAGATACAAAGAAATATATCAACTTCCAATCATGGTTGGACGTCTCGTTGATGAATATCACTTTCTTAGTCGATTTCCTGGACACAAAGTGATAGCAGACAAGTTAAGCCCTCATAGAGGAAATATTATAGGACGCTTTAAACACGCCAACTGGAAGGTCAGTACCATAGCAAAACTTCCAGACAATGATAAAGGCGAGATGGATTCTCTAACTATTCAAAGAAAGCTGGGTAGGGGATATATCAAGATTAGCTAGGATGGCATGTACAACAGGATGTATAGGAAGGTAAAACCCTAACTTGAACATCTGCTCATACACTGCGACCTCACTAGGTCAGCCATTGAAAGATCTCTCGGCCTTATCGAGAGCCCTCATTGTGATATTAGAGTTAATTCCATACAAGTGCCTCCAGTATAGGAGGTCAACGTCACCAACAGAACTCTGAAACATTTTGGCATAACAAGTGTCCAAGAGTTCCTCGGCCTCATATTTTGAGTTAATGACTTAAGTAGACGGTGTCCCACTTGGAAATCTATTTTGAAAATTCCCAATCACTCATGGAACAAATAGGGATTGGCATTCGAATAGGGGAATGCATAATGGTGACTCTCGACCCTTCAGAGACTAACTCATCAGAAGACAAGTCTTCTTCATCAGACTGAGAGCGAGAAATATCGATCGTACAGGAGCTAACGTGGAGGATCTCAACCTCGTTACAATTCGTCACTCCTGTCTCGACAGTAGACCTAACCGAGACCCTAGAGACTGAAGGATTGTAACCATTAGAGGATAAGACTTAAATTGTGTCGTCACTAGCAGATGAGTTAGCGCTAATTGTATCACCACTTATAACAATGGTAGGAGGATGGGATGATTGAAAATCATCTCGTCTCTCAGTTATAAGAGGACGAACAATAGCAAGAGGAATTAGGATCTTCAGGCGTAAAGGGAATGCCTCGGCCTTGCATTTTGCCTCGGCTTTGGCCTCGTGCTGATGGATCTCATTGAAGATCCTTTCCCTTAGCTCTAGGAACTTATCAACCAACTCGTATAGTTTCCTTAACATCCAGAGGATGACCCTCAACTTGGTGGAAACAAATAAAAAAGAAAGGTGGAAAAAAACTAAAGGTTTGACTGGATTTGACCAAAAGATTTAAACCAAGGAATATAAAAAGTTAAAGCAAAGAACACTCAAGAACAAGTTGTGTGCTTCACCGGAGAAGGTGATCAAAGGTTCACCAGAGTGACCAAATGAGGGTTAAACAAAGGGGGAAACCCTAAAGCTACTAAAAAACCCTCAAACCAACTCTCTCAAACCTCAAAACCAACCTTTTCAACCCTAAAAATCACCCACCACGATCATTAAAAGAAGTATAAGCTCGACGAAAAAGCAACACAAATGTAGAAATGGCTAAAATGATGAAAATCTATTGAAGAAGGGAAAGAGGAGTAACTGGAGGGTTTGCCTAGGATGGCAACCACCAGAGAGTTGAGAAAATATTCAGAATCGCTTGGGAGATGGAAGAGAGAGAGGGAGATTTAGAACGAAAAAACTTAGAGAGAGAAAATGGCACGTGTAAGTGAAGAAAGAGGAGAAATTTTGGAATTAAACATTTTTAAATCCCCTAATGATGGGGTTAAACTATCAATGCGCCAATCATTAGGGAAAAAATTCTAAGGTGACACATGTTATCGTCACTACTTGAGGAGCATGCTAAGTCAGGGAACGAATGACAATTATCAACCTCTCATACACATCAGTATATCAGCAACTGGCAAGTCGAGGATGTACCTTCATCAATGCAGCTTGACAGTTTTAGCCCTCAGTCTTCTATCTACACAGAAGACTAAGGGCTAAGGGGTAATTAATATGCCAATATGAGACCACATCTCAGCTCAGGCCAAGCTCGGCTCAAGCTGATCCTAAAAAATGTTCTCTCTTAAACCATCCTATAACAATTATCTCGTCCTCGTCCAAGCCGAGACCATAGGCCACCTTGGTGGGCTTATTCCTTACCTTGTCCATTTTAGGAAGACGAGACCAAATCTTCTTAAAGAGACCCCTCATCTCGACCTGATGCAGGTAGGTCGAGACTACACTTGACAATCATCAGCATGCTATTCAGAGGAATGTCAGTGGTCTCGTACTCATCCAAGTTGATGATTCATCCAAGAAGACCACGTTTGGCATCTGGTAAGGCACGTGGAATGGAACACGTGTAGGAGAGTGCGCCTGGGCTGCGAGACTATGTGATCAAAATCGTGATAAAAGCATCAACCCCACATGTAGAGAATATCTCTTAATCATTAATTACATTCATAAGAGGCATATGCCATAATATCATTAAATAATTGGTGTTGTGCATGCCTCATGCATGAGTGGGTGTGTATCACACCACCCCAGCCATATAAGTACTTGTCTTCTACATCATTGTAAAAGGTCAATTATTAAAAACACTACTGAAACTCTATCAAAAGCATTATTAGAGAGAGAAAGATTAAGTGCTTGTATCCCAAGGCCATTAGAGCCAATACTTAGTGTATTTCAAACACTCACACAGTGGATGTAGTCCCTCCAAAGGCTAGACCACTTATATCTAGCGTTATCGTCTTCTTTGCCTCATCTCTTTCTGTGTTTATATATATATCATACTCTATTGTTGTGCTAGTTAGAGCTTACTCATCACTTTGATCTGGTATTTCTGGTATCATCAGTTACCGCGAGTTAAAATTTTAGAGGCCTAGATCTGATAAGTGTCAAGGGAAGTAACTTCGTTTTAGTTTAGGATAATTATGTTTACCAGTAATGGATAGGTAGCATTAGTCCTAAGGAGGGAAGCCAAACATTTCAACTTTTTGAAGGAAATTCATTTTGTATCCTATACATCCGGTATGGATGGATGACCTTCGAGTAGAACTCGTCAAGGTTAATAAGGCCAAGCCAGAGTACGTGGCAAGGCCATGGTACTTCACACGCACCAGTAAGAGTTAGAAGATTTATGTGTATGTGGTGGGTTCATACTTCGTATGGTTCAATTTTTCATCGAAATTAGATTGCTTTCTTTGGCATGGTAGTCACCTGATTTGTTGCCCTCTTGTGCCTTTTGTGATCTCGATAGTGGGAAGTTATTAATTCGTTTGATTTAGGTATTGAGCTGCGTAAACTCAAGAGTGATGCGGGTTAGGCCTTTTATGGGCAATGCATCACAGTACGTGAGTGCGCTCTTTTTCAGGTGCACCTTTATTCTACACCAGTCTGTGTGTGCGCGTGTTCTCGCACTCTTACATGTAGTTTGAATATGTTGCACTTCGTTTGAGATTTGGGTAATTTAGGAGGTGATCAATTGTATGTATTCATGTAGTGGTACTCTGGGTGACCCTTGGTCGACATAGGGATCTCGTAGGGATATCAGTCGGGTAAAAAATATTAAATGAGAAAATAATTGTCTTAATGATCAATGGTGTGTAACGAGAAGTGTGAAATTACACTCTCCTAGGCTAAGTATAACCAAGGATTTATTGGCGAAACGTAGGTTGTGAACCCCATTGTCGGAATGATCCCTGTTAACGAATTCATTGTGACATTACGATGTTTGGCAAATATAGCCAATCTCAAAGTTTGGTTTAAATAGACACATTAGGCATGCTTGAGGACTATCGATGCAAATAAGGGTCCATCATGATTGGATCAATAATGATGATTGATTAAAGTGAAATCTATGAAGTTAATTTATAGTATTGGGGGTGCCTAGGAATGGAAACCGACCGTAGATGGCTAGCGAATAAATTGTGATAAACTAAGAATTTTGAGGACGAAATTCCCTGAGGGAAGTTTAAAATACCCCGGCTTATAGATTAATTAAATTGTGTATATAGATTATATGATGAGGCATAAATTATAGTCGAAGAAATTATCAAATTGTGGATGAGTATAACGGGATTATATCCCTAATTAAATTGATGGGAGCACTTGATGACTATTATTGGGAAATTTGAGGGTAAAAGGTCAAAGTAAGTTAAGATATGGTTAATTATAAGACTCCTATTATCACGTGTGAAAAATCAGGTATTTCCTTATGAGATATCAGAAACGAGCAAGGGAAATGCTGCGAAGTTGGAAAAGCTGGTGGTTCAAATGACTGTGACGATCGTTCGAACGAGTGAATAATACTGGGAAAGTTTAAAACCCCAACTTGCTTGTCATACCCTCCGTCATTGAATTAAGTTTGGGACAACTAACTATACATAGGTATAAATATATATTACACAATTGTGGGTCTTGGGGAATATGCTTGGTACGAAGAGGAGGGATAGAGATTCAGTGGTACATCCAATTGCTATCAAAGGGAGGACACTCGATCATATTTCCTGTCGATCGTGGAGATATTTGTACCTCGTATAGTAATTAATTGTGAGGATAAGGCTTTCCTTAATTGGTGAACATCTCACTGATGGATTATAAGAGGGAGAGAAAACAGTGTGTAACCACAACCCAATGCATTTTATGCCTGAAGATTTAAACTCCCTCAAGAGTTCCAACTTCTCATCCTTGTCTTAAACTACCGTCCGCCATTATTTAAGTGTAGTAAATACAATAACACCAAATACTTATTTCCCCACTGCCAGGAAAATAGAAGCTACGAATATATGAGAGATGTTATTAAGGGTTGATGGATATTTAAGGAGACCTTATTAGATGAAGATGAGTGTGTTATTAGAGGTATTTGAAGAGGGTTTTAATGAAGCTCCTCTTGGAGTGTGTTGGACCTTTCATGAAGCCAACTTTGAAGAGGATTTTGAGGCCACCTTTGGAGGTGGGGAGTCCTCCACCTTCATAAACATCTCTACCACATTTAGGGCTTCATTTGAGGTGGAAAATACTAACTTTGGTTTAAGTTTAATGTTGAGTACATTTCAGCATGTTATTTACATATATTAGATTAAATATATGTGTGTAGTTTATTGGCTTGCATTCTAGTGTTGATTATTAGCCATATTAGCATTTGTATTAAATGGTGTCAAAAGGATGATATAAAATAAGTCTTGAAAATAGAATAAAGTTCAAAATATAATAATGGACATTTTTATAGAAATAAAAATGTAAGATAATATTATTTTAGTGTGATTGCTAATAAAACTGAAAATATACATTTTTATAGAAATAAAAATGTAAGAAGTGTTATTTTGGTACATTTTTAGTAAAAGGAAACAATATACATTTTTATGGGATAAAAACGTAAAAAAATATTAGTTTGGTGTAATTTCTAGTAAAAGGAAGAACAAACATTTTTATAGAATAAAAATGTAAGAAAATATTAGTTTCGTGTTTTCTAGCAAAAGAAAGAACGAACATTTTTATGGGATAAAAATGTAAGAAAATATCATTTGTGTGCATATCTAGTAAAAAGAGATAATGGACATTTTTATGGAATAAAAATATGAGAAATGGTAGTTTATGTAAAAAGAAGTAATGGACATTTTATGAAATAAAATGGGAAATGTGGAATGAGGTTAATGTTGTCAAAATATTTATGAACTGTATATTTTTAAGTTTCTTGCAAAATGAAGAATTTATGAAAAATGGACATTTGTCAAGCTTAAATAAATCGAGAAAATGTCTTTATTATATGAAATGCATGTTTAATCCACTTGGTAGGATTTTAGTATTTAAAGTCCACTTTCTAGACTTCTAGTATTTTGATAATAAATATGCGATCAATTTTGAAGAATGTCTTGTCGGGTTTAGACATGAAATAAGACAAATGAGAATTTGGGAGCTTAAAATGTAAAGGGTGTTATTTATGTGTTGAAGTGACAAGTGTGAAAGTTGGGCAAAAGTATGGTATTAAACAGTGTTAAATGGCTAAAGTGTTTTAAGTGTTAAGTTCGAGACTTAATAACCATTTTGAGAAATAACACTTGTTAGGGAACTAAATAGAAAGTTTGGCAAATAAAAGGTAAATTGTTAATTTACTTAAAGTGGAACACTTGTATGTAATAAAAATGTTAAGGAATGTCTTTACACTAATATGTGTGAAAATGAATTTAAGTCTTGAAGTGGGAATGATTCTAGTATAAATCACGTGTGTGTGGATAAGGGACTAAAAGAAGAAAAGAAATAATTTTCCAAGTATTAATGGAAAAACGGATGGTTAAGTCCGAGTTTTGGCTTCAGCCGGGTAAAACGATAAGTGGAATAATGTGGACATTTATAAAATGTTAAAACATACAAAAGGAACTCGAATGACACTAGGATAAAGCAAGAATGGTTCCAGAGTCCTTGGGTGAAAAGCCTTAATTCACTGGCCAGAGCATATGATGCGCATAGCCGTCAGTGTGGAGCCTGTGCAAGTATACGGTAAAAAGGAATATTTCAAAAAAAGATGAAAGGAGTAAGGAACCTGTTAAGAAAAATGGGTTGTGTGGTAAAATGTGTTAATATAACCTAACTTGAATGAATGTAATAAATGTTCCGGTATAGATGAAATGGGAAAGTAAATGTATAAATCTATTAATGTCCATAAGTGAAAGTGAAAAGGATAAAGTAAATTTGGAAAAATAGGTGGTTAAGTAATCCTAAGTTGTTAAACCCATAATTTGCATAGGTATGTATTGAAAGATTTTCAAATGATAAACAAGTATTTTATAACATGGTGTATGAGTGTGTTGAAATGGTACTTGTCAATGAAAATGCTAAAGTATAGTTAAATGAGTATAAAGTGGCGATTTCGGTAAGGGAACGGTTTGGAATAAATCAAGCGTAGTGGTTTTAACTGTGGAATCCGGTGTATTAAACAAAGTGAGTAATGTTAAAAGGAGGCCTTTACAAGATTAAGTTAAATTAATCTGGATGAGTAAGATTTTTGAAAGTAAAATGGTTAATGCATTGAATATGTATTTTTCAAAGGTACCTATATATATGTAGATACATATATATTTTCGCATGCATGTTATTGTAGCGAGTGAGTATTCCTTTTTTCCGTTCGTTTCTATACTGTTTGTATAACTACCACGTGACACCCCGCCTAATAAAATATCGGGTCATCAGTCCTATACCAAATTAAAACAGGAATCCCAGTTGGTTCATCCTTAGCATCACTGTCGAAAACTTTTTAAAACTTACGAACCACCTAGTATTCCCAAAAGTTTGTGCCAAATTTTAACTTTTTAATTACACAAAAACAATACATGCGAAAATAAATATAAACCATTCACACAACTGAATGAAAATTTGCCGAATAAACCATCGGCCACCAAAGTGAATAATCCAATACAAACATCCATCACCTGAATAATTACATCTGAAAACTGTACCGAGAAGTCTGTACGACAAGCCCTAGATAAAACTGAAACTGATAAATTATTCATACTCTAGGAATGAATGAACGATGCATCTAATCCAACTCCTGCTAACATCCACATATGCCGCAGCTCCATGTCTCTGGAATAGAATATCAATCCTGGCGTCCCTATGGCTGGACACCTAAAAGGTTTTGAAAATAGTTTTATAGCAAGGGTTAGAACCCAAAACATTTTGAAAATATTTAACAAGTGAATTAACTGCAGTAATTTAAAATGTATGAATGCGCTTCATATTTAAGTTAGTGTCGCACTTTCCTGAGGACATTCTCACCCCTCTACTATTGTGCACACCTAATGGTTACCTTAACCCTACCTAGTTGTACTAACTCGTCCAACTAGTCCTGGTATAACCTCCCCTTGCCATACTACTCTAACCCGAGTATAATTATTCATAAGCTGTAAGTTATCTCACTAATTAACTTAATTAATTCCTTCTTAAAGAATAGCATATAACTATGTCACAAGTTATGTAAGGCAAATGCATCACACACTGTATTATTACCCGCATATAATATTTAATACTACTATATATGTATCTTTACTAAAACAACCACACATATATCATGCATATATCTATCCCTCCGGGTATACCCGCACCGGATAATTCCCTCTGAAGTGCTATCTCACTAGGTGTGCTCACATAACCTAGTTATCCAGGTTGGAATCGCTCACCAACCTGGACCAAAATATAAACGTAGTGGAGGCGGTCATATTCCTTCCCTGAAAGTGAGATAATCCCATCACCCATATATCAGACGCTATGACCTGGGGATATACTCACCCTACTCCTCAAGCTAAGGGATTCACCCACATCGCGCAACCTCCCTTGATAGCACTAGAGTATATAAATTAAATAAATATATAGTCATTTATATTTAATAGCACACACAATAAATACACATGTATATATATTATCACTACACCGTATATATATATATATATAATATAAACCCCGGCTTTACTGTGTACTCAAAACCCATAACACTAGCCTGTAATTTTTCGAGTCTCAGTCCCGACTCACTTAATTAATTTTCTCACTTAATAATGTATCATCTTCCCGAGTCTATGACCCGACTCTAATATATTAATTCACCCCTCAATTAATATAATATTTTCCCCGAGTCTATGGTCCTACTCTAATATAAATACTTTATACATTAATTTATTTGATATTTACCTGAGTCTATGATTCGACTCTAATTTAATTAATTCGCACATTCATTAATTAATACTAAGCCGAGTCTATGATCTGACTCTCATTTAATTAGTTTACACGTTAGTTAATTAATACCAATTCGAGTTTGTGGTCCGACCCTCATTTAATTAATTTACACATTAATTAATTTATATCAATCCGACTCTGTGGTCCGACCCTAATTTAATTAATTTACTCATCAATTAATTTATACCAATTCGAGTCTGTGGTCCGACCCTAATTTAATTTATTTACACATCAATTAATTTATACCAATCCTAGTCTGTGGTCCGACCCTAATTTAATTAATTTACACATCAATTAATTTATTACCTTCCCGAGCCCACATCCCGACTCTAATTTAATTAATTAACCCATCAATTAATTTAATACTTGGTGTCACCCAACCATTATACCCGGACTCGCTCACTTGACCCATAACTTAATATTTCCCGAGTCTATCTTCCGACCCCAAATTAATTCATTCTCTAAATAATTAATTTAATAATTTGGTGTCACTTAACCAACATACCCGGACTCGCTCACTTAGTCCATAACTTAATATTTCCCGAGTCTATATTTCGACTCCAAATTAATTCATTTTCTAAATAATTAATTTAATACTTTGGTGTCACTTAACCAACATACCCAGACTCGCTCACTTAGTCCATAACTTAATATTTCCCGAGTCTATCTTCCGACTCCAAATTAATTCATTTTCTAAATAATTAATTTAATACTTTGGTGTCACTTAACCAACATACCCGGACTCGCTCACTTAGTCCATTTTTAAACCTCAGAATTTCATTCCCAAATATTCGTCCATAATGTGTCACGCATTCATCTCTTCCAAATCTCCCAATTATATTTCCCTATAATTTCCAAGAGTCATGCCCCTATTCAAATTTTCATTATTTAAATTAGCCCAAGAACATTTTTCAATAATTATTTCCCATGTAATTAAAACTGGCGTTACTACCAAAATGTCTGTATCATCGATCGATCGATCCCCCTGGGTCGATCGATCGATCGTCCCGAATATCGTCTTCTCCAGCCTACTGTGCGACCATGGATGAACCCTAAGGCTTTTATTTCTTCCCAAATATTTACCCAATTCACAACCAACCATATCTCCACACAAGAAAAGGTTCTAAACACCCTAGAGACCTTAATCCATCATCAAATTTATACAAAATTCTGGGTATATTCGATTTGGGTTTTGCACCCCGGTCTAATTCCACCGAATCTGACCTAACCATTTTCAGTCCATTCAATCACTAATACATATTTTAATTCACTCTATAATTCAATTCTGATAGTCCCAAATCATTACCTAACATCCTTTGAGTAGTTAAATCTAACCATTACTCTACTTTCAGAAAAACCCAATTTAATTATGGCTACACACCCAAAAATGAATTTTCATATACACACACTATGATATGAATTGGTTATCACTTATTTTAAGAATCACAACAATTAACCACTTTCCTGAAATTGTTCGTAGAGTCTGATCCGTTACTGTAGTCCCTTAATTTGGCTCCAAAAATCCCCAATTGGCTTTTGATTTGCTTTCCCCTAAATTTCCTCTCAAGCCCTAGGTTTAGAATTTGTGTTAACTGTCGTTCCACACTTCCCCCAATTAGGTTTAAACTCCAAATCCCGTTTTTGTCCACATGGGCCTAATTAAAATGGACTCAATCACCACGTGTGGGCCCGGCTATGCCCAAAATACCCCGAGACCCAATTACTACCCCGGGTACTCTTTTTAGACTATCTCGACCCATTCGGACTCAATCGAGCACTCAGAATTGTCATCTGAAATACTTTTTGACATTTCCAAATTTCAACCTCAAAATGCGACACACATTAATTCGGACAATTTAACTTAAAGTCACCAATTATAAATAATTCTTCCCTCTCAAATAAATTCTCCAAACCATAAATTTAAGTGTATCCAATTTAAATATTTTCATAACTCGCAAAAATAATTAAATATTAAATCCTCAAAATTACGGGGTGTTACATCCCACTAGGCATAGGCTCACATCCCCACTTAGTTAGGATAGGTTGGGAATGATTTTATACTTCATTTATTTACGTTAGTAGCTCTGTTTACTAGGACTAGGGGTGCTCCCCATGGATCCCACACGTAGATTATCTTGAAACTTGAATTGCATGTTAAACAAATGAAATGTTAATTAAAATAAAACTGGACTAGAAACATTATATAGTTTGTTCCATTGCACTTCACACATAGCGACTCGATTCAGACCCGGTTGGCTCACGATTAACCCATAAATCCCGGTTGGGGTGTTACGCACTTCACACTCCATATGAGTCATGGACTAGTAAGAAACCCAACCTGTCGTATTTTTTAGTTTTGGGGAGTATTTGATAAATCCTTAGAGATAGAGAGAACTTAGGGAAATTTGACTCTAGAATCAATGAGGGAATACTTTTAGGATATTCGTCCGCTAGTAGAGCCTATAGGGTGTATAAACTTAAAAGATCTAAGCTCATGGAATTGATAAATGTCACGATTTGAGAATATGTAGTGTCTACGTTTATTGATCATGATCTTACGTGTTAGAATAATGCACCCCCCCCCCCAGTGATGATCGCATTACTCCTCACGCCACCACAGTGGACCTCGCTCTTAACAAAGAGGATCCACCCCTCTTATGTTCGAAAGATTCATGACCCTATCGATACACTTGGTGATTTGACACTAGGTTTCAAGACTCACACTTTACTAGAGAATGAGGTTAGCTAATTTTGCTACACGTCCAAAATAGAGCCCAAGAATGTGAAGGAAGCACTCAAATATGATCATTGGATAAGCTCTATGCAAGATGAGTTGCTTAAATTTTGAAAGAACTATGTTTGAAAATTAATCCCCCGGCCTATAGAGACTAATGTTATTGGAACCAAGTGGGTGTGCAAAAATAATATGGATGATAATGGCACCATCATTCGTAATAATTCTAAGTTGGTCACTTAAATTTACATATAAGTTAAGGATATAGAATTTAACGACACATTCACTCATGTTTCTAGTCTTGAGTCCTTCCTCTTACTACTTGTCATTGCATGTCATCTACGATTTAAGGTTTACCAAATGGATGTCAAAAGTTCCTTTCATAATGGCATTCTTTAGGAGGAGGTTTACGTGGAAAAACTAAAGAGGTTCAAATACCCAAATCACATGGAATACGTCTTTTATCTAAAGAATGTCTTGTATGGTTTGAAGAAATCACCCCGTGCTTGGTACAAAAGGCTAACTTCTTATCTCTTATCTCATGGATTAAAGAGAGGGGAACTTAATATGACTTTGTTTGTTAGGAGAGAGGGTGATGCTACCTTGGTTTACCAAGTCTATGTGGATGAGATAGTGTTTGGATCTAGGTGTTCCCAACATGGTCACACTTTTGAGGAAGAGATAAAGAGTGAATTTTAGATAAGCATGGTTGTTGAACTTACTTTCTTCCTGGGTCTCCAAGTGCGTCAACTTGAGAATGGCCCAATATCTCTTTTAGTGTTGGAGCTTATGCACGTTACTAAGCATGCCCAGAAGAATCACACTTTCTTTCACTTAAATGTATCATCAAATATGTGAATCTCACTCTTTCTTATGGAATTTGGTATTCCTTTGATGCTGATGACTGTTTATCGGCTTATTCGGATGCCGATTGGGCCTGGGGTGTGGATAGTTATAAAATCACACTGGGTAGATTTTTTTACTTTGGGAGTTTTCTTGCCTCGTGTTTGAGAAAGAAGCAAAACTCCATTTCTTTATCCATGGTGGAGGTCGAGTACAAAACTGTCGGGAGTTATTGCACACAACTCTTATGAATGAAGCAAATGTTGGAAGATTATGGATTACTCAAGGCACAACGACTATTTCTTGCGATAATACGAGTGTAATTCACATTTCTCATAATCCCATAAACATTATCTTATGAAGAACATTAGGATTTGTGAGCATTTGATTTGTCAGTATCGAACTTCGCGAGGAGAAGATCATTTCCGTGAGCTTCGTGAGTACCGAACGCCAATTTTTTAGCATTTTTACTTAACCTTTAAATGCACTTAGGTTTGAGGATCTTAGGAAGTCTTTGGGTATTTGTTGCATTGATTGAGTTTGGGTTCTGTTTCTAGTTTAGGGTGATTTTCATGTTTTTATCATTTGCCTTACTGCTAGATTGTATTCTTCTGTTTATATCTTGCAAAATTAAAAAAAAACATTTTCTATTTTTTTCAAAAAGCCCCTAAAATTTTATAAAGATTTTGTTTTTGATAAAAACAATTGTCAAAAAAATTCAAAATATTTTTGTGTTTTTTTAACACCTTATATGGATGAACAGTTAAGATGTTCAAATCAAAACTCCATTCCATCCAATCATGTGACTTAATCGTGGTGTTCTTTAACTTGACTACGTTTTTGTTGTGTGATAAATTATGTATGCTTAGCATTGCGTCGTTCATTATTTATCACTACCTTTATGTAAGACTCATTATATTGTCTTGATTTCACACATGCACGAAATTTTGAATACTTTTCTTGCTTGTTATATGTTGAATTGTTTGTTCCCAACTCAATCATTCTTAATAACGAAACAATAATACTACGAACTAATTGTGCTTGTAAGAATCATTACTCGTTCAAGGCCCCCATTGGTAAAGCCTAAAATATGATTTTGTCACATAAAAATAGAAGTGCCAAGGCTAATTTTTGTTTCATTGATGCTTCATTCCCCTGAGAAATATGATTCCTTAAAAAAATTTGATAGTTTCTTCTTAAAATGTGATATTTTGAGAGTGTTATAAGTTGAACGACACTTTCAAAATATTAAATATTTTGGCGTTATTGATTTGAGAAGCATTGAAATTCATGAGATTAGGTATGATGTGAGTCAATTTCACTTGATTCAAATTTTTTTCACCAAAGATTGAATTGAGTTCTTTTTTTAGGAGTGTCTCTTTGACATCGTGCACCTTTACTATGTATGCCTATGGTTACTTTCTCGTGCATTGAGTTCATATAACTTTATTCAATTTCCATGATTCAGATATTTTCATGCTACTCCATGGTGTGACTATTTGTATTTGTACTTATATATATATATATATATATATATATATTGAAAAAATTAAATAGTTTGTTTGGTTGTAGAAATTTCTTCTCATGTGCTTATTTGTTTATTCTTTGTGATGATATTTTAAATTTGGATTCTCGTGATGCTAACTTTTCAGGATTAGCTTCCAACCCTTTGTCTATTATGGATAAAAAGGGAGAGAACATATTCAATGGGAGAATATATTGAGGGTGAGTTATGTTTATTTTCTTTAAACTACATGCGATACGGTATTTCCTTTGCGTCATATGTGTAAGTATTATCCGCCTTGATGATTTCATGGACTACATGATGAAGATTTTCAGTTGAAGGCAATGTTACGAGTGCCTTTTCCTTTTCGAGTTTGGGAGGGATATTAGTTGAACTTGTCTTAGGGTTTATTTTTTTTAATTTTTGTGTTTTGTATCGGAATAGCCAAAATGGGAGATTTGTAAGAGCAATATTTATAATTACTCATCATGTTTTTAAGCTTGGCATATTCCATTACACCTTCATCATCATATACATTCATGTGAAGAAAAGTTAGTAACCGAATGAAAAATTTGAAGATCGAAAGAGTTAAGATCGTCACTTCAATTATCAAAGAATGTATATGATGTTGATCATGTGTAGGTATATGATTTTGATAATGGGTAAATATTTTATTCAAGGGTTGTTTTTATAAAATGTTTGAGGGCTCATTTTCTAATAATTTTTAAAGAAAATAATTTCTTATTTTTAAGTCGTTCGAATGACTTTAAGTCTTCATTCGAACAAGATTGGTAGTTGGAGCCAAATATAAAGCATTATCATAACCATGATTCTTATTTTAAAATGATCTGACACACCTTTACTGAAAGGTTACCATCATGCATGGTTTTAAGAATAAAAACCTAACAATCTTTCACTTAGTCTTAAATCCATGTATCTAACTCCCAAACCATCTACACGGAAGTTTGTTTCCTATCGGTAGAATATTAACCGAGTGTTATCCAATACAACCTTGGTCATTAACTTATCACCCACTTCGTTCGATCTCTCGAACTATATGAAACCTATGCTCAATGTCCTTAACCCTTTTATAGGTCACAACTTTTCTGAAAACTGTAATCGTATCACTATGAACACTAAAAGTATGATAAGCAATTGCACTTAAAGGAACCTCTTCTAAATCACATAGAAAGTAACCTATACATAAAGCTTATTTAGTTATCTCCGAAGTGACAACAATTTTCGCCTCCCTAGTAGAGTGAACAATCAAAGATTGCTTCAAACTCCTCCAACTTATAACTCAACCTCCTTGGGTTAACACATATTACGAGGTAGAAAACTTGAAATCCTTATTTGATTAAAATCCTAGTATTTTCACCTTAAAGGTATAAGACTATTAGATTAAAATTTGATGACCATGTCGAAGACATAACAGATTTTATCTAGCACACAACATAGATACCTGAGACTACCCACTGCCAAAGCATCGGGTGTATTCCTCATTCCTTCCATTAATCAAGTGTCATAAGACTTTGATCTTGGGACATAATGATCCCATTCGTAAAAGAAACTCTTTCCATGGAATCCTTGTGTTAATCTTGTATGTACAACATTAATATAATCGATTTGGGATGAGCCTAACATTCTTTCTAACCAATCTGGCAAAATCTTGATTATAAAGTTATTCTTGGTTTGTCCCAAGTACTTTATATCGAATAACTAAACAAGCCTTATCCTATGTAAAATAATACTCCAACCTCGTTTTCAACTAGGCAAGTATTGTCCACAAATTGTACTTAAAAATACCAGCATGATTTAGTCATGGTTCTTATACAAACAAGTACTTTCGAGCTTTGATCAAAACTAAAACTTGATTACCTGATCAAGACTAATGACCTAGTACCTTAATGTTAGATTAAATCCATAAATAGATCTTATAATCTTACATTACTTTTCTTTCCTGACTTTTTATCATGTACTCGCCAATACAATCGTCCGAGAATGAAATCTTGACATTAAAAGAATCCCGAAAGACTTTAGCATGGATATCCCGAGAATGTTTTCTCACAATTAATCCCTTTCTTTCTGAGTAATTTTTTTTTCAAACCTTATACTGAAGGTTTTCACCTTCTCATATGTCTATTTTTTAACTTCTTATAGGTCCACTGGTGATCGATGGATTTTACCCCATCAACAAGTCTACAAATCCTCAAACTCTGAATCCTTTTGGTATCCATAGTCATAAGTCAAAGAAAAAGCCTTTGTTTTGGAATGCCTCATCGTAGTTCCTAGGACCCGGTTCGTATTTTCCTGCGATCATATAGAAATGATCACCCAAAACACTAACCACTCAGGATGACTCCTGATGATCCCCACTATGAAGTGGCACCACTTATTATCCAGTATAAGTGACACATGTACCCTGATCATCAATAATGCTCCAACTAGGATAATGTAGTGTATTATCGATATCATGATGTATTTCATCATCTACGGGTAGTCTAGTAACATTGGTAATATTATGTTCCATTTTAATCTTATAAGTCCAACTTATACTTGGGATAATGGTTTATTACATGATTGTTTTTACAAGAACCAAGCATTGATTTAATCAATGACCTCTTTGTGATTAGGAGCATGATATAAACTACCTTTGTTACTTTTGGGACATCCAATAAGGAGATATAAATCTATCTTAATTTTAAGTTCATTGGCTTGTTCCACGGCATGAGTGTCACGTACCCCCCAAATTTGAGCACGCCCTAGAATAAGCTTGCACCCACTCCAATGTTCAAAGGGAGTTGAAGAGATCGATTCCCGTATCTTTAAGTAAAATCCCAAGAAGAATTTTACCGTCCAAAATAACTATCAACGGACCTTATTATTTCCAAAAGAGCCTTATTCTTTCCTATGCTCTACATTATTCTAAAGTGGAATACTTAGTGTAGACTTATGGGATAAAATTCCATGCCTTCGATAAATGATCTGTTAGTTATCCCAAGAGGTAAACACCTCAATGATCAGATAGTTGAATTTTGGAATAGTTTACCTTACCCTTGTTCCACCATAGCCTTGCACAACTAATCAAAGGTTTTAGACTTATGTCCATGAGATAAACACAGTCATACCTTTCAGTGACCATTAATTAAATTGATGAACACTCAAAACCACATCTTTAACAAATATTCACTGAATCATACTAATTGAAATGAACGATTCACAACACATCTTTGGCTAATTAGATTTTGGCCGTCAGGGGTCCTTGGTCATTTTAACTTCTATAGAGAATTTAAAGACTAAAAGTGCCTCCACTTTCAATAAACACAATTGTCAATTTTAAACTAGTCTTTGAATTCCTTTTAAAACAAAATAACCTAAGTGTAAATGCCAATATAGTGTTTGGTTCTAGAAGAAACTTTCTTTTAATGATTTGTCCATAAAATTATGTTTGTCAGTATTTAGCAGTATTGGTGAGACGAACCTTATAATGTATAAATTGTTTTACAATAAACTGGAACAAATAAAAGATATCCAATTTTGATAAAAAAATAATTTATAAAATCAATCGAATGTATGTTCAAAACCAATTTAGAAAATCAAAATCAACTCTTTTAAAACCCAAGTACATTAAATAAATTACCTGCGCTAATTATATGTCTACACCAAAATTCATAAGAATATTCCACTGCTAATAACACTGCTTTATTCTAATTGCCCACAACTGAGGAATATCTCTCTCTAAAGTAATTTCCCTATTACGTGGAACCTTTGAAATTAGTTTCATTCCTTATTTGTCGTTCCTGAGTCTATATATCAAGTTACCGTAGATCGAACCATAAATCATGCATTTACTTTTAAGAGAAAACCATTATCATTTTCTTTTTTCTTACAAAACAAGGAAAAATCGGACACAATTGCTATAAAAGTTCTAACTATTTGTAGTGGGAATACATATATTTTGGCTATTTCACTATTACCGCATAATATGAACCTTCCTTAACCCAAATCGTTGTACTTCGGACTTAGCCTTATCCTCCTACTTTCCTTTCAAAAAATGATTAAAGGTATTCTCAAACAACTAACACAACTCTTTGACCACCGATGAACCTCAAACCCAGATTACAATATAGTACTAGGTTTTCCCACCATATCTAATCCAAAGAATCCTCAGTTCAATCAATGATTATAATCATTTCAAGAACATAATTCTCACTTGAGTGTCATCAATCAATTATAGGTGTCTATAAATTATCATCAGCAGATTCTTTAAAATCAAATATGCGCATATAGAACTTTCCCATTTGAAGGATCGAATACATGTAACACTTAATTTAAAATAATTACCATGTATTTTAAAATACCATAATTCTATTACTAAAACCATTTGTTGGGGGTGGGGCAAACGTGCTGATGCGATGAGTCAATCACATCATTATTTTAACATATTGGTGAGAATTATGGCTTAAAATAATTTATTATCCCATCAAATTAAAATATAATCCAATTACTTATCCGTCCCTATTACTTATTCCAATTAAACTTTTAAAATTAAAATAGTGAGAAAATTTGAATTCATTTTTGAAAACTTCGAATTAAGAAATTGAAAAAATTAATTTTTAATTAACACACGAGAATTAGTTCGATTAATTTTAAAGTGGCATCCCTTAACCTTTTAAAATTAATCTCGTCGGACATCCTAGTTCCTTTATGAGGTGAGATTCTCGTTGAGAAATTAATTTACACCATCTTGAACCGGACAAATTTGCATCTTTCATTATATTATCTGAACAGTTCAGGACCCTTATGTCCAACATAATGAATTGTCGGCGACTTTTGGCTCCATTCCTAATGACAGTGACTCCGTTGACGAGGATATCAAATATTGTGTATTAGTATACACCATCGGTTCATTCCTTGAAATATAACCCGCTTGTAATGGACTTCCTTATTAGGGGGATCAAATTCACTTATATTCCAATTCTCGAAATTATCACTTACGAATTTTAAAGAATCCCTGATGCCTTTATTAATTCTATTCATAGAGGAAAGCCTAACTGACTCGGGGAATTAATCACATCTTGATTAATGAAACTCCGACAGAGACCGTGGGGTTTATGTTGAAAACCCTCTTATACTTAATATTTTAAAATTGGAGGGTTTTGACAAAAAACTATTCTTTTAATTCTAAAGGATTGAATCTAAATTCTCGGTTATTTCCAAATTTACTTGTGTGAAATAAATATCTTAATCTCATATTTTAATTTTTCTTAAAATAAAAATATTAATTTGAATTTTTGAAAAAATAAAATTCGAAGATCTCCCTAGTTTAATTCAGTTTAGAAAAGAATAAACAAAAAGAATTTTTCAGATAAAATGGAAATCAAGAACAGTCTCAATATTAAATCCATGTTTTCCATAAAATGGGTGTTCCTGATTAATCCAATTAGCACGCCAAATTATGCAATATAATAATAAAGAGACATACATGAAAATATAAATGAATGCAAACAAAATATATAAGGACAAAATTTTGCATTTTCCATCTTAACCTAAGTATAGGGTACAAGTATACTACCTACTGAAGACTGATCGGGTACACGGATAGTGATTGGGCCGGATCGGTGGATGACATGAGATGAACTTCAGGATATTCATTCACACTTGGTTCTGGATTCTTCTCATGGGCATCAAAGAATTAAGAGACATTTGCTCAATCCTCAGCAGAAGCCGAGTGCATAGCAGCCTCAAGTTTAGCATGTCAAGAAATTTGGCTAAGGAGAATACTTGAGGATATGGGAGTAATGCATAACGAACCTACAAAAATCTACTGCAATAGCAAATCTGCAATTGCGATGGGGAAAAATGTAGTTTATCATCGCCGAACAAAACATATTGCAATCAAGTACCATTTCCTGCGAGAGGTAGCATCCAACAAAGAGATCGAGTTGAATTATTGTAAGACTGAAGAACAAGTTGCAGATATTTTCAAAAAAGCACTACCAATTGCCAAATTTGAACAACTACAAGCCATGCTTTGAATTTCAGGAATTAGCATCAAGGAGGAGTGTTGAAATGTGATACTAATTCCTAGAATAGTCTAGAATATTCTAAATAATTCCTAGAAAAGTCTAGAATATTCTTAATAATGTCAACTATTAAATATAAGTTATTCCATATTTGATAAGATAGAGCTTACTTGTAATGTATAGAATATTCTAGAATATTAAGGAAGTATGTAGGCTTCTAGAATATTCCCATAAGGAGGTGGGAAACTTATGCAGAATTAATCTAGACCATTGATGTACTTTAATCTCCACCATCCATTAAGGAGGTGAGATGCCTATAAATACATGGTCATGTCATTTGGCCAAACCATCCTAATCCAAGCTAAGCATTGTAATCTATCATCAAGTCTAATACAAATGCTTTCCTTATATTTTTTTTATATTCCCAAATTCTCCTCAAATAAGTTACTAACTAATTCTCTCCCTCCAAATTCTTGGTTCCCCATATCTAGAAATTCCAATTTTCGAAACTAAACATTTAACTACATTACAAACTACCTCCTAAAACTAACAAAGCGGTGGTGAAGAAATTCACGAAGACTCTCTCCGACGGGGCATTTGCTGTCTCGTTGGCCTCAAACACTAGCGATGTCGCTCTGAAAATGAGAAATGCGGTGTCAAAGATAGTAAAGTCTGGACTTGCTAAATTCTCCCAAGATTTGCTAACTGATCCAACATCACAAATCATGGATCGCCTTGATCAACTGACTCAAAAGGTGGACGTTCTGATTTTGAATGAAGCTGCTCCTACTACTCGACCTATTTCTTTTACCAAATTCTTCCCTTTGGAAAAAAAGGGCCCCGGAACATGATTTCGATGGTGGAGATGAGAAGAAAGATGAACCGAAACATGAGTTCGATGGTGGAGATGATGCAGATGATGGAGAATAATTTCTTTTTAGTTCAAATTGTTTCTAATTTCTATTCAGAGGTTGGTTTCTGTAAGTAGAGGAAGAGTTTGGTTTCTGTAAGTAGAGTTTGGTTACTCCACTTTCAAGGTGATGATTTGAAATGAATAGTGTGACTCTTATGCGTATGTGTCTATGTGTGTTTACTGCATAGGTGTGTGTAGTTTAAAATAATACAGTGATATATTACACAACAATAATATGTCACATTATTATTTTAATTGTTGTTTTGGATTCTTAAATTGTAATGAGGGCTGTTATGTGAAATGACGAAAAATAATGTAAAAACCGAATATATTGAATTGTAACGAGGGCTGTTATGCGAAATGAGGAAAAACTATATAAAAACCGAATATAAATAAGACATAATTATATGAAAGATACTATAAATTTTAAAAACTTTTTGTTAAACAATTAGTAATGTGAAATGAAACATAACTATGTATAAATCATCACTATAAACATTATTACCGAATAAGTAACTAGGGTTGCGATGCGAAATAAAACATAACTATGTAAAAATCTAATATAAATAAGACATAATTAAATGAAACACACTATAGCCCTTACATAAAGTCCGCATAGATACTAGCATTCTAGTTCTTATGCATACTCATTTAATATTTTATTTTGAGAAAAACCAAAAAGGCAAAAATATTTTATTTTGAGAAAATACAAGAAGAGTTTTATATTTTGTTTACACCTTTTATGAATGGACATTTAGGATGACCGAGTCACAATTTCATTCCATATTCATATGGCACTTTGATAGTATTTCGAGACAATATGTCATTCATTTTTTTCTTTATAATATTTGGAGTTATTAAGATGTAATTAGTTGTTACTTCCTACATGTTTGACTCATGATTTCCTTTATTGCACACGTGCACATATTTGTATGAATATTGTTCTTATCTATTGCATGTTGGTTGAATGTTGTCATCTCAATCCTGTCTTTAAAATGATAAAATGCAATAATACAAGGATAATAAAAGTAGTGCATGTAAGATCCATTGCCCCGTGAGAAATTGTTTTAGGATGAAAAAATTGATGAGTGAACACGGGATCGGGCTGTAAAAGAATAATAATCTTTGCGTGAATAGCCTCCGTTTGGAGAAGAGTCGTAAAATTGGTCCAAATTTAGTTTATTTTGATATGATCTTTCAAAAGCAAAATATATAAAGATATATGATCATTTGTATCCATGACAGAGTTTTTGGTTGGAAGTATATCAATGTGTTTGCATGCCCTTTGAAAAATTGTCGAAACGGGATTAAAAGTTTTGGACGTTATTGCTGTAAGAATCATTTAAACTTTGATGTGTCGATATGACGTAGACGATGTCTTGTGAATTCAATAATTTTACACCTAAGGATAATTTTGATGTTCATTCGTTAGGGGTACATGCATGCATCGTACACACATGTTTGATTGCGTTGATTTACCTATTGAAATAGGTTCACACCCATTCATTCCATTTTTCATGATTTGGTTATCTTAGTGAAAGTTCATGGTGTGTTTTTGTTGTATATTAATTTTTCTATGAAAATTTTGAAAATTCAAGAAGAGAAAGTGAATGTTTCTGTATACCTTTGAGTTTATCTTTTGCATAAGAGCAGTTTGATTCGTGTTTACTATGCATGTTGTGACACTCCATGTTTATTTTGGTTTATTCTTTTCCTAGTCTATTTTGGACAAATAAAAAGGGGGAGAAATAATTATCATATTATGGGGGAGTTTTGATTTTGGGGGAGATTTCATTGATTTGCTATATTTATGCTTATCTCATTTCAACTCGATACGTCATGAAGGTATTTTTTTCGTCTCATGTGTGTTGGTACAAAGATTAAAGATCATATTTTGCACACCCTGATGCGACAAACAAATGTCGATATTTGTGTTGAAGATTTTGGACGAAATATTTGAAGACTTACAAGTTTTAGTATTTCCCATTTTTAGGTTCATGGGGGATATTAGATTTGTATAGGATTTTGGTTTTTGATAATTCAGATATTTTTTTAGTTTGTACCGCCATAGACATAGGTGGAGATTTGTAAGGACATATTTTATAAGTCCGTCACATTTTAGCATATGCCGTATATCATTACAACCGTCGAAGAAGTTCAAGTGCATTCTACATCAAGACGGATCTGATTATCAAGTTTACTTCAACAACATTCTTCAACAAAGTTGGGTTTGGTAAGGTTATGTTTTAAGTACCTTAACTTTACACTTAGAGAATTAGGATAATTTTTCTAAAATACTTTCTAAGTTTGGAGCGGATTTTTTGTCAAAATTTTGGAACAAGAATTTTTTTCTAAGTGCTGAGGCGGGCTGGAATAAAAAATCAATTTACGCTCTAGTCGTTTGAGCGAGATTGACACGTCGTTCAAATGACATCTGGCATCGTTCGAGCGACAACATTGTTTTGTTCGAGCGACGCACTGCCTTATTTTTTTTAAGGGGTTCTCCAACTCCATTTTGGAAGAGAAGACCTGCAATTTTGAATAGTGTGAAAAACTGCATTCTGCATAAACTTTTAGTCTTCTTCTTTTAGGTATTTAATCCTTAGGTTTTCAATTCACAAACATCCCAGTCTTTATGTGAATTATTTTGGAATCCAAGAACAATCTTTGTTTTGTTCAAACCTTTATGGAGTGGTATCTCTAGAGGCCGAAGACTGCAGTCATTGAGGTTCGCTGTGTGTGGATCCTTTCTAAAGAAAACTACGGTTCTTGTGGGTGCACTGCGTGTGACTCATTACTGATTTAGGTTGTGGTCTATGAGGATTTACTACGCGTAGATTCTTTGCATATTTAATTGTAAATACTATAAGTTGCAATTTACTCTTTATAGTGAAATAAAGGTTTTCCCTTTGGGGTTTTTCCTGAGTATCTGTGTGTCAGCATATTTGTGTCGCATGTTTTATTTATGTTGGTTTGATTTTATTTTTGCATAGATGCTTGTGTAGGGGCTGAATTACTTTGATTTAAAATCGACTCTAATTAAATAAGTGGTTTGGTTTGTCTAAAAGGAAACTTGGGAATTCATTCGAATCGGAATCACAACCGCTTTACAAAAATATATCTTTAAAGCACCTTACTGTTTTTCTATAATATTTCACCCATTATAACATTTATTAAGTCATTAAAATCATCATTTTAATATAGACTTTATTATACAAAGTTCAAGCAGGTCTTTTACGTCATTCTTACACCAATTTCATCTTCTTAATGGGGTTTCAAGTGGGAATCATAACTTTATTTTTACCAACTATTTTTATACTTTATTTTACTCATTTAATCTTAAACTTAATCATTAAAATTACCATTTTAATGTAGAGTTCAAATATAAGGTTTTAAGTGGATTTCTACACCATTTTAAGTTATTATTTCTACTCTTTAACAACTTCAAATTTGAGACTAAAATTTATCATTCTCTTAACTCATGATGAAATCTATCTTTTCATTTCAAAACATGGCATTTATCATGTCTAAAAATCATTGAAGTATGTTCACATGAAATGAGGATTTCTTAACCTATACATTCATATTTTGAGTAACATGTGATAATAACATTTTGTAACAATTTTCAAGTTCTAATCATTTATTTGTACAAGTACGATATTCTGAAATTTGATCATCAAAACTAGTTCATTTTAACAAGCATAAAAATCATGGATTTTCATAGTAGAAAACATAAGAACTAGCTATTTTTAATGAGAAATATTATTTCATCAACAAGGGTATTTAAGCTTTTAAAATGTGAATTTAGGAAGAGGAAAACCCTACTTGATTTATGAGGAGGAGATAATCTTTAGAGAAAAGAGCTTTAAGCCCTCCTAAATGCTCCTAAAGTCCACTCCAATGCTTCCAAATCTAGTTTCCAAGTTACACTAAAATAACCCAACCCTTGTGTGGTGTTTTTGTGATGTTTTAAACTTCTATGGTGAGATTATGGGTAGTTTTGAGAGCTACGGATTTTCACAAGTGTTTGAGTGTTTTTGGAGTGTGAGGATGACCAAAATATAATGGTTTTCTTATCTCTTCAACCCAAATGGTTAATACATTATATAACTTCACAATACATCAATCAATTCCTTAATTAAATCCAAAAACCTCACATCCACTCAATGGTGAAAATTACTCAACGGGTTATAGTGTGGGAGGTAGAGGATAGGAGTTGAAATAAATGATGGTGGAGAATTAAACCAAATTATACAACAAAACACTCAAAATCATCAATAATATTGAGCTGACTTGGGAGCCACGGTCGACCGTCCCCTGTGTTAAAAATTGCCTTATTTTTTTTTTGGGTCCTCTCAAAGTCCAAAAATGTGGTCATATAATTTTCACATCGTCCGAGGAATTTTACAAAAATCGCGCAAAGTTTACATTTGACGTGCAAGTTACTTTTAAAGTATTTAGGATCATAACTAAGGAACTGCTAATTTATTTTATGCCACATCTCGTAGATTTTATTCTTATCCACCTAAGTAACAATAGCGCATAGTCATGCATGGATGCACGTGCAACATAACTTTCATGAGAATAATCTGGTTAAATTCTATAAAAAAAAAAGCGACACTATTCTTTTCCTTTGTACTGATTTGTTTTAACACAATTGATTTCATTTCAAAAGTGCGGGAATTACATTCTCCCCTTCTTAAGAGATTTCACCCTAGAAATTTCATTAAGTCACTCAAAAAGCTCTAGGTGTTTCTCACTCATTTCGGTCTCTCTTTCCCAAATATCTCTTTCAACACCCTGAGATTTCTAAAGGCCTTCCACCAAAATAATAACCTTATTGCATAGTACCCTATCCTCACGGTCCAAAATAGATAAAGGTCGTGTCAGAAATGTAGTATCTTTATTTTTCTAGTTGATCACATGACTAGGATCATGCGGATACTTTTTCAACATGGAGACATAAAACACGTCGTGAATGTGAGTTAATTGAGGAGGCAATGCCAAAACGATAAGAGACTTCCCCAACCCACTCCAAGATCTCAAAGAGACCAATATATCGAGGGGCGAGCTTTCCCTTATGGATAAATATCTTGCTACCGATTTGGGCCTTAATTTTTAGTAACACATGCTCACCTACTCAGAACTCTAGGGGCGTATGACGATTATCAGCATAGTTTTTCTGCTTATCTGTCCGTAACAAGTTTCTGTCTAATTAACTTCACCTTCTCAGTCATCTCTCTGATCATATCATAACTCGTGAGATGCTTCTCGTCAATCTCTGCCCAACATACCGGAGAATAATAAGGTATCCCGTATAGTGCCTCAAAGGGATCCATCTCGACGCTTCACTGATAGCTGTTATTATAAGAGAATTATGTAAGACGAGAGTTATCATCACAACTTCCCTGAAAGTCTAAAGCACACGCTCATAGTAAATCCTCTAAAATCTAAATAGTACGCTCAAATTGCCCATCTGTCGTGGGATGATAAGTTATACTCAAGTTCAGATTCGTACCCAATTCCTATTGAACCTTCTTCCAGATTCGAGATATGAATTGAGGATCCCTATCGGAAATAATAGTGAGTGGAACACCATGTAATCAAATGATCTCCTGAATATAAAGCCTAGACAACTTTGTTATATTGTTCGTGGCTCTAATAGGTAGAAAGTGTGATGACTTAGTTAGACGGTCCAGTATAACCGAAACCACATCGTGCCCTCGCTCAGATCGAGGTAAAGTTGTAATAAAATTAATAGTGATATGTTCTCATTTCCACTCGAAAATTAGAAGTGGTTACAAAAATTCGGCTGGTCTCTTGCTCTCGAGCTTCACCTACTGGCACGTATAACACTTATCCACAAACACAACTACATCTTTCTTTATTCTAGACCACCAGAACTCCCAATGAAACTCCTTGTACATCTTCGTTGCTCCTGGATGTATGCTGAACCGAGAGTGGTGAAATTCTTCCAGAATCTTATTATGAAGCTCTTTTATGTCTGGGACAATCAACCTAGCCTTATATCGGGCACCACCGTCCTAATCAACCGTGAGAGTATCAAATTCCTGTAACAACCCGCGTAATTTTGGGCTATTTTAATTAATTTCTGGAAAATGGAGGAAAATAAAGTTTTTGATAAAATTATTTTTATTACTCAAATATGTTGGTTATTATTTTTAAAGGCGAGAATTTCAAACGGTTTCGAAATCGGAGTTAAAACGGATTTTAAATGATTTTTAAATGTTTTTAACTCTTGGAGTTGTTTTGACTTCCAACTCTTCATTTATTTGCCTTATTTAAAGGAGTCTTTTGGATTCCAACTCTTCATTTCTTTGCATTATAAAAGGAAGTCGTGGGCAAGCCTTTTAACATACTTTTGGCAGCAAATATATTTTATATTCCTCTTCTTTTTATATACACATTGGCCCTTGAGATTTGTGAGTTCCAACCTTAGATTAGAAGTGTTCTTGGGGCTATTTTGTTGGAGGTTCTTAGGGGAGATTTTGTAGATCTTTTGTGTTGATCTTGAGGATGTGATCGTTGATTTCTCATCATGGTTTGAGGTATGGGGTTTTACACAATATGCTCCTTAAATCTCGCGAGTGTCATTCTCTTTGAATTCTTGTTAATTGAACTCATATTTGAATTGATAAATTCATTGAAATCTGGAAAATAATTGTTGAAATTATTTTGATTCATCTGGTACCATTATATTGTTGATGATCACGTTGTCATGAGATTTTAATATGGCACGGATGTTGGGCACCCGCCAAAATTCCTGCTTCCCGGGCTATGGCTTGATAAAGCATATACGGATGTGGTGAGGCCTCGTGACCCGGTTAAAGTGTTGTTGAAAAATTATAATGATGAAATGTTATTGAGATTTGCATTTTGATTTGAATAATCGTACTCGTGTTGTTACGTTTTATTCATCGCTAACATATATTTGTTGATCATCTTTCTTGTCGTATTGTGTACTTACCCATATTTTCTTTTAGTGGCAGGTTAGCGCGGATTTTGGGGCGCTATGGAGATTGATTTTAGCGAGGATTGTTTGGGAAAGATTTGTATTATTTTGGTTATATAGAGAATTGGAGATTTGTATTTTATTTTTGAATTAGTTGTTGTATTTATTCGAAAGAATAATGTTGTATTAATTTGAAGAGATTGAGATTATTGGATTTATATTATTGTGGGTTTATTTAGATGCTCTATACCTTGTTATATTGTGGATTTAGTTTAGTTTTATCGCATTAGCGCTCCGTTCGCTCTCTCCGGGCGGGCGGGGTGTTACAAATGGTATCAGAGCTTAGGTATACGGCAACCCTCGGGGCTTGAGTTTTGGGTTCATTGCGTGGTTAGCAATTTTTGGAGATAGCAAATTTTAGGTGATATTCGTGTTAGGTTTCGAGATTAGAGGTGAGGAATTATTTTTGGAGACGAAATTATTTTTGGAGATAGTGTAGTGGCCTGATTTTGAGAGTTAGGCATTCGGCGAATTTTGAGGGCGAAATTCCATTGTTAGTGGGGAAGTGTAACAACCCGCGTAATTTTGGGCTATTTTAATTAATTTCTGGAAAATGGAGGAAAATAAAGTTTTTGATAAAATTATTTTTATTACTCAAATATGTTGGTTATTATTTTTAAAGGCGAGAATTTCAAACGGTTTCGAAATCGGAGTTAAAACGGATTTTAAATGATTTTTAAATGTTTTAACTCTTGGAGTTGTTTTGACTTCCAACTCTTCATTTATTTGCCTTATTTAAAGGAGTCTTTTGGATTCCAACTCTTCATTTCTTTGCATTATAAAAGGAAGTCGTGGTCAAGCCTTTTAACATACTTTTGGCAGCAAATATATTTTATATTCCTCTTCTTTTTATATACACATTGGCCCTTGAGATTTGTGAGTTCCAACCTTAGATTAGAAGTGTCCTTGGGGCTATTTTGTTGGAGGTTCTTAGAGGAGATTTTGTAGATATTTTGTGTTGATCTTGAGGATGTGATCGTTGGTTTCTCATCATGGTTTGAGGTATGGGGTTTTACACAATATGCTCCTTAAATCTCGCGAGTGTCATTCTCTTTGAATTCTTGTTAATTGAACTCATATTTGAATTGATAAATTCATTGAAATCTGGAAAATAATTGTTGAAATTATTTTGATTCATGTGGTACCATTATATTGTTGATGATCACGTTGTCATGAGATTTTAATATGGCACGGATGTTGGGCACCCGCCAAAATTCCTGTTTCCCGGGTTATCGCTTGATAAAGCATATACGGATGTGGTGAGGCCTCGTGACCCGGTTAAAGTGTTGTTGAAAAATTATAATGATGAAATGTTATTGAGATTTGCATTTTGATTTGAATATTCGTACTCGTGTTGTTACGTTTTATTCATCGCTAACATATATTTGTTGAGCATCTTTCTTGTCGTATTGTGTACTTCCCCATATTTTCTTTTAGTGGCAGGTTAGCGCGGATTTTGGGGCGCTATGGAGATTGATTTTAGCGAGGATTTTTTGGGAAAGATTTTTATTATTTTGGTCTTATAGAGAATTGGAGATTTGTATTTTATTTTCGAATTAGTTGTTGTATTTATTCGAGAGAATAATGTTGTATTAATTTGAAGAGATTGAGATTATTGGATTTATATTATTGTGGGTTTATTTAGATGATCTATACCTTGTTATATTGTGGATTTAGTTTAGTTTTATCGCATTAGCGCTCCGTTCGCTCTCTCCGGGCGGGCGGGGTGTTACAATTCCTCATCGCCCTAAATATGATTTTGGTAATGTATGATCTTATCATCACATAATTGAGCATCCAAGACCTTCTGATGAAGGACTTCCATAATCATCATACCCCATATATAGGCTCTATCATTATTCTGCTGAACATGCAAGTCATAATGCTGAAGCTCGGTACGTCTTCCCACGATATCATTTCATCACTGCTAAGTCATAACTCAACTTCCTGCTAAGGGCATCAACAATAACATTTGCCTTTTTTGGATGGTACTCTAAGGTAAAGTTATAGTCTTCTAAAAGTTTGATCCACCTTCGTTGTCGAAGGTTAAGATCTCACTGAGGGAAAATGTATCAGAGAGTTTTATGATCTGTGAATACCTCAAACTGCTCGCCATATAAGTAATACTGCCAAATTTTTGAAGAAAACACTACAATGAATAACTTAAGGTCATGAGTGGGATAGTTTCTTTCATGTGTTTTAAGTTATCGAGATGCATAAGTGACTACCTGACCCACTTACATAAGAGTTGTGCCAAGATCAAATCTATAAGCATCACAGTATACTGTATACCATTTTTCTCATTTAAGAATGATAAGAACGGGTGTTGAGGTAAGCCTAAGTTTAAACTCTTGGAAAGCAGCTTCAAACTCATCCGGACACACAAAATGGTCATTTTTCTACGTTAATTGTGTGAGAGGTGATGCAACTCTAGAGAAATTATGAACAAATCTTCAATAATAACCGACCAAGCTAAGGAAACTACGTACCTGGGTGACTGTCTTCAATCTATACCATCCAAGGACGTCTTCGACCTTTGACGATTCGACTAAAATACCTGTTCTAGATACTACATGGCCTAAAAATTTGACCTCATTTGCCCAAAATTCGCAGTTGTTAAACTTTGCACACAAACTGATTCTCCCTGAGTACCTGGAGTGTAGCATGCAAATGTTCCTCATGATCAATATCGAAAGCTGAATATACCAGGATATGATCAACAAAGACTACTATAAATAGGCCCAAGTATGGTCGATAAATACGATTCACGAGGTCCATGAATGCAACAGTGGCATTAGTCAAACCGAAAGGCATGACCAAAAACTCATAATGTTCGTACCTTGTTCGGAAAGTTTTCTTAGAAATATCTTCCTCCCTAAATAACAATTGGTGATACCCAGATCGAAGATCAATCTTGGAGAACCTTCCTTCTCCTCGTAACTGATCAAATAAATCATTAATCCTAAGCATATAATATTTTTTTTCACCGCTACCCTATTTAGTTACCGATAATCTATGCAGAGTCTGAGAGTGTTATCCTTCTTCTTTGCAAAAAGGACTGGTGCTCCCCAAGGGGACACACTAGGACGTATAAAACCCTTATTAGTGAAATCATCCAACTGGAGTTTTAATTCTCGTAACTCCATCAATCTCTCGACTCGAGGTCAGTCCCGAAAGATCCTCAGGAAATATATCAAAAAATCTCGCACAACAATATAATTATGAATCACATGTACCGACTCTTCTTATGCCATATTACTACTTAACCACCCAAAGAAAAGTTTTTTTTTATCTCGGATAGAAGAGAATTCGCAAGGATAATCGTGGCGTTGAAACTGGGCAACCAATCCATATCGAGGATAACTTCAAATCCATCCATATTCATTAATATAAGACCGTACTCCAGAATATAGTTTCCATATATTATTACACAGTTTCGACAGACTTTGTTAAGGATACCGCCACCACCCACGGGTAGTCTCACGAATATGGGTGGATTCAACTCGATTACCTCTAACCCCAAATAAAAAGCTAAGGAACTGGATATAAATAAATGAGATGCATCTAAATCAAATAAGGCTTTCACCCAAGTACTAAACATCAAGATCATACCTTCTATAACTATTAAGTTTCAAGTGGGGACTGGTTGCTAGGAAATGACATATACACGACCCTAGTTGAATATGCTAGTCTGATCGCTCGACATCTGAGTCTACCCGTGATTCCCATATCCCTGAAGAGGATTTTTAGAGCCTTATTTGTTCTGTTGGTATTTGCTAAAGGAGAACGGCTATCACTGCTAGTTAGGACCCAAAAAGTTTAAGTTCCTTCCTGACATAAAATTGTTGCCTTGTTGGTTAACCTATTGTCCACCGTTCTAGGGGGTAATCCCTCCTGGGGCATCTAAATATATAAAAAGTCTTTATTAGAGGTGGGGGACTCTGATTATTGCTGTAATATCCTGGTGAATTGGTACTGAATGCTACCTTCAGTTGGGAAAAAATACCCCTCGATCCACCCTTGAACCTCTTGTCTCCACTGCCTTGAGACCCACCAGTCTCCCTTCTCGATGCACTTATGAACTCTTTCCTTTTATCTAAAATAGTATGTGAATCGGCTGCCTCCATTTTAATCTGATAGCTTTGTTCACCTCCTCATCGAAGTTCAATATATCAAACCCAACCACTAATTTACGAATGTGGGGGTTTAACCCCTTAATGAACAATATTATCTTCTCAACTTCATCAGTATTCATAGTCATTGCGCGCTTTGATAAACTCTCAAAGCGCACTTGATAGTCATTGACATATAATTTTCCCTGGATAAGTTGGGAGAATTCATCCTTCTTAGCATTCTTGTAGGTCCGAGGGAAGTATCAATTAAGGAAAGCAGTTTTTAAACCATCCCAGTACAAGGGTTCAGTTAAACTCGCCATGTACATGGTCCACCACCGCTGAGCCTTCTTAGTCAATTAGAAAGTAGTAAGCTTAACTTTGTGCCTATCCAACACGTCAAGAACATCTATAATCCCCTCAACCTCATCAAGTCACTATTCTGCTGTATCAACCCCTTTTTTATCGCTGAAGGTTGAAGAGTTCAATCGCCAAAACTCTTTCAGCACAATAGTTGTTGTAACACTTTTTGCAGTCCCGTTACGATTACCCCTTTCTCACTATGAGAGAGAGTCAACTAACTGATGCACATCCATTTCAATGCATTGAAGCTCGTTGTTTAGAGAGGTGGCATTGTTACGTCGAGTTGCCACCCTATAAGAATATTTAATTTAATATACTAGTTTATTAGCAAAAATATAAATAAGGAAGACGTGTTATCACTCTATCGCACACGTGGATCCTATTTCTCTGATACCAAGTTGTAATGCCCTAAGCCGAACTTAGGGTCACCGTTGTTCAACATGTCCCGAGTCAAGGTGTTAGGGGGAGGGGGAAATCAATTTAATTTATTTAATAAAAAATATTTCCTTATTGTCATTACTTGAAATAAAGTATACCACAAAGTCAACCCTTTTTGACAAATCGTAATCATTTGGTGACCACATAGAATTTATTATTAAAAGTCATTTATCACAGTCCTGGAAAGGTTTAAATAGTAAAACAACCCCGTATTATTACAGCAGTCCATAAGTTCGAATTTAAAATGCAACTTTATTCAAATGCTTGAAATTTTAACGAAGTACATATCACAACACATGATCAGAGCTCTGACAACGTCTGGAACCCTCGGGGGCCTTACCATTATCCTTCCTCCTAATTTTACTTAAAGTACCTCAGTTTTTTTTTTTTATAAAAAGTAAAAGTAGGGGTTGAGAAAATGTGCAGTAACGTGGGAATATACTAAGCAATAATTTAATAGATAAAATATTATACATATATGATGTCTTTCAGTATTTTGTAAAACAATTTCACTTCATTGAATTTAACGTAACTACATGCAATGCGCCAAGGATATGTTCCCAACTCATACTTAAGCATTTTCATGTCTCTTGCCAGAGACTTAGCTTATTAATCCAATTATGTTGTCATCATAATATTAATAAGTTCCATTTATTCAATTTCATTAATCCATTGATTTTCCAAATTCTTCATGAATATTCTCATTCGTTACTTCTCTTATTCTGGGATTGCCAATATCCACGATTTCATGACCTTTCATCGTAGGGATCGGGCTCACATCTGCTATGTTGGCCAGGTTGTTTGGGGCCTTTCACCTCTAGGGACGTCATGCCCTCCTTAATTATTCTTTCCGGCATCATTAGAATATCATTATCTTTTTGTATATTCACATTCTTCCAAATGTTCACATTCTTACATTTTTTCTCAATATTTCGAGTATTCATATTTATCGTCTGGTAGCATTTCTTTACTTCAATATTATCTTACTTTTAAATAGCCGAGGAGGTTAATTAATAATACACTGTATTTTGAACACTTATAATTGATCATTATATGCTTTATTTATTTACAAATGCATTAACATATTTTAAGTATCTTAAAAATGGTATTACTAGAATTTTAAAGTAAAGAAACACCTTCTTCCACTAGTTTTCCATATAATTACCAAAACTTCCATTATGCCATTTCTACACCAAAATGCATCCTTTAAATGGGTTTTTCAAGAGAGAAATATATCGTTAAAATAACTTACTATTTTACTATAATATTTTACCCATTTTAACATGTATTGAGTTATTAAAATCATAATTTTAATATAGACTTTACTATACGAAGTCCAAGTGCGTCTTTTAAATCATTCTTACACCAATTTCATCTTCTTAATGGATTTTCAAGTGGAAATCATAACATTATTTTACCAACAATTTTTTAACTTTATTTTACTCATTCAATCATAAACTTAATCAATAAAATTACCATTTTAATGTAGAGTTCAAATATAAGGTTTTGAGTGGATTTTTTTACACCATTTTAAGTCATTATTTCTACCTTTTAACAACTTCAAATTTGGGGCAGAAATTTATCATTCTCTTAACACATGATGAAATTTATCTTTTGATTTCAAAACATTTCATTTATCATGTCTAAAGTCATTCAAGTATGTTTACATGAAATGAGGATTTCTTATCCTACACATTCATTTTTTAAGTAACATGGTATAATAACATTTTCTAACAATTTTCAAGTTCTAATAATTTATTTATACAATTATGATATTCTGAAATTTGATCATAAAAACTAGTTCATTTTAACAAGCTTAAAAATCATGGATTTTCATAGTATAAAATATAAGAACTAGTTATTTTTAATGAGAAATCTTATTTCATCAAAAAGGGTATTTAGGCTTTTAAAACGTGAATTTAGGAAGAGGAAAACCCTATAAAAGAGTTTTAATCCCTCCTAAATGCTCATAAATTTACTCCTATGCTTCCAAAGCAAGTTTCCAAGTTAGACCAAGGTAATCCAACCCCCGTGTGGTGTTTTTATGATGTTTTAATCTTCTATGGTGTTGTTTGATGGATGAAACCGTTGGTAGTTTTGAGAGCTATGAATTTTCACAAGTGTTTGAGAGTTTTGGGAGCATGACGATGATCAAAATCTGATGGTTTTCTCCTCTCTTCCACCCACATGGTTAATACATTACATAACTCCACAATACATTAATTAATTCCTTAATTAAATTCAAAAACCTTGCATCCTTTCAATGTTGCAGATTAATCAATGGGGTCTAGTATGGGAGGTATATGGTGGGAGTTAAAGCAAACTATGGTGGAGAATTGAACCAAATTATACTACAAAACACTCAAAATCGTCAGCATTATTGAGCACACCTGGGACCCTCGGTCGACTGACGCTTGTGTAAAAAATTGCCTTATTTTTTTTTGGCCTTATATCCCGTTTAAACTTACTTTTATAAACCCAAAACTGTGGTCATGTAATATTTACATCGTTCGAGGAATTTTGCAAAAATTGCGCAAAGTGTACATTTGACGCGCATATTACTTTTAAAGTATTTAGTATCATAACTAAGGAACCGCTAATTTATTTTATGCCGTGTCTCCTAGATTTTATTCTTCTCCACCTAAGTAACAATAACGCATAGCCATGCATTCACATGAAACGTAACTTTCGTGAGAACAATATAGTTAAATTCTGTAAAATAAAAGCAACATTGTTCTTTTCCTTTGTATTGATTTATTTTAACACAATTGATTTTATTTCAAAAGTGCGAGTATTTCGCCATTCACGTGATCCACTTTTAATGAATTTGGACCAACAACTAAACTTGTACATTATTTGTAGTTGTAAGGGTATACTCGTCCGGGGAGAAAGTGAATTGCCAAAAATTGCTTTGATTCCCATACCTAATGATTGTACACACTCTTTGAAACTTCATTTTTCTACTATACTTGACACCAAACCGTCATTTTTTCTTCGTCTCTTATGGTAATAATATACTTTATAGATCTCATTTGTATTCATCCGTTTTGTAAGTTTTTATCCTTTCCTTCATCAACTATTATCTTCGTAGCTTCTTTATTTTCCTACTCTGTTTTTTTCTGTTGTTGTAATTAGTTCTTCTAAAAATAATGAGCTCTCTTCATGTAAAAAATGTGGAGTATTTTAAGAAAACATAATATATTCCTTCATCAATCGACTGTGACCCCACGCCTAGAGACATCATAGTCATTGATAGGATACATTGGATTTATACCCTTGTTGTGGTCCATGGGTGATTGACCTTTCCCACACCTTATTTTCTTAAATTTTTTTGAGTTATTTGGGGTGGTACCAGCTCAATGTGCCCTTAATACATCGTGTAATTAGATAAACGAGCTCTATGGGGCCAATGATTCGTGTCAAATATTGCATTTTATTCCCCTTTTTTCTTCACAATAAAGCAATCTCACTCTCGTTAAACTCACGTTTTATACTCAGTTAATATATAACCTTAGATATGGATCGTTAATCTCTTGTGCAAGGTTTATTTGAGTATTTACAGGGTTTACGATGCTAAAGATGAAGACCGGTTGCATGTTAAATGAAGAATGAACGTGCATGCTCTATCAAGGAGAAACTTATAAATCTAGATGACTTAATTCATACTTGGAAAAAACACGAAAATGTAGGCCTTGAATGAAGGGATGTTTGGGTCCAAACGGCGAGTCAATCGGACTGCAAACGAAGAAGTTATGGTCATGAAAAGTTCAAAAATAGAAAAACATCAAAGTCAAAGCCCCGGGTCATACCCGAAGTGAACACCCGTGACCCATGTAGTATAAAAGTATGATCGGCATCGAAAGAAGGATCACGTGGGTTCTTGTGGATTGTCGTTCAGAGTCCGTACGCGAAAGTTATGCTTTTTGGAGTATTTATTTATAATAATTTATTTTAGGTTTTATTAGGAGCTTATACATTAATTCCGGCATTATATTTATTGAACCATAACTTGGCTCGGTTAATTTGGTGCCTGCGTTTGTATCCGTGTGGTCGTGTGTTTCAAACCTAGGGGATGGGAAATGTTTTTAACGATTTAAACCTCAGCGCGTGTCACTCAAGCGCGACTGCCCCAGGTGCGTGGCTCTCTTGCGTGGGGCGGGCCCACTCGCACCCCAGTCCATGTGCGCTTCACCTTTTTGACTTTTGACCTCCAAAGCTCTATTTTTTCTACTCTACAACCTAAGGTCTATTTCTTCAATAAAACATTCATAACTCCTTCATTTTTAATCCTTTTTCATTATTTTTTTTATTTTTTTCTAAAAATAAAACAAATCAAATAATTATTTTATCCTTATTCACTCCATCATCCAGCCCTCTTTAATTCTCACCTACCACTCTTTTTATTAGTTTATTAAACGTAGTAAAATACCAAAACTAGTCCCCTCACCCCCACACTTGGTGAAACCATCCGTCTCTCCAATTTTAGTGTAGTTTCATTTTAGGAGTAGGTTTAGTTGATTTTTATTTATTTTTTTTTTGTAATTTTTTTTGTCATATTTAATGAAAATTCTTCTCTCAAATTTTTTTGTGTTTCTTTACTTATTAGTAATGAAATTTTTTACAGGTTTTCCTAATTAATATTCTTTCTTTAAAAATCAATTTATCTTCATCTCAAAGTTATTTTCTCCTCTCGCACTATTTTATTTAATTAATTAAAAATTCTTTCTAGGTAATTTTTAATTAGGTTAAGATTAATGAAATCATCTCGAGTGTGTACTTTCTTCACTATAATATGATGAAATAGACCGGTTTTTACCGCGTTGATTATTTTCGAAAATACATCGAGGGACCTTGATGGGGGTATATCACGTATGCACCATATTTGCGACACCGCGTGTGTAATTTTGAGAATATTGTTGACACCAAACTCTTAATTGGACTTTTATGAAAATTTAGGGAGTGACACTTCGAGTTTAAAATAATTGTTTCAAATGAGTATTAATCGCATTTAAAAATGCATATAACCGTATAATTATTTATGCTACGCATTTTGAAGTGAAGAATTTAATTCTCAACCTATGCTTTCTTTCTTTATAAATTAGTTTAATTTAATTATTCACCTAGCATAAATATTAGTATTAAAAGGTTGAAACCGACGACAACGACGAGTGTATTCATACGATGCCCGGTTTTGCCTAGTCAACTAACCTTGGTATCCCAAAGATCACGTATTGTTACTCATGGTCTCATATCACAGATGGAATTCTCTACTTGATTCGAGAAAGGCCAAAAGAGTGTTGGTCATGAACCTCCATAACTCCAATAACGAATATTATGATTAAGGGCTTATCATCAGAAATTGGCAACATCCATCGCTCCCTGAGGGCGAAGAATACATTTGGTTCCCTAACTGGGGTCAAAATAGGTCAATGCTCACTTCACTTTTACTTGTTTTTTGTTTATCATTTTGCTTTATTATTGTTGATTATGCCTTTTTTCGTTCCTTTGAGCATCTCGGGGGAAGAACAAGGAGCCTTCTCTCAACAATATCAACGATGTTGATTTGTTAAAGGCCTGGAGGGTGAGAGAATACCTTCCTGATGGTGAACACCCACGATCATCCTCATTCCTCTTGAAATATACTAACACTATCGGCATCTTCAATGCTCCCCCGGTAGACATCCTTGAGCTTCCCATTCACGATGAGGAAGTCTATTTTTCATTCACTACATCAAAATGGTAAAATTGTCACCTTTTTAGCGGCTAGGTTTATCACGATCAATGACCGTGATAAAAAAACACGCTTTTTTTTATCACCGTCAATGACCGTGATAAGTCCGTGACAAAGACTTGTCATGGTCAATGACTGTGACACATCCGTGATAATTCTATCAGTAAAAAATCCTCCCCCTTCTTTTTTTCCCATCGATTTTTTCCCTCCATTTCTTTCTTTCTCTCTAGCGGTTGCTCTCTCTCTCTAGAACTTTGCTATGTTTACTCTCTATTTCTCCTCCATTTATGTATATGTGTATGTATATTTGCATGTATGTATATATATGTGTGTGTAAATGTGCGCGCGTGTGTGTGTGTGGTGTGTATATATGCGTGGGGGGGGGGGGGCAGCAGGGCTGGGGGGTATATGTGTGTGTGTGTATATGTGCATGTGTGTGCGTGTGTATATATGTGTGTGTGTGCGTGTGGTGGGCAGGGGCAGCCGGGGGCGGGGGGCGGTGTATATGTGCGTGTGTGTGTATATGTGAGTGTGTTTTTTTTAATTAATTTTTTATTGGTTTATTAGATATTGCCCCTCATATTGTAATGTCCCTTGTAAAAGAATTGGTTGATTTAATATTGATTGGTTGTTAATTTTTTTGTAAATTAATAATTAGTGCCCCTTTCATATGCAAGTAGGACTGCCCCTCATTATAAATTAGTAAATTAATAATTGTATACTTTAATTGTTAGTTTAATTGATGAAAAGAATTAATTGAGTTGATGAATTAGAAGGAGTACGGGATACACATTTGTTGTTGCCATTACGGTTGTATTATAGTGGATCGATGTTGGGTTGTTAATTTTAAAAGTGGCATGACCACTGGATTATTGTCCATATGGGGGTGGGATTTTTCAACTGTTTTTGAAAATTACTTTGAATAACAAAAAATATATATATAGTATGATAATTAAATGAAACATACTTGAAATTACATATAGTGTGCATAGATACTAGCCTTCTAGTTCTTATGCGTACACATTCAATAGCCCTTAGACCCGTTCGAGTGTCATTACCCCTATAATGAGATCTCTCGAATTTTCCCGTTTGGATACTTTGGGAATGCATAATTCTGTATAATAATATTCTTAGTGGCTTAAAGTTGTTACTTTTGGAGTAAGTTCTGCAATCATATCCTAATGTTCTCCGGGTACATACTAGATTGACAAGTGTGACTCTTATTTCAATTGATCAATTGAAATAATACTCACACTTGCCAATCTACGTAGTGTACTTGGAGAACTACGGGGATATGTTGCAAAATTTTTCTCAAACCGTAACAATGTGCATGAGCTGTTAAGTATATTACAGAAATATGCGGTCTTGAATGGGATAGGACCACTCACCCTTTAGAGGAGATGGAGGAAATAGAAATTAAATGAAATTAAATGAAACATACTATAAATATAAGTTTTGTTTATACTAATCCATAAATATACGCATCTTACATGTAATAGGTGATTAGTTGTGGTAGCTGTGATGGGATATCCGAAATACAAAGAGTGGATGGATGAGACAAATAGAATGGGGGATGTGTTTCGTAGAGGTGCTAATGAATTTGTGAAATACGCAAAGAGATGTCATAATGATAAAGAGTTTCGGTGTCCGTGTGCTAGGTGTAAGAATGGTAAGGTGTTTGAGTGGAAAACAATTGAACTACATTTGTTAAGATCGTGCCTGACTTGACCAACATTGATGACACTGATGAGTTTGTCGATGATGGTGGTCATGTGATGGGAAAATGAGTGACATTAAAGAGTTTGCAACATGAACAAGTAGCTCGTTATCTATTTGACACACATGAAGATGTCAAAGAATGGAAAAAGTAAGTTTAAATTATTTAAATGTTTAACATTATTTTAGAATATTTTATATTATTTTAATGTTTAACATTATTTTAGAGTATTTTAGTAAGTTAATTTTGTAATATGCAGAAAACATGAAGCCCGTGAGAACAATAAAAGACGAAAAATAATGGTACAATTAGACAACGAATTTAGGTTGTGGTTGTCACAAGAGGTAATTATAATTAAAATAGTCATTTTATAACATTACATTACACTCAAACTTTACAACTAATCTAATTAATTTATCTATATTCTCATCTCTTAAAGACGGGTGATGCGACATCAAGGCTTGCTCGTCTAGCCACTGGACCCTTGTTCGTGGCATAAGAGTACAAAAAGTATAGATTGAATGGTTATATATTCGGTGCAAAAGTGTACGAGGAAAGTACAAATGTACAGAACTTGGGCATTTCAGACAAGGCTCTTACTTTCTTTCGAGAGAGCGCAAAAGATAAAAACCTCATTGAAGCTGAAATGACTTACTATGGTGTAATTCGAAATATATTTGAATTGGATTATATAAGCTTCAAAGAGGTTGTATTTTAGTGTGACTGGGTAAGAGTTGAGGATAAAAATGCTTGTAAAGTTGATCCTGTCACCAATTTGATCATGGTTGACTTGTCCAAGTTGAAGAGCAACGACCACGTGAGCGATGAGCCGTTTGTTTGTGAATTTCAAAAGGTTAACCAAGTGTTTTACTCGGAGTATATCAACAATGAGTCATGATAAATTATCCTACATGTGCCAAAGAGTCTAAATAGTAGTGTGGATGACTTGGCTGCTCCTACCGAATATCAATCCATTTTTAATGATGACCCGAATTTGAAATAATTTTTCAATTTGTAATAAATATTCCAATTTGCACTTTATCAATCCATTTTTAATTCTTTTAATTGATTTTCACTTTATCATTTTCACTCTTCTGTAGTGTGCGTGTGTGGGTAGTAGGGGTGGGGGTGGGGATGTTTTGGATTTTTAGTAATTGTACATATTATGAGCTAGATGCTGTTGTTTTGGAATTCAGAATTGAGGTGTTAAACAGTAACAATTCATTTGAATTTGTAGTAATTGTACATATTTGCACGTCTTCTTCTAATTCATTTTGATTTGTACTAATAAAAACATTTTTTTACAGAAAATGTCTCCTTCAGGTATTAAGGCGAGGATGATGATGCTGATTGTGATGATGTCGTCTGGGCTCGGTGGTAGCGGAGGCGAGGAGGGCTCCTCGGCTCCTAGGATCCCCAAATATGGAAAATTGGGTATGGCCATCGAGAACAAGACAAGGTTATTAGTCAAATCCCTCGACCTGGTAAATACGATCATCGGCCCCGGGTACACTAGTTGGAGGGATGTGCCAAATGAGCTCAAGTTGGCTATTTGGGTGGCACTACAGCTAATGAATTTATATTTATATAAATATGAATATTTCAATTTCAATTTCAATTTCGATTTCATTTTATATTTATATTTATATTTATATTTATATTTATATTTATTCTCAACTAACATTGTATTTGTTGGACATGATCAATTCAGCCTGGATCCAAAGCTACGCGATTTCGTCTTGGAGCGGTTGAGGGAGAAACACAAGACGTGGAAGAAAAATATGTGGACCCGGTACTTTGGGAAGACCTGAGAGTCCGTTATACGAATGCATGAATCTGTCCCGCCGAAGGAGACGATCTCGTTGGCACAATGGAAAAAGTTCATTGATAATGAGATCGGGGAGCGACAATTGGCATCTCGCCAATCGGGGAGGGAAAATCGGGAAAAAAAGATGGACGACCACTACTCCGGTCGTACGTCTTACGCCGAGGTGGAGCATAGGATGATGGTAAGATTTAATTTTTCTATAACTATAGAAATATATTATTCTGCATTATTTTACTTTGCAGGGCCGATACTAACTTTACTTTATTTTATTTCAGGGAACAGGGAGTGGCCCTGGGTGTAGGCCACATAGGCTCGATCGTTATGTGGCTATTCGGATGAAGAAGGGGAAGGATAAGGAGGTGTCTCCGAGCATCGCGGCCACGACTGTAAGTAATCCGATAATTTACTTTTTGTTAATTACGTAATAATTTTTTTATTTACTTATTTTACTAATCATGTTCTTTTTGTCATTTTAGGCAAAGCTTAAGGAAGTGCATGAGTCACAGTCTGATGCCGACAAGGAATCTTTATCCACATACGGACTCAGCCAAGTGCTTGGCGCTGATCGCAAGGGGAGGACAGGGGGGGTGAGCTCGCGGGTGGCCAAATCTAGGATCATCAGATTAGAGATGAGCGACACCGAGTTGGCTTGAACGGTGGACTCGCATGACGCGAAGCTGTCCCATTTGGAGGCGACGGTCCAAGATATGTTCTCATTCATGAAGCGTTCATTGGGCGGAAATCATAAGGGGAAAGGTAAGGAGAAGGTGGTGTAGGAGGAGGCGCAGGATGACGAGGATTTGGACCTCGCTGCTTCATCGCCAATACATCCAGACTTTGATGATCCACTCCCCTATTTGGCTCCCTTCAACCGACCGATGTCGACACTTGGTTGGCCGAGCGTGTTTATACTGGACATATTTGATGGCCAGCGGATAGGGCGGGGGTTGAGGGACCCAAATACCATCCATGGATGCTAGTTCATGGACGTTTGCTTCAAGACATTAAGTCCAAGGTGCTCATCACGCATGTGATACCCGGGAAGGAGAACACCTCCTTGTGGTTGTATAGACAATGCCGCACGATGTATATTACTGGGTGTGTCAATTCGTATATCATGTGGCCTACTCACCTCCTCATAGATGACCTTACTCCAGACATGTAGTGACATTATTTGAACATAATTGTTTTAAGTTATTATATTTGGATTATGTCATGATGCATATTGTTTTGAATGCATATTTGCATTATCACTATTTTATTTCGATATATGATGTTTGAACATGTACAACATTGCTATAAGAGGTACAAATATACTGCTGGGCAGTGGCAGTGGCCATACTACCCAGCAGATTGTTTTTAATTCTGCCCAGAATTGTCACGGTCATTGACCGTGATAATATAAAAAATTTATTTGTGAGGTAAGATTGAGATTTTGTGATCTGTGTTGTTGGAGAAAGTTTTTGTTTTTAATGGAAATGTTTGTTGATGAGATTTTGTATGCGTGTATAATTTTGTGGTCGGTGTTGGCTTCCTCACTGGCATATTGTGTGAGGTTTTTCCATTGTGGCTCTTCTTATTGGTGCTATTCAAAACTTGATTAGCTATGATTGGGTATAGCTCATCGTTACAGATCGACCTCCTATTTTTCCATTATGGGTTATGAGTCTCTCTTTCCTTTTCTCATTATTTTTGTTAGATTATAAGATTATTTCATGATTTGGGTATGTCTTTAATAATTTTCATGTTTATATTATAAGATTATTTCATTATGGGCTGTGAGATCCTATTTTGCCCAACGTGTTTCTCTCTAGTGGTAAAAAAGAGTTAAGAAATCATCACTCTTTAATTCATTCCATTTTCAGTTATTTGTGATTTGTGGAAACTTAAACTTTGAGTGACCGGACTTGAGCTTTAAAAGCATTACATAGTCATTCGTATAGGTGACCATATATGGATCAATTAATTGAACCTTCTCAAAATTCGTTATAGCTTCTCATTCGTATAGGTATTTTGGTTGAGAAGCATTGGAGTCTTATTGGTTGGGGCCAAATTCAATGTAAATTTTACCATTTTAGAAATATTTCGTATGCAAATCATTCTTTAAACATGACGCATCACATTTGGCCGAAAGAAGGATGCCCCAGACGGTGATGCCACAACTGATTTGTTTATGATTGACACCCGACAAATGTTGCATATTATTAACTCTACCAAGAATTAAATAATCCATATAATATATCCCCCCCTCTTTTAGTATCACGACAAACGATCTCCTTGGTGAGAATATCCTAAAGAAAAGAAAAATCAGGATATATTATTGGACAACAATTTAATTCCTCAGTAACTTAGTCTACATACATTAACTCATCACTTTGAAATAGACTTGGGGAAATAATTTATTCAACCCTCGACTAAAAGAATTTTCAGGAAAGAGAATTAGACTTGGGGAAATAAATAGGATCCCCTTCTCATATATCTCTTTACTGTTAAGGGCCATTAATAGTTTAGCTATGCAATCTTGAAGACTAACTCTCTTTGCATGATTCATTTAAACCATGTCATCTCCAGTGCTGACCAAAGATGGTAGCATCGTACTGAGTGCTAAAGTCGCAGCTCTATAGAAGAAATGGGATAATATTTTCCAGCAATTTCATTACACTCAACTGTTACCCCAGGAAGGTTCTTACAAAGTAGGTTCCCACGTTCCAGAACAAGAATGATCAATGATCCTCAATTTAGAACAAGAATTTTCATTAAGACGACTTATTTAAATAGGTATCCAACTATTATCAAGTGCTACTATTTCTCCTCTGTAATCTATTTTTCGTGGATAGCTGATTTCAAGTGCTGGAAACATACTCACATGTTTGTTATATCTCATTTACATCATGGTTTCCTCTACTCTACCTACCTATGTGATACTACAACTGACCCCAATTGTTACTGCCTCTATGTTTCTGCTACTGCTGCTGTGTTTATGCTATTACCTCAGCATACTTACTACTATCTTTGTGTTATTGATGTGATAATGAACATCTTCTATATCATTCTAAACTCCCTCACCACCTTCTATTCCATTTTGAATCAACATTTGACTAGTATGGACCCTATTGATGATATGTGTCCTGATGAATATGCTCCTTTTTATGGATTGATCATTGTCACTACTATTGATGTCATAAATTAGGATATCATTTGAATGCTTAGCTTGCATTTGATGAAGTCCCACTCAATGCATCCTCATAAGATATACTTCATTTAGTATCTTATATGGAGACATCAATTGGATGGAGTAGATCCTATTGAGTTGGAAAGATTCTATGAAGCTCATCAATTGGTTGAGCACTTGGGCAAACACTTGGTCCATCAACTGGATAATATGGATACAACTGAGTCTTATAGTTCTCATTATTTGATTAGCATGAGTCTTATACTTCTCACTATTGTGCTCCCACCTCGATAAACCTGAAATTTAGCACATGAAGGTCGTATTTATCATTGTCACCGGCTGCAACAAAACCAAATACATGAGACTTAGTAGACACTAATATATTAACATCTCCTGGTGATCAAAGTGTGAGTAACCATCTCGAGTTTAATTAATAGTTAGTATGCCTTAATATCATTCTACACCAAACAACTACATGAGAATTTGCTTTTGTCTTAGTGCTTACAAAAGGGTAATTATGTTTCAATCCACCTTTCCCTTCCTTTCCTTTTGTATGGTGGTGTGTATATTAGAAGGTTGCAACATCCCAATTTGATAATCTAATATAATCTAATATATATTTAAAAATAGAGTCTTTATGCATTTAATCATTACTCTCACGAGACTCCAAAATTAGTGCTCTAACCTATTTTGTCATTCAAACACAATGAGTGTTATTTAATTCTTCAAAATAGTGTTTCTCAAACGACAACAACCCTTACCCTTTTGTATTCCTCATATACCTCTTTTTGTCAACTCTCTAAGCTCTTTATCTCCCACATATTATATATAATGTTGCGTAGATGGTAACTTTTCTACCATTATACGCTCCTCTTCGCTATTACTCAACGCTTTTCCCCATTTCTGAGTTACATAGTGGAAACAGTCCGGAATTAAGGTAGCATAGTGATAGCAGCAGCCCCATTAAGTGTGTTTGTCCACTATCCCCCTGTAATACCCCGTACTTTTATTGATATTTATTTATGGGATTAATTTAATTATATGTGAATTAATTGAGAATTAATCCGGATAAAATACTAGCGAGATGTGAGTTGGTATTTGACTATAATGTGTATATATGTCGATATATGAATATTGAAAATATTGAAATTCTCGCGAGGCTGAAATACGGCAATTTGAAAAATTTTATCGGGATGCGCGTGACAGTCGCGCCAGGAATGTAATTATTTGAATTAAAAAGTGAATTTTATTTTTATCAACCGTATGGTCATTTTGAGTGCGCCAACGAGTCTGGAAGGGTTGAAATAGTCAGAAAACACTAGCCGGGGGGTTAAGTTTGGGTCCCGGGGCATTATTGGGCCATACCGGTAACTTAAAAGGGCATTTTGGTAATTTCGGAAATTTGGAAATTAAAACCCACAAAAATCATACTTTAATTGCAACTTATCATTAAACCCACTAACCCATTTCCAACCCCAATCTAAGTAGTGGGCTACGGGAGAAGTTAAGAAACTATTTCTAACTTGCCAAAAAACCAACCCCCACCTCCATTGTCATCTTGTGAGAAGAGCTTGTAGAGAGAGAGAGAGAGAGAGAGAGGAGAATTCTGCAGAGAGAGAGAGGAATTCAACCATCTTCAACCAGCAACAAATCTGGAACATAAGGCAAGTGATTTAGTTACAATTAATTCCATGAATGTGTTCTTCCATGTTTAGGTAATTATCGAATTTTGTCTTGGAAGATTGATATAGACCCATGAATTTGAGGATTAAAACTATGAACTATGTTAGGAATTGCATGTAGACATATTCTGGACGAATTATGAATTCAAAATATAACCCTTGATGATCTAAAAAACGGATTTAAGAAGAGATTTATTAATGTTCTTGAAAGAAATAGAAAACTAGGGTTATTGATGAAGTTTTTATCCAAATAAAGCCCTTGGTTGATGAATTATTGGTTTTAGAACGTTAACAATGTTGTAGGATGGTTGTATGATGATATTATAACGTTAGATTAGAGTTTCATGCATTATAATGGAGTTTTGGGACGATTTGAGGACTGCAAAACGAAGCAGTCCGTAGCCTACCTGGTGATCGATCGATCGACATTCATCAGTCGATCGATCGACCACCATCGATCGATCGAGGTTCAAGGTCGATCGATCGACCTTCCCAGAATGAGTAAAATTTTCCTAGTTAAATTTTAATGATGTTAACCCTTAGAAAATTATTATTGGAAACTTTATGAATATCCTTAGACTTAAGGAAGACCAGTAGGTATGGTTATAAAATTTGGACATTAATTAGAGTTCAATTTGAGGAATTATTCTAAAAGCTAAGGAAACTCGATGAGTGAGATAATATTAGGGTTAAAAGAGTAAATTTGAATAAATTGATGAAATGAGGTTTGGGGCAGAAGTAAGGACCTTAAGAATAATGATGTTATATGTGGGAATAATAGGAAACTTAATAACCCCTTTGAGATAGGTTTTAAGTACAAGAATCTATGACGTGAGATGTGTCGACAGTCTACATTATATATTATCGAAAGACTTAAAATGTATAAAATTGGAATAATGGTATAAGGATGTAGAAAATACCTTTATTAATATTGAGATATCTAAGATGTGTGCATGCTTAGTATATGTATATGATTTTTATGTGTATGACATACCAACCATACTTGCTAACACGGGAGGTTTACGTTCGCTTAGGGCCATCTAATCCTTGTGTGCCCGGATTTAGAGTGGTACCTAGAGGACATAGTTCAAGGGAATGACTTAATTGTGAGTTATTAAGCCAGCTGACTATGGAGCGTAGGTATGTACGTGACCATGGATATGTTGAATTATGTTCGCCTTCATTTTAGTGTGTGGTGTTTATTCTAACAATTCCTGAGAGATTCGGAATTTGTAATCCTTATGTACGTGATGTACCGGGATGGATAGCAGAGTGTGTGTGCACCACAGCTTAGCCTCGGGGTGCTTGTATTGTATATTTATGATGTGAATAATATACGGTTCAATGAAAAGGAATTTATTATGTTTAAATTGCGAGAAAAATTTATGGTAACTCCTTGAGAAGTTAAAAAAGGATAACATGCCGTGAATTGTAATGTTAACAATTGAGAATCCGAGTTTAATTAAAGCTATCTGTTTAAGTGATAATATTGGGAATTCATATTGTTAATCGAGTGTAAAGGTTAGAACTTATGTCGGTTTAGTTAAATATAAATAACACATGAATGGGTACAGGAACGTTAGGAGTGCACAGTTAGACGAGAGGTGAGTATTTCATGTGAGAGCACGTCCTAACATGTATTTTTCATTCATTGTTTTAAATGTTATTAAAGCACTTGCTATTTTTAAAATACTCTCCACTTTCGGGCTCTGACCCGTTTGCTTTCAAATCTATTTTTGTAAAAATCTTTTTAGGTGCCCAGCCACAAGGACACCATGCATAGGATCTTTATTCAGGTGACGAGCTGTAGCTGCTGTGGAAGTTACAGGGCTTTGCTAGTAGACGCCTCTTTTCTAGTATTGACTCCATATTCAGCTTCATCATTATAGCGTATGTCGCCCAATTCTTTAGAGACACTTTATATTTCAGTTATTCAGACTTTGGTTTGTATTTAATTCAGGATGTAGACTTGTTTTATTTATTTCCATATTGGGATTGTGGTGAGGAGTATTTCCTCCAGACTTATTATTATTCGTTGGTTATTCTATTGTTTCTTTATGGTGAATGGTTATGTTATTCTTTCATAATTCTTTTATTGCATGTTAATCAGATTAAATTTAAAATTTGACAACTTACTTTTTAAATACTAGGTGGTTAGAAATCATTAAAATGTTTTCGACAGTGATGCTATTAACTAAACCAACTTGGCATTTTGTATTAATTTAATAAAGGAGTAGCTACCCGGTATTTAATTAGTCGGGGTGTCACAAGTGGTATCAGAGCATCAGGTTCTAGTGTCCTTTAGGATCTGTACGGCTTATTATGTTTCTGCTGAGCTTTCTTTGATATAGAGACCTAATACTAGGAATGTTGTGTTCATCTCTATACATTGGGAATTCGCACTTCCGCGATTTGTTTATTTGAATGATGAACTCATCCAAATTTACTGAAATTTTTAGATGGGTCGTCAAGAAGAACTAGCTAAAACGGTCAAGGGAGTCAACGGGCAAGATCGACTCACACCTCAGGTATCCCCAGAGAGAATATCAACCGCCGAGTTAGCAAGTATCGTGGCACAAGCAGTTACCACTGCAGTTTTACAATACCAAGAACGCAACATACAACTTAAAGGAGGCAAAAGACCTAGAGAGGTTAGCCAAATGCATGTGAATAAAGCTGAAAAATGTGCGAAGACCCCGAAATTGCGACAACAAACTACCCAAGACCGAGCCAGTTCTAGTCAACAACGTGGTAAAATGAAGCAGTTTAGAAAGGGGAATAAGGTCCCAAGTCAGCAAGGCCGACATTGTCAGCAGTAGGGTCAGAGGGGGAGTAACTTCAGAGGCCGATGTTTTGTGTGTGGCATGCGTGGCCATAAACGCCAGGATTGTCCTGATAGGGGCAGGGCCCCGCAGCAGCAGCAGCAGGGTACCCGACAGGAGCCGTAGAGGCCTATGTTTCCCTCCGCCCTCCCAGCACCAGCTCAAGTACTAGCCCTACCAACTTTTCCTGTAGCTCCAGTGCAGCAGGGGCAGTTACAGTACAGACATATCTATAATATCAACCAGGCAGCTGCCCCACAGGCACCACCCGCGATTTGGGGTATGTTTTCTATCCATGAGACTTTTGGGTCGAATTTTGTTTGTTACTGGGACAACTCAATTGTTTTATAGCTACATATTATGCGAAGACCTTAGGGTTACTAACCGCAACATTGAACACTGTAACGTAGGTAGACTCACCACTGGGGAATGGTTCATTTTTCTTTATATGCCGGGGAGTGGGGGTAGAGATTGGTAGTTTGGTATTACCCGCGGATATGCTAGTGTTAGAGATGACCGAGTATGATGCTATTATTGGTATGGATTGGCTAGTTGCGTACCGAGCCATGATTGACTGTTTTAGTAGGAGTATTATCTTTGCCATTCCCGGGCAGGAGATGTTTTTAGTGGCGATGCCTCGCCCTGAGGGAGGATCGTCCACTCATTTGTACTACATAGAGGAGGAGACCTCTAAGGAAGTGGTGATACCACTTGATTCGATACCCGCTGTTAGTGAGTTCGCCGATGTATTTCAGGATATACCTAGACTACCTCAGAGTAGAGAGATAGATTTTGTTATCAATTTTACGCCGGGCACTTGGCCTATTGCCCGCGCACCTTACCGTATGGCTCCAGCTGAGATGAGAGAGTTACGGGATCAGATTGAACAGTTGTTGGGTCAGGGGTTTATACGGAGGAGTACTTCGCCGTGGGGTGCCCCTGTAATTATTTGTAAAGAAGAGGGATGGATCATTGAGATTGTGTGTGGATTACCGGGAGTTGAATAAGGTCACGATACGGAATAAGTATCCGTTGCCCCGAATCGATGACTTATTCGACCAGTTGAGAGGAGCTTATTTCTTCTCAAAGATTGATTTGAGATCAGGATACCATCAGTTGCGTATCAGGAAAGAGGACGTCTCGAAGACTGCTTTCTTAACGAGATATGGTTCCTACGAGTTTCGGGTTATGCCTTTTGGTTTGAACAACGCTCCAGCAGTGTTTATGGACTTGATGAATAGGGTGTTCAGAGAGTTCCTAGATCAGTTTGTCATTGTCTTCATTGATGATATTCTGGTTTACTCCCAGACAGAGGAGGAGAACGCCGAGCACTTGAGGCAGGTTTTGCAGACGCTACGTCAGAACGAGTTGTATGCAAAGTATGAGAAGTACAGGTTTTGGCTGAAGGAGGTTCAGTTTTTGGGGCATATTATTTCTGACCGGGGAATATCTGTTGATCCGGGGAAGGTATCCGCGGTGAGGGAGTGGGTAAATCCCACGACACCGACTGAGATCCGTAGTTTCTTGGGCTTAGAAGGATACTATAGGAGGTTTATTCGGGGATTCTCAAAGATAGCGGGTCCTTTGACACATCTGACTCGTAAGGGTGTGCCATTCATTTGGAGTGATGCCTGTCAGTTGGCATTCGATGAGTTGAAGGACAAGTTGACCTCAGCACCTGTGTTAGCATTGCCGAGACCGGGAGTTGAGTATCTAGTTTACACCGATGCATCCTTATAAGGACTTGGAGGTGTATTGCAGCAGGAGAGTCAGGCCATAGCTTATGCTTCCCGTAAGCTTAAGCCTCACGAGAAGAATTACCCCACCCATGAATTGGAGTTAGCGGCAGTTGTATTTTCCCTTCGGATTTGGAGATATTACCTTTTGGGGGAGAAGTTTCGATTATTCACGTACCACAAGTCCCTACAGTACCTATTCACGCAGAAGGAGTAGAATATGCGGCAACGGAGGTGGCTTGAGTTTGTGAAGGACTATCAGTTTGATATCCAATATCACCCGGGGAAGGCTAACGTGGTAGTAGACGCGTTGAGTCCTAGGCCAGTAGATGAAGTGGCAGGGGTGTGGAAGGAGTTGGGACACTAGGATGCAGTGGCCCGATCATTCATGTTGGTGATGATTGTTACACCGCAGATTGTCACGAGAGTGGTAAAGGCACAAGAAGATGACTCGTTCTGCCAGGAGCAAATAGTTAGATTATTAACAGAGGGAGCCGAGTCCTATACCGTTAGCTCAGATGGGGGATTATGCTTCAATGGGAGACTGGTAGTTCCGGAAGGGGAGGAATTGCGACACGAGGTGATGGCAGAGTCGCACGGCTCACGGTTCGCGGTACATCCCGGTGGGGACAAAATGTACCAGGACATGAGACGTCAGTATTGGTGGAGCGGGATGAAGAGAGATATTGCCGTGTTTGTTTCTAAATGCGCCACTTGTCAGCTGGTAAAAGTGGACCATCAGAGACCGACAGGACTTCTACAGCCATTAGAGGTCCCGATGTGGATGTGGGAGAGCATCTCCATGGACTTTATCACGGGGTTGCCCACGTCACAGAGAGGTCACGACTCCATTTGGGTAATTGTGGACAGGTTGACCAAAGTCGCTCATTTTCTACCCGTAAGGACCGACTACACTACGGGGCAGTATGCCCAGCTCTTTATTACAGAAATAGTGAGACTTCACGGTGTGCCCCTAAATATCGTGTCTGACAGAGACAAGATATTTGTTTCACGGTTTTGGGAGAGTTTTCAGGAGGCTATGGGCACGGAATTGCGGTTGAGTATGACTTATCATCCGCAGACCGATGGGCAAACCGAGCGTACAAATTAGATGTTGGAGGACATGTTGCGGATGTGCATCATTGACTTTGGGGGTGGATGGGAGCAGTATCTTCCACTGGTGGAGTTTGCTTACAACAACTCCTACCAGTTCACCATTGGCATGGCTCCATTTGAGGCGTTGTACGGTATACCTTGTCGTTCCCCAGCATGTTGGTTGGAGGTGGGGTACAACAAACTACTTGGGCCGGAAGTGATTCAGGATACTTCGGCGAGGATAGAATTGATACGGAGCCGCATTCTGGTAGCTCAGGATCGGCAGAAGAGCTACGCCGATGCGAAGAGATTCTTCAGGGAGTTCCAAGTGGGGGACCAGGTTTTACTCAGAGTATCTCCTATGAAGGGGATTATGCGATTTGGGAAGAAGGGGAAGTTGGCACCGAGATACGTGGGACCATTTCCTATCATCGAGCGGATTGGGTCTGTTGCGTATAGACTTGGGTTACCGGAACATCTACACAGGATTCATGATGTTATTCATATTTCCTCGCTAAGGAAATATCTTAGAGATAATTTGGCTCATTCTCACATTGCTTTGGAGGACATTGATCTCCCGCCCGATAGCTCCTACGAGGAGGGGCCGATTGCTATTTTGGACCTAAGTGAGCGAAAACTGCGGTAAAAGATAGTTCCGTTAGTACGTGTTCACTGGCGGCATCATAATGTCGAGGAGTCCACATGGGAGCACGAGGATGAGATGCGCGAACGTTATCCAGAGTTATTTTTACCAGTTACTTTCTAGTTCCGAATTTCGGGACGAAATTCTGTTATTAGGGAGGGAGTATGTAATACCCCGTACTTTTATTGATATTTATTTATGGGATTAATTTAATTATATGTGAATTAATTGAGAATTAATCCGGATAAAATACTAGCGAGATGTGGGTTGGTATTTTATTATAATGTGTATATATGGCGATATATGAATATTGAAAATATTGAAATTGTCGCGAGGCTGAAATACGGCAATTTGGAAAATTTTGTCGGGACGCGCGTGATAGTCGTGCCAGGAATGTAATTATTTGAATTAAAAAGTGAATTTTATTTTTATCAACCGTATGGTCATTTTGAGTGCGCCAACGAGTCCGGAAGGGTCGAAATAGTCAGAAAACACTAGCCGGGGGTTAAGTTTGGGTCCCGAGGCATTATTGGGCCATACCGGTAACTTAAAAGGGCATTTTGGTAATTTCGAAAATTTGGAAATTAAAACCCACGAAAATCAGACTTTAACTGCAACTTATCATTAAACCCACTAACCCATTTCCAACCCCAATCTAAGTAGTGGGATACGGGAGAAGTTAAGAAACTATTTCTAACTTGCCAAAAAACCAACCCCCACCTCCATTGTCATCTTGTGAGAAGAGCTTGTAGAGAGAGAGAGAGAGAGAGGAGAATTCTGCAGAGAGAGAGAGGAATTCAACCATCTTCAACCAACAACAAATCTGGAACATAAGGCAAGTGATTTAGTTAAAATTAATTCCATGAATGTGTTCTTCCATGTTTAGGTAATTATCGAATTTTGTCTTGGAAGATTGATATAGACCCATGAATTTGAGGATTAAAACTATGAACTATGTTAGGAATTGCATGTAGACATATTCTGGACGAATTATGAATTCAAAATATAACCCTTGATGATCTAAAAAATGGATTTAAGAAGAGATTTATTAATGTTCTTGAAAGAAATAGAAAACTAGGGTTCTTGATGAAGTTTTGATCCAAATAAAGCCCTTGGTTGATGAATTATTGGTTTTAGAACGTTAACAATGTTGTAGAATGGTTGTATGATGATATTATAACGTTAGATTAGAGTTTCATGCATTATAATGGAGTTTTGGGACGATTTGAGGACTGCAAAACGAAGCAGTCCGTAGCCTACCTGGTGCGATCGATCGATCGATCGATCGACATTCATCAGTCGATCGATCGAACACCATCGATCGATCGAGGTTCAAGGTCGATCAATCGACCTTCCCAGAATGAGTAAAATTTTCCTAGTTAAATTTTAATGATGTTAACCCTTAGAAAATTATTATTGGAGACTTTATGAATATCCTTAGACTTAAGGAAGACCAGTAGGTATGGTTATAAAATTTGGACCTTAATTAAAATTCAATTTGAGGAATTATTCTAAAAGCTAAGGAAACTCGATGAGTGAGATAATATTAGGGTTAAAAGAGTAAATTTGAATAAATTGATGAAATGAGGTTTGGGGCAGAAGTAAGGACCTTAAGAATAATGATGTTATATGTGGGAATAATAGGAAACTTAATAACCCCTTTGAGATAGGTTTTAAGTACAAGAATCTATGACGTGAGATGTGTCGACAGTCTACAATATATATTATCGGAAGACTTAAAATGTATAAAATTGGAATAATGGTATAAGGATGTAGAAAATACCTTTATTGATATTGAGATATCTAAGATGTGTGCATGCTTAGTATATGTATATGACTTTTATGTGTATGACATACCTACCATACTTGCTATCACGGGAGGTTTACGTTCGCTTAGGGCCATCTAATCCTTGTGTGCCCGGATTTAGAGTGGTACCTAGAGGACATAGTTCAAGGGAATGACTTAATTGTGAGTTATTAAGCCAGCTGACTATGGAGCGTAGGTATGTACGTGACCATGGATATGTTGAATTATGTTCGCCTCCATTTTTGTGTGTGGTGTTTATTCTAACAATTCCTGAGAGATTCGGAATTTGTAATCCTTATGTACGTGATGTACCGGGATGGATAGTAGAGTATGTGTGCACCACATCTTAGCCTCGGGGTGCTTGTATTGTATATTTATGATGTGAATAATATACGGTTCAATGAAAAGGAATTTGTTATGTTTAAATTGCGAGAAAAATTTATGGTAACTCCTTGAGAAGTTAAAAAGGGATAACATGCTGTGAATTGTAATGTTGACAATTGAGAATCCGAGTTTAATTAAAGCTATCTCTTTAAGTGATAATATTGGGAATTCATATTGTGAATCGAGTGTAAAGGTTAGAACTTATGTCGGTTTAGTTAAATATAAATAACACATGAATGGGTACAGGAACGTGAGGAGTGCACAGTTAGACGAGAGGTGAGAATTTCATGTGAGAGCACGTCCTAACATGTATTTTGCATTCATTGTTTTAAATGTTATTAAAGCACTTGCTGTTTTTAAAATACTCTCCACTTTCGGGATCTGACCCGTTTGCTTTCAAATCTATTTTTGTAAAAACCTTTTTAGGTGCCCAGCCACAAGGACACCATGCATAGGATCTTTATTCAGGTGACGAGCTGTAGCTGCTGTGGAAGTTACAGGGCTTTGCTAGTAGACGCCTCTTTTCTAGTCTTGACTCCATATTCAGCTTCATCATTATAGGGCATATCGCCCATTTCTTTAGAGACACTTTATATTTCAGTTATTCAGACTTTGGTTTGTATTTAATTCAGGATGCAGACTTGTTTTATTTATTTCCATATTGGGATTGTGGTGAGGAGTATTTCCTCCAGACTTATTATTATTCGTTGGTTATTATATTGTTTCTTTATGGTGAATGGTTATGTTATTCTTTCATAATTCTTTTATTGCATGTTAATCAGATTAAATTTAAAATTTGACAACTTACTTTTTAAATACTAGGTGGTTAGAAATCATTAAAATGTTTTCGACAGTGATGCTATTAACTGAACCAACTTGGCATTTTGTATTAATTTAATAAACGAGTAGCCACCCGGTATTTAATTAGTCGAAGTGTCACACCCCCTTGTTGTTTTTTCTGGCTGAAGAAGTTCTAAGTATGGAAATCTCATCTCTCATTAATTCTAGGAGGATGAACATCATGTATGTCCATGACCTACTTGTGTTCTGTAGAACTTCTACATCCAATCTAAAAAATTTAGTATTCTATTTAGAGAAGTAGAGATATTTCAGGTCAGAGTAAATTTCTCTAAAAGAAACATTATTTCAGGAAAGCATGTTATCCATAAATCTCATTCCTAATTAAATGAGTGGTTGGAAATGGATCACTTTCTCCATTTATGGTAGGATCTAATTGGTAAAATCTGTCATTTTTGGAAAGATGATGCATTCTTTGCAGTCTACAAGTGGCCTATCAAGTTAATTAAGTTTTTAGATCAAAATATTAAAAACTTTATATGGACATGCTCTTCTTCCTCCAAAAAAATTATTTCTATGTCTTGGGCTAGCATATATAGCTGTTATATATGTTATAGCAGCACATATAACAGCTATATATGTTGTTATAACATATATAACAGCTATATATGTTGTTATAACATATATATAACAGCTGTTATATATGTTATAACATATATATAACAGTTGTTATATATGTTATAACAGTTGTTATAACATATATAACAATTATGGGAAGTCTATGTAGTACCAGTTATATTTGAAATGATTAACAGCATCTCCATTCATTAATTGTGTATATTTTTTTCTAAAAAATTAATTTCTTATTGCCTAATTGGTTGGGGTTCCCAAACATATTTGGATTTTCACCATTGAGTTCAGTTTTCACCATTTTCCTTATTGCCTATATGATATGATGATGGTTGAATTTTGTAACCAATTTTCAGATTTTTGATGGGCACTATGGGAATGCTGCAGCAATCTTTTCAAGGGATCAATTGTTGAATCATGTGTTCTATTCCTGCAACAGGTATATATATCTACATTAGTTCATTTGTTACTTTTTTATTACTTGATTTGAAATACATTATATGAAAACCATCTGTATAAACATGGGAGAAGTAATAACCACCTAGCAGAAATGATACCTTTGAGTTATTCATTAACTCCTTTTAATTTTTACTCCCAAAATAATGCTGAAAAAAGTCCCAAAGTAAAGCTGAAAACAGTCCCAAAGTAAAGGACTCTGTCTCTTCTAACGTAGAGTTTAGAACAAACCCAAACCAGCCCCCAAAAGACCCCGTAAGAAGCACGAACACCTCGCACGGAACCAGTGTAACTTGTAGGAATTGACCGCGTAGTCCCGGGTCTCCCGGTTTGAGAATATGACGATAATTTACTAAAATCACACTTAGACTTAAAAATAAGCCATTAAAGGGGGAAAACCAAAACCATCCCCCAAATGACCCCGAAGGAGGCACGAACACCTCGCACGGGACCAATGTAACTTGTAGGAACTCACCGCATAGTCCCGGGTCTCCCGGTTTGAGAATATGACGATAATTTGTAAAAATCACGCTTAGACTTAAAAACAAGCCGTTAAAGGGTGAAAACCCAAGCCAACCCCCAAACGACCCCGCAAGAGGTACGAACAACTCGCACGGGACCAATGTAAATTGTAGGAACTGAGCGCATAGTCCCGGGTCTCTCAGTTTGAGAATATGATGATAATTTGCAAAATTCACACTTAGACTTAAAAATAAGCCGTTAAAGGGTAAAAACCCAAACCAGCCCCCAAACAACCCCGTAGGAGGCACGAACACCTCGCACAGTGATATGCCCCAAGTGTAACCTCGGCCTAGAGACACCAACCTCGGCCTAGAGACACCAACCTTGACCGAGATCATGGCAGACGTGGGATGAGTCTTGGGCACGCGATATCATCTCTCGGCCGTATCAGGGTCGGCCCAGGCCGACACTACTATGAGCCTCTCCAAGAGACATCATAAGGATCGACAGCACTCGCATATGCCTTGAAATGGCAACCTCGGCCATACATAGGCCGAGCCTGCAGGAAGTCACCAGCAACCTCATCAAACCACCAGTTCAACCTCATATCAGGCCGACCCTGCCCATTGTCTCGGCTAAGATCAGGCCGAGACCTACATGGAACACTCGGACTGAATAGGTATCAAGACTCACCAACCTCGGCCTCACCAAGGCCGAGGTCATACACCAGGCACGATAGCCGAGCACCTGCTGACATTCAGATAAGGACACATTGACACAAATCAGTTATAACAAGATTATTCCCCACACGTGGGGAGAATATTGCATCATCATTCTCTACATGTGACAGTGACAGATGGCACTCCCACATTGGTGAGGTAACCACACACATGCTCATGGCATGCATGGGGGGTACATTATACCCCCTAGGTACTATATATAGAGGTCATCCTCTACATTGCAAAAGGATTCCATATACTCAACCCTAGCTGAAACTCTGTCCATATACACTGTAAGAGAGAGAAAGCTTGAGAGATTGTATCCATGGCCATTAGTGTCTTGTTACAGTGAGATTATTCACACACACAGTGGACGTAGGCCAATCTAGGCTGAACCACTTATATTCTGGTGTATTCTCCTCTTCTCCTCATCTCATTCTCTTACTTCTTTACATAATTGTGTTGCCATTGTTGTCCTTAGATTGAGCTTGAGAACACCTTATTTGGTGGTGCTAATCCCAGCATCATCACACAGGATCAATGTAACTTGTAAGAACTGATCGCGTAGTCCTGGGTCTTCCTGTTTGAGAATATGACGATAATTTGCAAAAATCAACACTTACACTTAAAAACAAGCCGTTAAAGGGTGAAAACCCAAACTAGCCCCCAAACGACCCCATAGGAGGCACGAACACCTCGCATGGGACCAATGTAACTTATAGGAACTGACCGCGTAGTCCCGGTCTCCCGGTTTGAGAATATGATGATAATTGGTGAAAATAATACTTGGACTTAAAAGCAGGCCGTAAAGGGTGAAAACTCAAACCAACCCCCAAACGACCCCGTAAGAGGCACGAACACCTCACACGAGAGCAATGTAACTTGTAGGAACTGACCGCATAATCCCGGGTCTTCCGGTTTGAGAATATGACGATAATTTGCAAAAATCAACATTTAGACATAAAAACAAGCTGTTAAAGGGTGAAAACCCAAACCAGCCCCCAAACGACCCCGCAGGAGGCACGAACACCTCGCACAGGACCAATGTAACTTGTAAGAACTGACCGCGTAGTCCCGGGTCTCCAAATTTGAGAATATGATGATAATTTGCAAAAATCATACTTAGACTTAAAAACAAGCCGTTAAAGGGTGAAAACCCAGACCAGCTCCCAAACGACCCCGTAAGAGGCACGAACACCTCGCACGGGACCAATGTAACTTGTAGGCCGGTTTGAGAATATGATGATAATTTGTAAAAATCAACACTTACACTTAAGAACAAGCCGTTAAAGGGTAAAAACCCAAACCATCCCCCAAACGACCCCGTAGGAGGCACGAACACCTCGCACAGGACCAATGTAACTTGTAGGAACTGAGCGCGTAATCCCGGGTCTCCCGATTAGAGAATATGACGATAATTTGCAAAAATCACACTTAGACTTAAAAATAAGTCGTTAAAGGGGGAAAACCCAAACCAGCCCCCAAACGATCCCGTAGGAGGCACAAACACCTCACACGGGACCAATGTAACTTATAGGAACTCACCGCGTAGTCCCGGGTCTCCCGGTTTGAGAATATGATGATAATTTCTAAAACTCAACACTTAAACTTAAAAACAAGACATTAAATGGTGAAAACCCAAACCAACCCCCAAACGACCCCGTAGGAGGCACGAACACTTCGCACGGGACCAATGTAACTTGTTGGAACTGACCACATAGTCCCGGTTTTAGAATATGACAATAATTTCCTAAAATCATCCTTATACTTAAAAACAAGCCGTTAAAGGGTGAAAACCCAACCCCCTCCCCACAAACAACCCCGTAGGAGGCACGAACACCTCGCACGGGACCAATGTAACTTGTTAGAACTCGCTACGTAGTCCTGGGTCTCCTGGTTTGAGAATATGATGATAATTTGCAAAAATCACACTTAGACTTAAAAATAAGCCGTTAAAGGGTGAAAACCCAAACAAACCCCCAAACGACCTTGTACGAGGCACGAACACCTCTCACGGGACCAATGTAACATGTAGGAACTTACCGCGTAGTCCCGGGTCTCCTGATTTGAGAATATGATGATAATTTGTAAAAATCACACTTAGACATAAAAATAAGCTGTTAAAGGGTGAAAATCCAAACCAGCCCCCAAACGACCCTTTAGGAGGCACGAACACCTCGCACGGGACAAATGTAACTTGTAGAAGCTGACCGCGTAGTCCCGGGTCTCCCGATTTGAGAATATGACGATAATTTGTAAAAATAACACTTAAACTTAAAAATAAACCGTTAAAGGGTGAAAACCCAAATCAACCCCCAAATGACCCCGTAAGAGGCACAAACATCTCGCACGAGACCAATGTAACTTGTAGGAACTAACCACGCAGTCCCTAGTCTTTCGATTTGAGAATATGACTTAAAAGCAAGCCGTTAAAGGGTGAAAACCCAAACCATCCCCCAAACGACCCCGTACGAGGTACGAACACCTCGCACGGGACCAATGTAACTTGTAGGAACTGACCGCGTAGTCCCGGGTCTCCCGATTTGAGAATATGACGATAATTGTAAAAATCGCACTTAGACTTAAAAACAAGCCGTTAAAAGGTTAAAACCCAAACCAACCCCAAAACGACCCCGAAGGAGGCACGAACACCTCGCACGGGACCAATGTAACTTATAGGAACGCACCGCGTAGTCCTGAGTTTACGGATTTGAGAATATGACGATAATTTGCAAAAATCACACCTAAACTTAAAAACAAGCCGTTAAAGGGTGAAAACCCAAACCAACTCCCAAACGACCCCGTAGGAGGCACGACCACCTCGCACGGGACCAATGTAACTTGTTGGAACTGACCGCTTAGTCTCGGGTCTCCCGATTTGAGAATATGACGATAATTTGTAAAAATCACACTTAGACTTAAAAACAAGCCGTTAAAGGTTGAAAACCCAAACCAATGCCCAAACGACCCCGTAAGAGGCACAAACACCTCGCACGGGACCAATGTAACTTGTAGGAACTGATCGCGTAGTCCCAGGTCTCACGGTTTGAGAATATGACTATAATTTTCAAAAATCACACTTAGACTTTAAAACAATCCGTTAAAGGGTGAAAACCCAAACCAGCCCCTAAACAACTCCGTAAGAGGCACAAACATCTCGCACGGGACCAATGTAACTTGTAGGAACTGATCGCGTAGTCTCGGGTCTCCCGGTTTGAGAATGTGACGATAATTTCCACTCTTATATGTAATTTTTTTAGTTTGAGTAAATTTTTTTTTGTAAATTATTGGGTTACTAATATCGTATCTTTTTTGTATCCTATTTTTTTTTTTAGGATAACAGTTTATCGTTTGCATTTATTCACATGGAACACACGGAGAACTCAATGGTTTACAACAAGTGGTTTATTCATGATTCCATTTTTTTGTGTTATGGCCGTGCGGGCTTTTGTAGTTTTATTGTTAACTTTTATGGCCGTGCGGGCTTTTGTAAGTTAATTGTTATATTTTGTGGCCGTGCGGGCTTTATGTTAGGCAGGTTTTGTATTAGCAGATTTTGGAATGTCCAGAAAATAGAGTAAACTCTGTCCAATTTTTTTGACTTGTGAACTATTAAAGACTTGTAATATTTTGAAGTTTTTATATACATTAGTTTATCAACAACGTACAATTTTTTTAATTTGTGAATTTTTGTGCTTTGAAATAATTTTTTTTTCTTTGTATAAAAAAATTTGGCACAGTTCAAAACCATGGCAAAAGTGTATCATATTTTGGCACGATTTTGAATTGTGCCAAATTTTTTAAACTGTGCTGAATCTAGAACAGTTAAAAACTGTGCCAAAAGTGTGCCAGAAATATCAAATTCTCGCACGGTTTAAAAGTGTGCCGGAAGTGTTCCTGTTTGGCCAAATCTGGCACACTTTTGAGTCGTGCCCAAAAAAAATGGCCATTTTGGACACCTGATTCTAGCACAGTTCAAAACCATGCCAGATTTGATCTGGCACAGTTTTAAACCGTGCCATATTCCTATTTTTGGTGTAGTGGTCAAACATCACAAGTTTTATTGAAAATTTTGACATTCACCCAGAAAGATCAGCTTTGCGAAGAATAACTTTAAGGAGAAAGGAAGTAATAATAGTGATGGAGTGGCCTCGAATTAATGTTTAATCTTTCGGGAAGTAACTACCAACGCATAAGACATGTTTTCTCACGGAACATAGCGATGCTCAACATCTACGAGTGCTTTTTCTGGAATAGTAAATAAACAACTATTTATTTTCTTTCTCGCAGACCAATGTCGAGGTGATTGTATGACTTGGGACTATTTATTTATTAATCGGGGATAGCCAACAACTGAGGTTTTCTCAAGTAAGACTTGATCTCTCCGAGAGCCTTTGAGCACTCATCATTCCAGGTGAGTCCTTTCTCCTACTTGAGTAGCTAGAAAAATAATCGGTAATGCTCAAATGACTTTTAAATGAAGTGCTTGAGCACCACGAACATCTCAGTGAGATTTTGGATCTCATGCCATGTTTTGGGTGATTAGACTCTTTTGATAACCCCAATATGATTCGGATTGGCCTCAATTCCCCTTTTCCTGACCATAAATTGTTAAAATTTCCCTGATTGAACCTCAATGTTTTGTGTTTCATCCGAAAGTGCTTGAGGATTCCAAAGGTTTTGGATAGGTTTTCAAGATAGTCGCTCTTATTCCTGCTTTTGATGAGCATGTCGTCAATATACACCTCTGCTGTATTCCCCTATTTGGTGTTATAACTTCTTCATGACCAGCCTCTAGTATGTAGCTCCAGCGTTCTTAAGGCCAAAAAAAATGCCTTATAACAATATAAGTCCAATGGTGTTATAAGCGAAGTTTTGTCTTGATCGGGAATTTATAGAGGAATCTGATGGTACCCCAAGTAAGCATCCAAAAAACTTATCCGTTCATGGGTTATGATGGGATCAACTAGTTGGTTTATCTTTGATAAGGGGAAACTGTCTTTAGAATAAGTCCTTTTGAGGCCGATAAAGTCTATATAAACTTTCCATCTACTATTGCTCTTTGCAAACTACGGTTGGATTCGAGAGGCACTTTTAGAATTGAACTTCTCTGATGGACCCTGCCTCCATGAGCTTCACTACCTATTTTTCTACTGCCTTTATATTTTTTAGGGCTGTTCGGTGAGCCTTTTGTATGATCGCCTTGTATGTCGAATCCATGTGGAAACGTTGATAAGCGACTATAGGATTAATTCTTGACATGTCATATGGATCCTAACTAAATACATCCAAGTTTCATTTTAGGAAGGTAGTCAACTCCCTTTCTCTTAAGGTCATTCAGTTTTGTTTCGATAAAAATTCATCTCCGGTTAGATTTCATAAAAAAAAACTCCTCCAGTTTTTCAAGGATCTTATCAGTGAGGTGGATCCTGGTCACCTCTACCCCTGGTCGATCGTGCCGTAGTTGCTATTTTGACGATGAGAACCCATCCTGGTCATATTTAGAGGGACTTCTTTCTATTTCTTCTTCTCTTGCTTGGGTTTAACGACGACGATGAAGCATTTTCGAGAATTATCTTGATCGCCCCATATTTTTTAATTATACTCCGATGTGTGATACATTTGAGCTCCTGGGGGTAAGTGGAAGGTATAGCTCTCATGGCATGAATCCACCCCCTTCCGAGAATGGTGTGGTAAGGTAACTCAATATCCACCACCAAAAACTCCATGATCTTTGAAATATTTCCTTCCCTCACAGGTAGGATCACCTTTCCTAATGACATCGTCATCTTCCTTGCAAAGCCGACCAGAGGGACGGTTGATTCTTTCAAATTTGACATCTTGAGCTTGAGTTTATATAAGATATCTATGTACATCACCTTCGAAGAGCTCCCCTGGACCATTACTAAATTATTCACATCCCAATTCATAATTTCGAGGGTGATTACCCGAAAACCGTGGTGTGGGGTTCTTACCCCCAACCAAATCCTCCTTTGTGAAAATAATATGGTTATTATAGTCGACATCCTATGGTCACCGACACTTGCATGTCTAGATTTTGGAGGGATCTGTTTGTAAGGCCTCCATCACGACTTTGACCTTATTGAGTTCCATTTCAACAACATTTCCTTAAATTTTCTTGAGGTCAGACGCCCCATGTATCGCTGAAAACTCACGTCATGTCTCATCATCCAGGACATTGTAGAGTTTGTGGTCACTGTTAGTGGAGACTAAATTGAACTTCTTCTTAGGTATTCATTTAAATGCCCAGCCCAAGCCAACTCCTTTATGTGAGATTTCAGCACCTTACATTTCTTAGTCTTGTGTTTGTTTTCTTTATTGAATGCATACCGGAGCGTGTTGTTCCTCTTGGTCAGATACCCTCCCATCTTCTTTGGCCACTTGAGGAACTGTTAATCTTTGATCTTACCTAAAATATTATAGATTATTTCCTTGAAAACTATATTTACTTGAAAATCTTTGGAGGAGTTTGTCCCGCCCCCATTTTTGGCACCATTTTGCTTCGTATTCCCTTTCTTTGAATTATTCTCCTTTTCGCCCCTTTTGTTTACTTTGGCAGAACCAGTCTCAGCCTGATTGGTGTGGATCACATCCTCCACCTTGGCATATTTTTAATGCACGACATGAGATCATTAATAGTATAAACTTCATTCATGGCGAGGGACAGGTGAAACATGGATGTAGGGGGAGGACTTATCTTGAAGGATGCCACAATGACTTGCTCTGAGAAATCTTCCACTTTATTAAAAACTTCCCAGTAATGCTTGGCATACTCGCACAGAGACTCTCGTGGCTTATTTCTCATCATGAGCTACGAATCTATTCTATTCGAATGATCACTGCTAGTGATGAAGAAAGCAATGAAGGACTTAACGATGGCCTTAAAGCTATTAATGGATCTGTAAGAAAGCCTCTCAAACCACTTTTGGGAAACGACACTCAAGCTCAAATGGAAAATTGGACACATCGGAGCATCGTTATGACTCCATAAAGACATTTCTTGTCTACATCGCTCAAAACAATCGATGAGGTTTGTCTTTTCATCCTAGATCTTGAACAAGGGTGTTGAAAACTTCCTAGGGGGTTCCTCCTCCTTAATAGCTCTTGAGAAATGAGTTTTCATTTGGGTGATTAGGTATCTCCTTGATAGCTCTTTCATAGACTTGGCTCCTCAGTGAGTGGGGTGATGTTCCATATCCCTTTGAACCAAACTCCTTATGTCATCCATGTTCTGAATGCTCTAAGTCACGTGCAGTGCTCCTTCCTCGGCTGTGAGTCTTTCTCGCCTGAGGACAAGGAATCTGAGCACGACGTTTCTGATCCTAGAGAAGTTCTTTATTCATTTTTTCTAGTTGCCTTTAGAGACGAGAATTCTCCTCGGTTTGGAGGAGAGCTTCCTCCTCCTATTTTTGAAGCCTTACTACGTAGGCATTGACCAGTTATGAGATCTAGGTAGATCTAGGCTATCCGTGGCTCTCTTCAGAATTTTTTTATTCTGGTCAGAACCTTGGGTTCCCATCTTGACAAACCTCATACCTGACCTTGGCTCTCAAAATCCCGTCCCCAGACATACAACTATGAGTATTAACTTCCACGTCTCTAAAGGGTGATATAACAATGCACTCTTCCTATTACCACGTCCTGAGTGTTAATTATAATAACCAGCTAAATCTTTCCACTGAACAGTAAACCAAATACATTCCGAATCATATCAATAAAATCCTTACACATATCGGGATCAAATATCCGAGACTATTATACCTTTCGAAGTCTCGATAATATATATATATATATATATATATATATATATATATATATACATATATATATATAAACGCGAGCCCGGCCCTTTCATAGATGGGGTCTCTCCAGAACAAAACATTCTACACCAAGGTGGTAACCCCGATAGAATTGCAATATCCGCACACTATCGGTTTAATCATTATTGTAAAACCATAATTAGGATAATATCATACTCGTATAACAAAACACTAAAATGAGTAGTTTCAATAAAGTATATGCCACTATCGATACACCCATTCATCCTCTGTGGATAACACTAAAGGTAACCCAACTATACCAGGGAAAATATTCACATAAATAATAACATTGCCGATATATGCACTAAACTCGTCTCTCATGAGAATATAGCAATAATAAAAATGTAGTAACTCGTTTCTGTCACATACAACATGCATCATCATCTGAGGATATAACTCAAACTTTTACTTTGCCAATCGCCCTGGATGCTCAAATGCTTCATGTACTTAACACACATGTCCATACCAAAATGAAAATTTCAATAACTATTGCCCTTGCTAGGCAGTATACCCTTATCCCTATACTTGTTTCGGGAAAAAAAATTAACACATGAGTTTCACTTCCCACAAAATACTTACACATTCTCCACTTATCTCTGGGCACACTGACCATGTTAGGGTTGTCCTTCTCTCAGATGTTGGTAGTCTCGACTCTTATGACTACCTCTGTTGTTCCCTTAGCTTTGATGGACCTAAGGAATACGCTACTGGCTTCGATAAATCTTACTAAAATCACCATCGCTCGATAAAAAGTTTGCTATCTGAATCATTTAAATGGGTCCCCTAATGGGTCTCCCCCTTCGGGTGATTCATCAACACAGTTTCCCCCAGTCTTACTCTATCTAAATTCTTCCATTCTTGTAGCTCCCCACCCAAGGAAGCGTTTGCCTACATATTAACAAAACACAACATTGTTACTATCTGTATTGACCGTCCAAGCAGAATTCCACAGAACTGCTACCAATTCTTCTTGTAAGTTAATTTTTCCCTGTAATGTCCTCTTCTCCACTGCACCTACTTCATCCGATGTAAGGTTTGCTAATTAATTAAATTTCTTTTCACAAAGTGACTTATGTCCGACCCTCTTGTGTGAGTTCAAAACGACTTTCACATCTTATCCTGAACATCTGATGAAGGAACTTATGGTCAAATGATACCTATGAGCCTTCTCATGACAAAACATTCCACATCTAAGTGTGGTGGTTGCCTCTCACCACTGTAACTCTGCTCTTACGAGCCAAGAAAAATTTTACTCTAAATTTTTACTCGCGATTAGCCATATCCGACATATGCCCAAGCCTTTGGATATTTTACCTTCGTTGGCTAACACACGCCATTTCCGCATTCGAGAATTTCCATTGTTGATTCTCTTCAATGTTTCGTCTAACTCTATCACAATCCAACCTTACTGTGTGATTCTAATTTGACCCCACTTTCTACTATAGGGGTACCTGGAAGTCATATGTTGTGTTTAGCCATCTCTACCCTCCTGGCCTTCCATACCATAGTAGGGGTGACCTCAAATACGGTCATCCTTCTTGAATATACTCAATAACCTCAACTGATCTTTGCCTCCTGCTGTTCGCCCAACTTCCCTCGCCTGACATACTGCATGGTTCGGCACACGAACACACCCGAATGCAAATAAAATTCACTATCATTATAGCAGGAGAACAAAATCTAACCAAAGGAATTAACAATCTTAAACGTGGGGCTCTATATCAAAGAAAGCTACGATGGAAGCATAATAAGCCACACAGATCCTAAAGGACACTAGAACCTGATGCTCTAATACCACCTGTAATACCCCATCTAATTAAATATCGGGTAGCTACTCCTTTATTAAATTAATACAGAATATCAGGTTGGTTCAGTCTTAGCATCACCGTCGAAAACATTTAATTAATTACTAGCCACCTAATATTTAAAATAGAGAGATGCCCAATTTTATTAAATAATTTAACAATTAACAAAAATTAAATCATCAACCATCAATTGCATAAACTATCTCATATGAATAACCAACGTAAAAAAATAAACCGAGTCTGTTGTAAACACTCCAATAATAATGCCAGAGTAAAATAAAATCCCGATATAAGAGTCTGGATAAATAAACCAACATCTGAAAGAAAACTGAAGGTCTGAGAATGATATCTCTAAATGGAAATGGCCGACATGCCCTACCGGATGAGTAACCCTGAGTAGAATCAAGTACAGAATGTGAAGGCGTCTAATACCGAGATCCTGTAACTTCCACAACAGCTACAACACGTCAGTGTAATGGAACTCCTATACTTGGCGTCCTTGTGGCTGGGCACCTAAAAACGTTTTTACACAACAAAATAGATTTGGAGGAAAACGATTCAGAGCCCGAGGTGAAAACAGTTTAAAAATATAGCAAGTGCTTAAATTATAATTAAACAACAGATATTAAAAGTACAGTAGGTCTCACCCTAACGATTTTTTAATTATTTAAAACAGTTTTTAAATTGTTTTTTAAAATATTAAAAGTGTTTAAGAAGTTAGCAAATTTGTGGCCAAATATTTCCCACTCAAATAGGTAAGCAACATTTGCGTAAGCATTATGTATAGCGGGTGTTGTACATTAGCAAATAACTTGTAGGCAAACTTTTGTGCCAAACACACCAAATTGTAGGAAAATACCCCATTTAACAACTTATTTGCCATTTACCATGGCAAATAAGCCCAACCAAATGGACCCTTAATTGTCAATAGTAGCTAGGCATGCACATTGAAAAAGAATAACTGAAGAAACACCCATAGAGCCAATACCAAATCGTAAGTAAGCTTTAGTGCGTGGAAAAAAACTAAGAGGGAAAAAAACTACCATTCTTGATTATGGACTCCACCGCAAAATTTAAAGTCTACTGTCAATTATTAATACTGCCTGTAACTTATTTCAGTGTGTTTTCAAAATCTCTGCATTATAAGAGAAACTACCAAAACGTAGAAGTAATTCGAAATCAACATTGATGAAACCATTAGTTGGGCAAAAGAAAAAACTAGAAAAAACATAACAATCAGTGTTAAGAGATAATAAATTTATGTAAACCATTAGTTGGTTTAAACAACTTGTTTTTTAGGTACGATATGATAATGGTATGTAATGGAATGATCAGTGTTAGATATCAAATGTGATGTAAAATATTTAGTTTATGAATTGTGTGAAATCTAATGGTCATGTCTGCAACAAAATGATATGAGAAGTGTGAAGGGTGAAAGTAATTAAGAAATAATAAATTTGAGGGAACCTATGGGAGTGAAATTAAAGATTGAGATGACAAAAAGCACTGATAGGATATGAAACAGCATTCTCATTTGTGGCTTTAAAGGAGGTGTTTAAATGAAGGGATATAAAGGAGAAAAGACAGGAAGATGGAGAGAATTATAGAGATGGGGGGGTGAATTGTGTTTAAGATGAGATGGGGAGTTAGAAGGTTAATGTTCACGTAGTTTTGCATTTTATAGTATATAATAGATTAATGAATACTCTCACCCTTAAACTAACTATATATTTCTAATTTAAAATTATAATTATTTAGTCCCATTTTTTTTATGATTTCTTTGTAGTCACTCTATGTTTTTATTTTTTTTAGTTTGTTGGTCCTATTGTAAATACTATAGGACAAATGTCATTATCCGTGAAAAGGAAGAGAGGTGGTTGGGACGTAGTTATGGACAGTTTTGGGTGGTTATGAGACTTACGTCAATTTTAAAAACACAAGGGACTAGAGCTTAACAAATCTTAGGAGATGGGACTAAAGCTAAAAAACTATTTTAACTTTACTATCATTTCCACTGAAAACCGACCTCAACCACCCCGTAATCACCATCTTCTATTCCACTGAGTATGATTTTAATTTTACAACAAATTTAAGATGCACTAAGACTATGTTTGCATGACTAACATTTTTTTATAACACCCCCTGTTCGATATGATATGTGTTACTTAAAATGGTTGGTCCTTTTGTATTATTTTTATTTTCTTGCGGGTAGAGAGGGAGGAGACCTTTGGTCCATCTGAGAAGCACATATGAATCCAACGCATTGCCACATGTTGTTATGCAAGATAGATAACAATCATGTTTAAATTCCGCGACACAAAATTTCCGTGGTGCATATTGTAATACCCCGCTCATTACACGTCAAAAGAACGTGAAGCTTCCTTGTACAAATTACGATTTGACATCCGATGAAAGAAAATATTTATTCGATGAGGGGTTGGAGTCGCAGTTCTAGATACCCCAATTCTTTAATGACATCCAAGATTGGTTAAGGTTGACATGGGTGAAGTATCCAAATCTCACTGTCTATGTTCAAAACAAAAGGATGCAAGATATATATATCAATTTTCTCATGCTTGGATAAATAAGGTAATTCACGGAAGGAATATAGCGATAAACTTGGTTTAGGGAGCACATTCACAATGAAAAACCACCTTGATAATAATACACATGCAATTGCGATTAGATAGAACATAATGGATACCGTGTTAGATTTGGCAAATGATGGATACCTTGTTAAGTAATTCGGGCAAAAGTTTCCCATTTTTCCTCGGACATGATTATCCAATAATTAGACATTATGGGAGCGAGTTGCGACCAATATATCATGAAATATTTAAATTCGGGTAAGGGTAAAAAGGTATAGTAGTGTTTGATTAGTTGGAAGATTCCACACATAGGTATTTAAATCCTTGGATTACTCTCGCACAATAAACCTTAATTAAATTTTCTTGTGTATCGGGGGGGGGGGGGGGGGGGGGGAATTCCTTGTTTGGATTTCACTTCAGTGAGACGTCCCATACACGGTTTTAGGGAAGGATAACTGTGATGACTCAAAACATTTAATTAAACTACTATACATGTACTTACATGTTTTTCTTTACGAAAGATTTTATGTAATGAGACTGATCCCTAAACTCATTATGAAGCGGACTAAAACGTATAATTGATACCAAATGACATAATCTGAGGGTGGCATAAATGGAGTTTTTAATTACTTGTTTGGAGATAATTAAGATATGTTAAATATTACATTCATAAATTAACATGTGAAATATAAATGAATGGGTGAGCGCTGATAAAGGACACCCCACAATATTAGGGGGCGTCAACGCATGAAGCATGATGTTTTTTATTTAATATGATGTGTTATTTTAGCACTGTGAAAAAGTCGATCGAGGTTTATGTTATTTAAATTTGGTGTACAGTATGTTAATAAGATGGCTGAGAGGAAAGGATGCTTCTCAGTAAAGTGTTGCTTTAATTATGAGAATGGGTAAGAAAATAAATAAATTGTAGTAATTCTAATACTTAGTGAGTTTACACTTATGGTTTGGGTCGCTCATTAAATTAATAATTATGATTTTATCATATATTCATTTAACAACTTTGAGTTGTGTAGCTAAGTTACTTACTGGGGTTTTAACCCATCTCTTTATGTGGACCTCAGGTGATAGGGATGGACCTCCCATATAGCTACAGTGTTCTAGAAAATATTGGCCATTCATCTCTTTTGCAAATATTGTCCATTTGTCTCTTTATCCCCATATGTCAGTTTCAGAAACATTGTGGGTCTCTAAATTTATTTAGTTACCATTTTACCTTTCAACCTAGTTTGCATGTCGAAAGTTAGTTGGCTTATATTCTTTAGACATTTTTTGGGATTGTATTGACGTATTATTATTGATAAACTAATGCATTTTTTTCGACTATGGACATTTTAATATAGTTTATATTGAGGCTTTTCATTTCGTTTCCACGTTACTTATATAATGTCACTTGTGATCTCTCCATTCTGAGAACGGTTTTAGATTGTTTTAATATCTAGTACTATTTTATACTTAGACTTGGTCAACCTAAATGTTTTATTATATGGTATATTACAATAAAATAGTTAGACATTATGATAGCCAATTGTGACAAATATAACAGGAGAGAAGGTTTTTCAATAATTGGCATGCAATGATGACTTGCAGTCCAGTACGCTTTGTTATGTAAATATGAACTCGCTTTGAAGAAGGTGGAATTCAAATTCCATCCTGGGTTTTTAATTACCATTCGAAAAATTCAGACACCACTCCTATCATCCTTATATATTATGACGTAGATTACACTCTTGAGACGAAATCATTCAAACGGTGATGGGAGAGGATAAAAGTTATTAAATAAACCAACTGAAATTTCCACCATATCCATAACGTCACTTTTGGATCCATCGCCAATGAATCGAAATGATAGGCCTAAAGTTAGTATTTGAGCAAAAAAACATAAAAACATGTCACTTTGATAAACATAAATCCTCCATCATGGGAAGTAGGTCCCCAATAATGACTAGCATGAGAAAAAGTTACACGATAAGTCATCTTATACGTCAAACCCATCTAAGTTGTGGTCATCAGCCATTAAATTCTACATTAAACATGTTCCTGAATTTTTTCAACCTTCATTTAGGACCTTCTAGACGTGGTATCTAATGGTAATTGTCGTTATACAAAGATTTGTTTGGGATGGGGTGGGTAATAGGATTAGTCATGAACACAGTGAGGAGTTGATATGAGGAAATTTTATGGAGTTACATGACAAGAGGAGTTGATATGAGGCAATTTTATGTTCACATCTCATTGAGTGGTATAAATCAAGGCTCGAAAACTTTAAACACACTTTCCCCTATAAGAATTGGATTATTGCGACCGAGTTTGAGTATTATGAATCGTTATTAAGTGGTATAAATCATTATTTGTCTTGATAAAATGGATGATTGAGTTAGTAATCTGAACCATCACTTATTCTTCAATGGAAACAGTTTCTCTTATTGAAAAGTAATAATGATTACATTCATCTAAGGGGCATTGGTAGATGATGTGTGAGAAACTATTTCAAATGGCTACACACCATAAATTAAAACTATTGGTGTAGGACCATATACTTTTCGTAGGATTTTGGGATGGGTAGAATTTTAGAATTTGATGTATAAGAAATAGGATATTGTTTTTCTTCTGATAGTTCCCATGATGTAGTCGTGGTCTTTTATCACAAATATTTAAAAAGGGGGACTGAAACACCCAAATTAGAGGAGTTCACTAGTTTTGTTCGAGTCCATGTTAATTTCGGTTTTAATGTTTTGATATTTTTGTCAAAACATTTTCAATATTTTATGTGAAACACACTCATGACTTATTGTATCAAATTCAATCCTGTTTATGGCTCGAAACTCAAATATTGCTCAAGACTCAATCAACGTGCAAATCCGAGTAAAGGTAGAAAGGTGTAAATGACGCTAAATGGATGCAGGTTTCGTGTTTTCAATCTTAGACACATTTAGCCACACATGCATATCATATATATTTAATTGATTAGTGTCTCAAACATTTTTCCTTGAAATTAAAATTGGATTAATTTTTTTATAAAATTAATATCCTGCATTTAAATAATTTTTTGAACTTTTTTTAATCTAAAACTAATTTTTTAAAGCCAACTTTTTGTGTAAATTCAAAAACAAGTTTTGTCTATCCTATCCTCACATAGCAGTTAGAGCATCCACAATGGTGGGAAGTATAGCGAAGGAAATTGGCAAAGTTACAAATTGGGAGGGATGCACCGGTGGATGCCAGTTGCCAAATTTGGTAGAGAGAAAAGTGACGATTTGCAAAGTTATGGAATGGCTAGTGAATCAGTAAAACTTTCCTAAGAACTTGTGTAGTTTTTAGCAACTTCCTACGAACTTCTTTTGTTCGTAAGAAGTTCCTACGAATTTTAGAAGTACATAAGAAATATAAATATTTATTTTCTTAATATATTTGGGTTCTTACGAACAACATTTGTCAGTAAAAATTTCTTACGAACAAATGTTGTTCGTAAGAAAAGTTTTTACTTCCAACGGACAATATAAGTTCGTCGGAACTCATGCTTACATTTTTATACCTTCCCCAATGTGTAGAGCACTACTGAATGAAAGGGTAACTCACCTTTCCATTTGCTAACTTTTCCATTCATTAGCATCCCCCGGTAGTGATGCTCTTAGGACTGTAGATAAGGAATCGATCAAAAGAATTGTTATACCCGGTTGGTTTACTTCATCTTAATTTTATTGATTTGTCCATCCTTCGATTTTTATAATATATGTTCATTATTAGGCCTGAATGCATATACGTCCTAGGTTCATTATTATTAAAACTATATCAAACATTATTTTAACCTCATAAATACCTAACCGATTATACCTATTTAGGTAATGTGTGGAAATCTTTAGACCTGGAGGTTGTACCTATTTTCATGAATAGGCTTTGAACCGCTAGGTTAAATGTTGAATGGATTGAACAATTAAGATACATATACTTTGGGTTTTAAAATGTCCATTTGTTCCTTTTAAATAGTTAATACCGGTTTGACCACATTCCTATTTTTTTATTGAACCTATTATGATTTGAGGTGGCATACATCTATAGGGTCACTTAGATAATGTTCTAATAGTTATTGGTTATATACGCATGGGGCGAATGCTACTACATAACATTTTTATCATCATGTTATCATATGTGTATATGTGTTAATTGTAGACTCCAAGTGCCAACTATTACAATATGATTGTATGAATGTTTATTACGAAACCAAATACCATCCTTGGTATCAATTAAAGAGCAAAAATGGATAGGGGTTAATTTAAATCATAAGGAGTACGCTCAGCCATTAAATAGAACCTTTTTGGTAAAATCAATATTAATCATTCAATGCCTTATGGTTTCTATTATCGTTTACTCTGACCTGTATAAACCTATTTATAAAATTTGTTAAGGTTAGTAGACCATGATTTTTAGAGAGCGCATATTTGTGAGGAAGTCCATTATAAAAAGGGAAGAGGGTGTAAAGAGAGAAAAAATTATGCCTGAATAATGAAGAGAGAGATGGTAAGATTATGAAAGTGTTGAAGAAGGTTTAAGTGAGGATATTTTGTAACTTTAACTTCCTAGTTATTTCTTTGAGATATACAATCTTGAAATAAGTTAGTCTAGGATTTTTTTCAATTATGATAGACTGTGTTTGAGATATTTCTCCCTTTCTAGAATCATGAAATATTGTTGTATCTCCCTATAAGTAAAATCAGAATAATGATTTTGTTTAAATGTCTTATTAAATTTCATGATTAGTTTTATTTGACAACGGAGACTACAAAGGCAAAGTTTGTATTTCTGTGTATCTGAAAACAATCCAGCTACGCTGGAATATATAATACAATATATGAATGGCAGTTCCTAGAATAAGGGAACATTTAAATTTGAAAGCCGATATCGTAGTGCTGTTGGGTGAGATGCTAAGTCTTCCATGTGATGCTAATATATCGGTTAGCTGTTAGCACTAGTAGGCTTGGTCAATACCCCCCACAAGCAGAAGTTATTCTTGATTTTCCTTATCATCTATTGGGTTTTATCATATAAAAATCTTGCGTGTTGATTTACTATTTTCTATAATAGCACAATTATTTGCACCTGCTTCGTTAGTTAAAATAATTCTGATTATCTTACTCACTTGTAGAAAACGGGTTAGGGCCCGAGTTGAAAATAGCTTAAAAATCAGCAAGTGCTTAAAATTAGTTAATAACAGATATATTATTCATGTTAGATTATCTTACTCACTTGAGATGCTCATCCCTCATCTAATGTGTACACCTAACGCGTATACTAACCCATCCTAGTTATGCTACCCTGCCTAACCAGTCTGATGATGTACAGCATTACGTCAATCCTCTAAAGTAATTAACTATATCTCCCGTATTTCGTATTACCATATGTTAAGGATAGTTATTTAAATATATTCAATCATTATTCTCATAGAATTCTTTTTCTCATGAAGTTAATATAATAACTATTGTTATGTCCAAGACTAGTAAATATGCATAGTAGAGTAAATAAAAGCTATACATACATTTATCTCTCTATGTATACATATATTAATATTGCACCCCTGGGCTAGAGACCCCTTGGTGACATGCATTCTCTGTTATCATGTCCTAGTGCATCGCTCATTTCATTAAGGACTAAAGGTTTAGTCTCTCATGAATCATAAAATAAACACTTATATTAGAGGCGAACAAAGTTCCAAGCCGATGGGCTACGCATATACCTACGCACCCATACGACCTTCATCATTATCATTCTCACAGATAGCTCGTACCTAGGTTATATGCTCTAGTGGTACGATTAACAATCCCATCGAAGGCTCCTCAAGATATGATCGCCCACAATGCGCAACCTTCATCCGATAACGAGCAAAGTAGGTATGTCATACACATAATAGTTCAATCAATAAGTATACACACGACTTATTATATTCATTAGGTATTCGGGTAACCCAAATCCCAGAATTCATATGTAGTACTATCGTCTCTACTACTCATAATACTTTAACCGTTCGATGAATCTCTCTATCGCATACACTCTTCGAGGCGCTCGTATTCCAACACATTCCCTTAGTAGTTCCATAAATCATCTGACTACTAGACTACAGAATGAAGATACTCCATAATAGAATAGATCATATTCTCTCACTTGAAATAACCTAGAAGGTTATTAACTTATCGGGGAAAAAAATTGCATTTCTAACATCTCATTAGAAGCTGGGAATTCTCGTTCGAACGAGGACATTCGAACGAGGTTGTTCGATCTCACTATGAATGAAATCTAAGATAAAATCTCATTTTTAATCTCTTTGGAAGTTTCGTTCGAATTCTCATTCTAAAGAGGTCGTTCGAACGACCTGGGCAGGTCTTCGAACGAGAATTCTGACTTCGCCTTCTGCCTCCCTAACTCCGAATTTCACCTTCTTCAATCATGTAAAAACCCATGCTAATTTATCCCAACACAAAATTAAAGGTTCTAAATCATTTGCCTATATAATTAGACATTCTTTACTCCATCCTTAACACCAAATCCTTAGAATCATAATAGCAATTAAGATAAATTCCTCAAATCTTTAAAAGACCCTAAATTTATATAACCTCCATTAATAACAATGAAGCCCGGGTTAAATTTCTTGAATTCAACATATAAAACCTACATTGATTTTACCTAGAACATAGTTATTCAACTACATGCAAGTCTATACTCCCAATCATGAATAAACTCCCAATTTTAGTCCCAATCACATGATATTATGATTTAATCGTCAACTAAATTAACATGAATCATATATGCTCTAAAATCAAGCAAGATAAACACTTGACTTTTCATGAAGGTCTAGATCGTTGAATGAAATTGGTATGAGTCTATTCCTCCCCTCCTGATCTATGCATTGGTGGAACTTTTGGTGTGAAAGCTTGAGTCTTTATCCCAATGCACCTATGGAGTTCTTCTTATCCCTCTTTGGTTTTCTCTCTCTTTCACTTAGGTTTGGAAACTGACAGATAACATATCACCCATGTACACTAATTTTTTAATTACCTATTTTCTTCCATTTTAATTCCCCAAAATCTCAAAAGACTAAAATACCCCTCTAGGGTGTCGGTTTGGCCTAACTTGCCCCGAAATCCAAATAAAACACCCAAGTAGAGTTTCTCGACTATCTTGACCCTTCTGGACACACCGGTGCATTCATAACGGCCATACGAGTTACTTAAAAATCAATGATCTTTGTAACCCAATAGAGTAATCCCGACACAACTCACACGTGCGTCCCAACTAAGTGTATTGAAATTGCCGTATTTTTCACTCCCAGCCATAATAATATTTTCATAATAGTATTAATCATAATTATCACCAATAACTACTAACTCTCATCATGCTAGTAATTATTACATTTAAATCCGAATTAATTCTAAATTAAATTTTCTCTATTTAAATTAATTAATCCCAATTTCATAATTAAAATAAAATCCCTTAAAAATACCGGGTATTACAGATGTGAGTAGTACCTTCCATTGGTGGAGTTTGCATATAATAATTCCTAATAGTTCACTATCAACATGGAACCATTTGAGGTAGTGTATGAATGGCTTTGTCATTCACTCGCTTGCTTGTTAGAGGTGCGGGACAGTAAGATATTAGGGTCGAAGATGATTTAGGATAGAACTACCAAGATTGAGCTGATTCGGGGACATATTAGTATAGCCTAGGACAGGCAGAAGAGAAACGCTAATGCAGACATGAGGCACATAGAGTTGGAGATTAGTGACAAAGTTTTGGTGTGGGTGTAATCTATGAAGGGAGTCATAAGGTTCGTCAAGAAGGGGAAGCTAGTTCCGAGGTATGTGGGGCCTTTTCCGATCATTGGGAGAGTGGAACTAGCTGCATATAGGTTGGGCTTGCCGGAGAACTTACAGTTAATTCATTATATGTTCCACGTTTCATCCCTGAAGATATATCGGAGGAGCGAGAAATATTTTTGGAATGTTCCTTTAGAGAAGAACGACTTACAGCCACATATCTCGTATGAGGAGAGGCCAGTGTCTATACTTGCTCAAAGTGAGCGTAAGTTGTAGTCTAAGATGGTCCCCTTAGTTCGAGTTCACTGAGGGCACCATAATGTAGACAATTCGACGTGGGAGCAGGAGCATGTGACACCCCGCTAGATTAAATATCGGGTGATCAGTGCTTTATAAAATTTTAAAATAGAATATTTGGTCCATTCTTAGCATCACTGTAGAAAAACATTTTCTTTATTAATCACCTAATCATTAAGTCAGTTAGTGTCAAAACATTTTAATCCATTAATTAAAATCCAATAATTTAGTTAAACCATTAGTACATTCAGCATTCTTAATAAATGATAAACCATCGTATATGAATAAAATGAAACTGGTATAAACACCCCACTAAAAATCCTGAAACAAATAATGCAATATAAAACTGAATCCTACTATGAAACCAAATACTTAAATAAACTGAATACAATATCTCTTGGATGTAAATAGAAATTGAGAATGGACGACACATACCCTAAATGAAATAATCAAACAAGAACTTAATGAATGGACCTGCAACTTCCACTATAGCTGCATCACGTCAAAAGGTCCAAAAGTCTAAACTCGGCGTCCCTGTGGCTGGACACCTGATATAATATATATACACAAAATAAAATAAATTTTGCAAAAGCGGCATCAGACCTGAGTTGAAAAATAGTTTTATCAAGTATTTAAAATGCAATAAAGAAAATATAATGCACATGTTAGCTTTTTGAACTCTCTCTTGAGATTCTGACCTCTCAACTATTTTGCATGCCTAACTACATCTAAATCGATCTAGTTAACTTTATCACGTCTAACTACATTATAGGTTAAAACCATTAACGATCTCATGTAGTATTACCCCGTGTATCTCATATACTATATCATTAAATATCTCTGTATTTAATTATTCGAGTACGAGTCTCATATAAAGTTTAATGTTCACATACTTAAACTATAGAAGAATTGTCATCTTTCGTATCTACAAATTTCCACACAGTAGAGAATTAACACTAGTATATATATATACTAATACGGCACCCCTAGACTCGGCTACGGTGCATACATACTCGGATATCAAGTCCAGGTACGTCTCTTACTCAAACAAGGACAATCGGTTCGAAAATATCCCACTAACCATAAATACAAATCACGCATATTGAAGGCGAACATAGTTCCAGGTCTATGGGTTACATATATACCTATACACCCATATGACCGTCAACATTATCATTCTCACAGATATCCCGTACCTAGGTTCTATGCTCTGAGCTACCAAATCTAAAATCCCCCTGAAGGCTCATCAGGATAAGACTGTCCTATTTCATTTTCAAAACCTCCCGTGATACCAAACAACGCAGGTATGTCATACACATAATAAATCAAACTATAGGTATTCACCCTACCTATATATTTATTTCAACCGCATAGGTATAATCACATCCTATATCAAATATTCCATGGGTAGTAAATATATCCCAATTATCCTACATATTATCGATTTATAATTCATTTAGTAAGGTATGCTCCCAAATATTTCTCACCACACAAAGTGTAACCATTATCCAAGACTTATTATTAGTACGTGACTCTCTATACCCTACTGGTCTAAGTCCTCATTTCACTCAAATTCTCGCGTTTGGGAGACGTTCGAGATTCATATGTGGGATTTATTTTAAACATATTAGGGATATTATGGGGACACCAGTAGTCCTAGGTTGGGTATTGGGCTTAATCTTACGAGAGGGAATTAAGGCTTATTGTAATTAGGTTAATTAAGAGAAAATACCTAATTCGGGAAATGATTCGAGTCACGCAAATTCGAGTTACATGAGGACTTAGACCAGTAGGGTATAGAGAGTCACCTACTGATATGAAGTGTTTTATAATGGTTACACTTCGTATGGTGAGAAATATTCGGGATCGTACCTTACTAAATGAATTATAAATCGATAATACGTAAGATAATCGGGATATATTTACTATGTATGGAATATGTGATATAGGATGTGATTATACCTATATGGATAAAATAAATATTCAGGTATGGTGAATACCTATAGTTTGATTTATTATGTGTATGACATACCTATGCTGCTTGCTATCGCGGGAGGTTTTGAAAATGAAAGAGGACAGTCTTATGATGATGAGCCTTTGGGGGGAGTTTAGATTTGGTACCTCAGAGCATAGAACCTAGGTACGGGCTACCGGTGAGAATGATAGTGTTGATGGTCATATGGGTGCATAGTTATGTATGTAACCCATAGATCTGGAACCATGTTCGCCTCCAATATGTGTGATTTGTATTATGGTTCATGGGAGATTTTCGGTCCGATTGTCCTTGTTTGAGTACGAGATGCACTTGGACTTGATAACAGAGTATGCATGCACCGTAGCTGAGTATAGGGGTGTCATATTAGTGTCTCTCTCTCTCTCTCTCTCTCTATATATATATATATATATATATATATATATATATATATATATATATATATATATATATATATATATATATATATATATATGTGTGTGTGTGTGTGTGTGTGTGTGTGTGTGTTGTGTGTGTGTATACTTGTGGAAATTATTTACTTTGTGGAAATTTGTAGATACGAAAGATGACAATTCTTCTATAGTTTAAGTATGTGAACATTAAACTTTATATGAGACTCTTACTCGAATAATTAAATACATAGATATTTAATGATATAGTGTGTGGGGTACACAGGATAATACTACGTGAGATAGTTAACGGTTTAAGCCTATAACCTAGTTAGATGTGATAAAGTTAACTAGATCGATTTAGAGGTATGTTAGGCGTGCACAATAGTTAAGAGGTGAGAATCTCAAGAGAAAGTTTGAAAAGCTAACATGTGTATTATATTTGCTCTATTGCATTTAATACTTGCTAAAAGTATTTTTCAACTCGAGCTCTGACCCCGCTCTTGCAAAAACTCTTTTCTCTTGTCTCTATATATTGTATTAGGTGTCTATACATATGGACATCAATCTTAGATTGTTGAACTTTTTGACGTGCTGCAACTTTAGTGGAAGTTGCAGGTCCTCGTGATTAGATGCTCACACATCCATTCATTCAGTTCTAGTTTCATTATATCATTTAGGGCATGTGTCACCCATCCGCAGTTTCCATTTACATTCGAGAGATATTGTATTCAGTTTATTTCAGTATTTGGTTTGATAGCTGGATTCAGTTTTATATTGCATTGTTGGTTTCGGGATATTTACTAGGATGTTTATACCTGTTTCATTTTATTCAGATGAGATGGTTTATCATTTATTATTTATTTATTCGTGAGAATGGTGAATGTCTTAATGGTTTAACTAAATTGTTGGATTTTAATTAATGGATTGAAATGTTTTGACACTAGATTAATTAATTATTAGATGATTATTAAAGACAAGGTTTTTCTACAGTGATGCTAAAAATGAACAAACCAGATATTCTGTTTTAAAATTTTATAAAGGACTGATCACCCAGTATTTAATTTGGCGGGGTGTCACAGAGGATGACATGCAAGAGCAGTATCCAGAGTTATTCACCGTAGGTAGGTCCAAATTTCGAGGACGAAATTCCTCTGTAAAGGGGGAACTATGTAACGCCCCGTATTTCTGAGTAATTAAAATTTAATTAATTCGAAATACACGTATGTCGTAATTTAATTGCATAAAATATTACATGTTTAATAAAATATTAACTGGGAGAGAAAATGATTAATGTTTATGTAATAAATTTACTAAGTGAGTAGTAAATAGTATTATATACCGTAGCGAGTAATATCGACGTGACCATGTTACATCTCAACCGGGAGTCATATGTAGCCTAAATGAGGTTGAGATAGGAAGTTTTTTTAGAATGATTCAGATGGTGAATTTAAGGTAAGGTTTGATTCTGAATGGGTCGAAATACTCGAATTAGTGTACCCGCGAGTATATAGTGGGTCCCGGGGTGATTTTAGATCAACCCGACTCCACGTAAGGGCTTTTCAGTCATCTAAGCGTCCAGGGTAGATAGAACTCTGAAAATTAAAGTGGTATATTAGCACATTTGAATGTGAGGCTAGCTAGGGTTACAACACTTTTGAGAGAGAGGAGTCCATAGGAGAGAAAGAGGAAAAGAAACCTAGACCAATCCACATCGTTTCGCACCACGAAAGTTGTCGGAATCAAGATTGGAGAAAGGAAAGGGCCACCTCACCATATCATAACGTAAATCAGACCTGCAAATATAAGGCAAGTGTTTATCTTTCATAATTTGAGCATGTTATAGTACCCATGCACTGTATGATTTTCAATTCGTGATTTAAATGACAATTTTTGTTATTTGGGTGGGTAGAACTCATGATTTGGAGTATGAATTCATGTACAAAAAACCCTTGTATGTAGATAACATGAAATTAGTGAGAATGGATGACTAATATGAAAGAAATATGGGTTAAATGATGTATATGCATGAATAACACATAAAGTATGGTTTTGATATGTTCTTAGGTAGATTTCCTACTAGTCTTGATGTGTTATTTAAGTTTAAAATTATCCCTACACATGTAGTTAATGTTTGGGTATGTTGGATGGGAGTTTGGGGAAGTTTCGTGGGGTTTTGTGGAGCTTTAAATGAGGAAAACTCATAATAACAATGGAGAAGATGATGAGGTTAGGTCCGAATCGATTCAAAATCCCTACCGAATCAATTCAACTGCCCAGATTAGATGAAATTTTCTTTTTAAGTTATACTTCCTCGTGAAATTTGAAGCCCTTATACTCTTGACTCACTTGAGTCTATATTGTATAAGTGCTCATCTAGTTTGGAAATTGTGACAAAATTATGTCCATCCTAGAAACCAAAGAAACTCAGAGATTGGTTTTCTATTTCATTCATATATCTTATAGTGATCTAGATCTAATTACCAACACTTACACACAGTAGAATGCATCATGTACATGTCATATTGCATATTTATGTGTGTACATATGTTGAGTATGTTTAAATCCCTAAATTTGATTTTTAAATATTTTTTTGGGATTTTATAAACATTTTTTAATAAATGTTATATTAATTAAAAATTGATTTTAGAAGTTTGTGGGTTCAATCTCTAATTATGGATTAATGGGTTTATTGGCTCAAAGTTGGTTTGGGTAGAAACCAAAAGCGGCAGAGACTTCAGGGTTTGGTTGTAATTAATTTATGACGCGCGTTTTATATCGATTTATTGGTTAACACCTGTTGCTTGCTGATTGGTGGGATTTGTGTTTCTTCACTGAGTATACAATCGTGTATGCTTACAGGCGTTGGATCAAACCTTATCAATGATCTGCATGCTTTCTTTGGTAATCCCTGTGTATCCCTTTTGAACCAATCAGATGTTGTTTAACCACCGCGTTCTATGAGCCCTTGGATTTAAGTCAAACCAGCTTGACTCAATCCTGACCCTTATTTTTGAACCTGCTTCTCGATCCATCTCTTCATCCTATAAAAAGGATCCTCCTCTCAATCGTCCAAGACTTTTGGCCAAATTCATTCCTGAGAATAAAAAGAGAGAGAGTAGAGAGAAGAGAGAGAAACCAGAAAGGGAGAGAGAATTAGAAACCCTAACCCTAGTTCGTCAAGCCTTTTTTTAAAACCAAACATACCTCTAAAACTCCTACATATCCAAATCCTACCCAGAGTGTTCTTGAGTTTTTTTTTAGAGATATTTGTGTTGATGTAACCTCTTATTCGTTAGATCTTGTTTCCAACTTAAACTGTTTACTTATATCTAGTTTCTTCTTCATAGAAATTTTAGATCTATGTTCTACATGTTACATCACACTTAGATTTACATAGTTTATTTCTCATCTTGAGAAATATATTGTTGATTCTTTTCTGAAAATTGTTTTTATCTCTAAATCAACGATAAATGTTTTATGTTTCTAGTTCTCTTAAAACTAAACCCTTGACCTAGTTTGGAATCACACTTGGAGGTTTTCAATCTCGAAAATCTTTTCAAAACTCTGAGATTGATTAAGATCTTGACTGTCTTCTAAGCAAGATATCCGTGGATTCTGGGATTGATTTAAAGGTCAAAAAGGGTTCAAAGTTTGTGAGAAGAGAGAAAAAGGAAAATCACTACATATAGCCTTATATGTAATTTGCTAGGATTGTTTTTACTTAATAAGTGTGAGTGTGTGCATGCATGTGTTAGAGAGCACCTCCACAAACACTTTCACACTACAACACGAAAAGTGTTGGTAATAAGATCTTGTGAACAAGAGTCGACGTAAAGTGCTGGAAGAAATCATAAGTTAACAAACTGGGAGAACAACATCTACAATCAGAACTGCAGAGAAATTATAAGGACACCAGAGGGTACATTCCTAAACTTATATAGGTCTGAGTTGTATGTATGTTAGTTAAATAGTTTGTAACTGTTAAATTTGTTTTAGTGGACTTTTTATTTTACTCCGTAGAGGGAGTCGTGGATGCTTCCTCAATGGGTTGAGGTTTTACCATGTAAAAACGTGAACTTAATCTTTCTACATCTCCTCATCTCATTCTTGTTTGTGCTGAGTTTAAAGCTTGTTTAAACTATCTTATAAACTTGTTATTCAAATCTTGAATAGATCTCGTACATACTGTTTTGAAACACATCTTGTGTTCTAATAGTTTTTGGTTTTCAAGAAAAAAGTTTCCTCAAAAAATAGCTCGGAGTTGCTTAAATAGTTTATTTTTAATAAACGGCTTTAATAACAATATTTTCAAAATTAATTACGAAAAACTTCGGTGATAGTTTAGTAATCATACAAAGACTTAGAGAAGGTCAGTAGGTATATGACTAAGTCTCAATTAATCTTAATGAGGGAAAAATTGGGATTTGGACCAACGATTGTTAATTGATTGAGAGGCGTATCAGGAGTTTACGATTTGGGTTATGGGAAGAGGCAACGATAACCTAAGGCTTATACCAGTGGTATAGTGATGTATGAACTACTGAAATAACTTAATGAATAGTAGGGACTCTTCATGTAGCAAGTGATACTCGGAAAATATGAATAAAGCATTATGTGAGAATCATTAGTAAGTTGAGTATTCGAGAGTGATAAATACTACATACGAGTTTATATGATGGGTTGGGTGTATTCCTACTGAATATATATATATATATAGGTTTCTTTAATACCTATTATGTGATTGGTTATGTGTGAACATACCTACTCTGCCTGCTATCACGGGAGGTTCTGCATAGAGGGTGATCACACCTTAACGATTTTAGTGAGGTCTGGATGTGTGCCCTAGAACATAGAATTTAGGGCATCAAGTCGTATGTTGTGTATTAGTGAGATTGGCATGTCATTTGGGTACGTTAGGTATGTGCGTATCCCAAAGGCTTTGAACTATGTTCGTTTCCCTTATTTGTTGTTTGATTTATGGTTCGGGGAGACATTCTGAAATGATAGTCCCCGATTTCGTGCGAGAAGTACATGGACTTCATAGCGGAGTATGCAAGCATCGCAGTGGTCATTCCAGAGGATGATGTTGTTATATATATTATAGTGTGACATATATATACAAGTATGATTATTCTACTTATGTGTGATACTAGAAAAGATAGTTTGTGCATATCTAAAAGTAATTTAAGTAGAGAAACATAATAAATGATTCAATAATAATAATAATAATAATAATAATAATAATAATAATAATAATAATAATAATAATAATAATAATATGCGATTAATATTAATTATTGTTGGTACAGTAGCATATCGTATATATAGTATGGGGGAGCTAAACTGATGTGGTTAATAGATACATATGTCTAGTTAGGTTGGGTAGCATAGCTAGGTAGGAGGCGTTAGGTGTGCACTTTAGTTGAGAGGTGAGGAACTCACGGGAGTGTACATGGAACTAATGCATGTATCTAATAACTGCTTTTAAATCTTGATTTAAATGCTTTCAAAATATTTTCAAAACGTTTTGGGCTCTGACCCTTGTCAAATCTATTTTTCAAAACCTTTTAGGTGTCCGGCCATAGGAACGCCAATCTTAATGACTCATTCCAGGGATTCATAGCTGCAGCACTTGGGAGGTTTGCAGGATTGGTGTAGACGCTTGAGGTATTCATTCCTAGGTTAGGATTTACATTACAGTATTTCATTTGGGCATGTTGCCACTTCAACCGATACAGTCATTTCAATTTACTTATTAGACTATGTTTTGGAATTTAGTTTATTTCTTTAGACTTGTAGTTGGATTTTATTTTGCGAACCGGTGGTTTATTCGGTATTGTTTATTTATCCATTTATCGTGGGATTATTTCACACTATTATATTTATGTGGATGGTTTGGTAATAGTATTTATATTCCGCATGTTGTTATATTAACGAAAGATAAAATTTAACACCGACTTAATTTGACATATGTGATTAGTAATTTAAAAAGATTTCAACAATGATGCTAAGAATGGACCAACTGAGATTTCGAGTTATTTTGATATATGACTGATCACCCGTGGTTAAAATACGCGATGTGTCACATAATTTTATCCATTCATGTATGTCTATAATTTTATTGTGATTTATATACACACAATATCATATTATATACATATATACACATAAACATGTATACATTTATGTATGTATATAAGTATACATTTGTATTATGTATGTATGTTTATGTGTGTGTAACAACCCAACAATATGTGATAAATGCCTCTAAAAGATAAAATAATTATCGTGGAAACTCTTAAACCTTAAATATTACCAAAATACCGCTAAGAAAATTTAATACCATTATCTATACCCTACCCTACCCTACCCTACCATTAGGATCCAAAATTAAACACAAAGCTTCATCAAAGTTAATGCATCTTGCATCAATTACACAACCAAAACCAAAAAGTTTAATAAATTACACATTACCCCCTAAACTACCTCACCTAACCAGGTAGACTTCCACCTTTCTTTCCACCAATCCACTATCTCTCACCAACACTATAAAAGCCCCTCTTTACCACTATACAAATGTACCCAATTATAGTGAAAAACATAAAGCAAAATTTTGAACATTTTGGTATCGTTATAATTTTATATAGCACTTCTATCTCTTTTCATGTGTTTATGTTTTTTAGCATTCCTATAGTAGAAATTTGAGTTTACATGTGAGTTTAAAAGTAAGAAAAGCACTAAAAAGGCTTGAATATCTAGAACCTCCATTAAAGCTTAAGATTAACGGTGGAATCTATACTCTTGACTTTGAACCAGTTCCAAAGTTAGAGAACTCAAGTTGTGAGTCAAAGGAACTCATGTGCAAAGATTAAAAAAATCCAAATTAACTTTTGATACCCTAAATCGAAGTTTGAAATTTGTGGACCCGAGAATTTTATAAACCAAGCTCAGGGGCTATGCTAAACCAAACCATTTCGACTAGATTTTGATAGGGGTGGTAATTTTTAACATGACACTATAACCCGACACGAACTCAACATGAAGCTAGCGAGTTAGGGTTAATGCTTTCTTGATAAGAACCCGCACATGACACGACCCGCAAGACAAATTATAAACAGGTTGGGGTAGTGTCAAACACGTATAACTCAAAAATGACACAAATAGACCCATTGAATTCATATTTTTTTAGAATATATTAGATGATTTATATATCTAGATATAAGTTGTATGAAATTCATGGGGAATTGGATGATAAATTATTTATATGTCACAAGAAGTTGATATTAATGAAATTTAAAGTTATCGTAGTCCTATGAGTGGTATGATTGGTTAAGAGGGGAGAAAAAGTTGGTTTTATGTTTTACTTAATGGGTTATACGGGTCAATCCGAACATGACACGATAATAAACATGTCGTGTTAACCTAAAGCCGACCTGACACGACCCGAACCCGACATGATGCACACGAATTGCCACCCCTACATTTTGAGCATAGGTCACAAAAATCACCAATACGTAGATCGAATCATATTCTAAACCCACGAATGTTAAAGTCAAACTTACACCATTTTTACAGAAAACATATAGCTCGAACCATTACCTTAATGTTTGAAACTAATATAGCTGGATTCCTCTAAAAATGGATAATTTTCATTTTGGAATCAACCTAAATACTATTCTAAAACTGTTCAAAATGAGGGTAAAAGTTTTGAAACCCTAAAATCAATAAATCGAAGATAGGAGATGAAGTGTATTACATGCATGAGAGTGGAGTCAAACTCGGCGCATCTAGGCTTAGACCTAGCGCGTGAGGGCGCGCCTCCATCCATGATTTTAGAATACCCAGTTTACTCCCGTGAAAAAGACGAGTAATTCCATGCAACCTAAAATTAAAAAAGTAGGCGATTCTATTTCACTATTATTTTTTGAGCTTACACCTTCGAATTACTATAATTGTTTATATCACTATGTGATAGCCCCGAACACTGGTTCTCATTTGTGAACTCTTTTGTGTAGTTCACATATATTGTGAATATCGATTCAACCAAAAATTGTTTATACTACACTATTTCTCTCTCTAGTAGCCCTACCTCTACCTCCCCTCCCACCCCCACCCACCCCATCGGAGACTCTCCGGAGCTAGCCCACCAAAAAATCTAGTCGGAGGCCACCAAAAATTTTGCCGAAGTATTTCTCTCTCCTTGTTTCTTTGTCCTTTCATCTAGTCCTTTTTTTCTGATTCGTACCAGTGGTACCAACACCCAAACTGGAGAAGAAAAGTTTTCCCCAAAAAAATGGAGTTCTCTCCGGAAAATAATGGAGGTTTTATAGAAATAAAAAATTTATCTGTTTCGAGTTTTCCGTCAAAAAATATCGAATTGGGTGTTATTTGATAGATCTTGACGATTAAATTCCAAATATATAATTTTTGTGAATTTTAGATTTGTATATTTAAAGTTAGGGACTTTTAAATATTTGATGTTTTTTTGTGAAAAACTAGGTAACATCTATCAAAGATATATTGGGGGTGTATTTGTCATTTTAATATGCTGAGTTGTCAAAATAGGACTTTTGACATCATTGACTATGTCAAAGGATCTCTTGGCTCATTGACCAAGTGGACGGGACTTAATAATTGTTACCCCAATAATCTAATATATATATATATAGAAGTTTCAATTCTTTTTTGGACATGCGATAATCATTTAGCGAATATTGCACTTTAGTTTCTTATATCTATATTATAACTATAATATGAAAGACTAATAAGTTTTCTCATTCATCTAACCAGTTCATGGGTTATTGCAGGAAAGTTCACAATGTAGCATGTAATAATAAATACTGTAAAAAGTTTCTCATTCGTATAACCATCCAACTTGTTACTAAGGAAACCTCATAATGTAATAGGTAATAAAGCTCACAAATTTTTCGCCTCTTTCCATTTATACTCCCTCACTCTCACACGCCTTTTCACTCATCTCTCCCACGTCTTTACATTTATATGTTTTTGTTCCTTCATATATTTTATCTTCTTTAGGTAATATATCTCCATTTCAAGCAGATAAACCTGTCGTATCCATCCAAATGTGTACAACATGTCTTTCGCATGGTAAATGATTTCAATAATTGAAAAAAAAACTAGGTATTTTTTCTCCCTTTCAAGTTTTGTCACATCCCGATTTTTTTGAAGGTAAGGGTTAACCTGATAATAACTAAACCATAAGAAAAAATAATATGTCTTTAAAAAGCTAAATCTCTCTTGCTAACTCACGGTATTATAACCCAAAATCTCAGCTAACAATGCTAAGTACATACCTCGTTTCTACCTAAACACTAATCAGTAACACTATCCTCTAATCAATACCCTTCCCATGGTTTATATAAATATATCTAGAACTGTTGATCATCACCTACAGGTACCTGTAACACCCCGTATTTTTAACGATATTTAAATGTTGGACTAATTAAATTAAATATGGGAAATTCATTGATAATAAATAAATATTAACTAGCGACACAAGGGTTAGTATTTATTGATGTGAATTATTTTGAACATTACTTAGTGAATAAAGCAATATGTGATTATGAATATATTAAAATTCGCGCAAGTGAAAAATATGACAATTACGGTAATTTAGTCGACACGCGCGTGTCAGTTGTGTCGGGACTCGGTTTGATGAAAAAAAGTAATTTATTTTTAAGTCATCCAAATGGTCATTTTGAGTGCACAAAATTGTCCGTAAGGGTTGATATAGTTAGAAAATTCTACCCAGGGGTTTAATTTGGGTCACAGGTCAATTTTAGGCAAACTTTGCACCCTGAAGGGGTATTTTGGTCATTTTGAAAATTAGAAAAAAATAAACCCAAGAAAATTAGAATATTATATCTGATGAAACATAGAGGAAACTAGGGTTATCAATCACAAAATCAAAGGGAGAGTCACATAGGAAGAAAATCAATTCCTAGCGTTCCAAGGCCAAGAACCACCTTCTTACACCACCACCACCACCGGAATTTATATAGGGGAGAGGAGAACACAAAAAACATCATCAAATCTGTGGAAATCAGACCTACATACAAAGGTAAGTGTTTATCTTTCTAACATTTGATTTGATATATCATCCATGTTAGAATAAGATTGATTTCTTATGAAATTTATGAACTTGGAATCTAAGAATTGGGATATAATTCATATTCATGCATAGGAATGATTTGGTATATGATTCCTGATATATGTAGATGAGTCTGGATGAGAGATATCACAAAATTTGGGAAGAACCCTGGACCCTTTAATGAAGTTGCGGATAAATATGGAATTCTAAAGCTTTTCAAGGTAATAAAGAATTAATTTCGGTTGGATGAATTTTGGGAAGATTTAATGATTAGACTACGTTAGATATTGTTCATATATGTTGGTATAATGTTTAGCATGATTTTTTGGGAGTTTGGGAAGTTTTAATGGATTTTTGGTGGTATAAAAATGGTGAAACCCATAATTGCTTAACGAAGAAGATAAGACCTGTAGGGGCGAATTTACCCGAATAAGGGTCGAATTGATTCTGCTGGACAGATTTTGGCCACTTTTCTCTTTTTGTTTAGAACCTTTGGGAAAATTTTAAATATAATGGGGTTTATATTGAAGCAGCAGTAGGCCTACCTTGGGTTTTAGTCTTGGCCCTATGAGGGGAGATTTAAGGGTTAAGTTTAACTAGGAGTAATTTAGAGAAAGAAACCTAATTTAATGAATAAATCATATCACGGGAATTTGAGGAAAATGATGACTTAGACCAGTAGGATATGAGTGAGTTACCTAGTGATATTATGTTAGAGAATAATGGACACTCCTCGAGTGGTGAGACATACTCGAGAACGTACGATAAATAAGTATAATTGAAATTACTACTACGTAGAATATTTGGGATATAAATATACTATGTGTGCGACTTGTGATATAGGACTTGAGTATACCTATACCAATGATATACATATATAGGTGGTGTGAATACCTATTGCATGATTTCTTATGTGTATGACATACGTACGATGCTTGCTATCGTGGGAGGTTTTGAAAGGGGACAATCTTATCCTGATGAGTCCACTGGGGGGATTTTATATTTGTTACCTCAGAAAATAAAACTTTGGTTGGATCACTATTTGTGAGAACAATGGCATGCACGATCATTTATGGTGCGTAGGTATGTGCGTATCCCCAAAGGCCTAGGACTATATTCACCTCCAATATGTGTGATTTGTATTTATGGTTTGAGAGAGATACTGAACCAAAAGTCCTTATATAGTATGAGATGTACCGGAACTTGACAGCAGAGTACGCATGCACCGCAGCTGAGCCCAGGGGTGCCGTATTTGTATATATAATAGTGTAATGAATATATATACTTGTGAATTAATCTACTATATGGAATTTTTAGATAAGTAAGATAGTGAAATCTAAAATAACCTAAGTATGTTAACACCTAATTCCAATTGGGAAAATCCTCACTTGAGTTAAAGATATGGACATATTTAATAATGTATTGTGTGGGAAATACGAGTGACACTATGAGTAATAATTTGGAGGACTAATAAATTTGAACTAGTTAGGCGCGGTAGCATTAACTAGAATGGTTTAGAGGTACATTAGGCATGCATAATAGCTGAGAGGTGAGAATCTCAAGTGAGAGCCCCGAAGTTAACATGTATGTAATATCTGATGGTAAGATTTTTAAATACTTGGTAAAGTGTTTTAAAATATTTTCACTGGGGATCTAACCCATTCTTCCAAATCTATTTATCCTCTTGCAAACTATTTTAGGTGACCAACCACAAGGATGACATGCTTAGGAGTTCACTACCACTTGACATGCTGTAGCTATTGTGGAAGTTATAGGTCTTCGATGTTAGATGCCCCACTCTTATCCATTCAATTTTCTGATACAATTATTCTATCCAAGGCATGTCGCCCATTCTTAGCTGTTATTTATCTTAGAGATATTATACTCATTTATTTTAGTTGATTGGATTCAGTTTTATGTATGGATTATTGTACTTGAGACTTTAAACTGGGAAGTTTATTCTAGTCCTATTTATTAGTGAGATGGTTTTTCATTTATTATTATGATGTTATTATGAGGTTGGTGAATGTGTTAGTAGTTTAAATTGTTGAATGTTATTTAAAGGATTAAAAGTTTTTGACACTAACCTAATTAACTATTAGGCGATTAATACATAAATGTTTTTCAATAGTGATGCTAAGAATGAACCAACTGGATATTTTGTTTTAAATTAATAAAGGACCGATCTCCCGGTATTTAATTGGGTGAGATGTCACACCTGGTGTCAGAGCATCAAGTTCTAGAGTCTTTAGGATCTGTGCGTCTTATTATGTTTCCAGCATAGCGTTCTTTGATTTAGATCCCTATTATTAGGATTGTTGTATTCATGATTATGCATTTATGTCTTCATCTAATTGATATTTATTGAACTAAGGACTTATGAAAATTCTTTCTCGTTTCAGATTTGTCCTAAATGTGCACCACGAGCCGCTAGGAATGCCTATCCAAAGCCTCATCCAGCGCCAACTCAGGGTACTATGAATGCTGTCGAGGTTGCTGCCATCGTTGCCCGGGCAATTAATGCATCATTAATTTTAGTTGCCCAACAGGAACCACAAGTGCCACTTCAGCAATAGGGTATGGCATCAGGACAGGATCATGTGTTCCCTTCTGTTTGGGACCGAGTTAAAGATGCCTTTTAGGAGGCACATCATCAAGAGTTTTAGGGGAGTTCGGATGTGGTAACTGCGATCTAATGGAATAAAGATATCTAAAGGCACCTGAGGATGTACAAGTGCACAGAGGTTCAGAGACACATTATATCTATGCTTAATCTAGTAGGGGCAACATTACAGTTTTGGGAGTCCACTACCTCCACGGAGGAGAGAGACATCATGACGATACAAGACTTATGGTTTCTTCCAATATGCCATCTGGACTCAGATGAGGTGGAAATTGTTAGATATCACCCAGGAGGGGAAGACTGTTGTGGAGTATGAGGAGGAGTTTACGAGGAAGACTAATTTTATGCCAGGAGAGGTACCTACCGAGGAGAAAAGGATACAACTATTCATGGACGATCTTACTTAGAGGATACGACATCATATTTTGGGTAACCTTTATTTGCAGACTTACACCGACGTGTATAATTCTACTTTGCTACACTGTCAGGATCACCGCTTCCATGTTAATGGAAGAAAGTGAGGAGGAAAGTCTAGACAGTAGGTCATGACAGAGAGTGGTAGTGCCAGTGGGGCACATTCAGCTTAGAGTCAGCCTAGACGGGGTCAGTAGGGTTCCCAACAGGGGGATTTTTCTAAGAAATTCCGATCCGAAAGGTTCAGACAGGGTCAGGGCGATCACAGATATGGCCATCATGGACAGCATGGCCATCAGGGTCAGTATGGGTAACAGGGACATCAGGGCCAACAACAGTTCCAATAGGGCCATCAGGGCCAAGGGAGAGGTTGTAATGGCCAGTAGGGCTAGAAAGGAGAAAATTTTACAAGATGATGTTTTATATATGGTAAGACCGGCATAGATGTCATGATTGCCCCGATAAGGTCAAGCTTCCTCAGCAGTAGGGTGCTCACCAGGAGCCACAAAGGCCTATATTTCCCATCTCCCTCCCAGTACCTACTCAGATACTAGCTTTTCAACTATTAAAGCATCCATATCCTAGGAGGGGCATTTACAGTATGGGCATGTATATAATGTCCACCAGGCAACAGTTCCCTAGGCACCATCCGCTATAGAGGGTATGATTTATATACATGGGACTATGAGGCATATTTTATTTGACATGGGGGCCTCACCCACATTCATATCCACTAGATTTGTATGGACCCCAGGGTTGTTAGACACGACCGACAATACGGTTACTTGTGTAGACTCACCCTTGGGTAATGGGATATTGATTTTCTTTGTGTTATCGGGGTATGAGTATTGAGATTGGGAGCCTTATTTTACATATTGATATGATTGTGTTAGATATGTCATAGTACGATGCCATTATAGGCATGGATTGGCTAGTCGCATATAGGGATTGATTGTTATAGTAGGAACATTATTTTTTCTATTCCGAGATATGAGATGTTCCTAGTGGCAATGCTTCGCCCCGAGGGAGGATCATCCACCCATTTATATCATATAGATGAGGAGACCTCTACAGGATTGGTGATTCCCTTGATTTGATTCCGATTGTTTATGAGTTTGTCGGTGTGTTTCAAGATATACCGGGACTACCATCGAGTAGGGTGATAGAGTTTATGATTGATTTAGCATCGGGCACTCGATTGATAGCTTGTACACCTTATGGGATGGCTCTTATGTAAATGAGGGAGATACGGGAGAAGATTGAGCAGTTATTGGGACATAGTTTCATCTAGAGGAGTACCTCACCTTAGAGTGCACGAGTTCTATTTGTGAAGAAGAGGGGTGGATCCTTACGACTGTGCATAGATTATTGGGAGTTGAATAAAGTCACGATATGGAATAAATATGCGTTGCCTCGTATGGATGAATTATTCGACCAGCTGAGAGGAAAATCCTACTTCTATAAGATAGACCTGAGATTCGGTTATCACCAGTTGCGTATCAGGGAGCAGGATATGTCTAAGACTACATTTCTGATGTGATATGGATCCTACGAGTTTTGAGTTATACCACTTGGGCTAACTAATGCTCCAGCGGTATTTATGGACTTGATGAATATGGTGTTCAGAGAGTTCTTAGATCACTTTATTATTGTCTTCATTGATGACATTATGATTTATTCTCGGATGGAGGAGGATCACGAGGAGCATCTACGTAGCGTTTTGCAGACACTGCGAGAGAATCAACTGTACGTAGAATTCAAGAAGTTTGGATTCTAGCTGCATGAGGTATAATTTTTAGGGCATATTGTATCAGATAGGGGGATATCGGTGGATCCTAGAAAGGTGTTAGAGGTGAAAGAGTGGGGATATCTCACGGCACCGATGAAGGTGTGTAGTTTCTTGGGGTTGGCTGGGTAGTACAGACGGTTTTTCTGGGAGTTGTCAAATATTGCGGGCCCGATGACTAATTTGACCCATAAGGGCGTACCATTTATTTGGGATGATGCGTGTAAATTGGCATTTGATGAGCTGAAGGATAAGTTGACTTCAACACCCGTACTAGCACTCCTCAGAGAAGGTGTGGAGTACCTTGCTTATACTGACGCATCCCTATAGGGACTTGGTGGAGTGTTTCAATAGGAGGAGCATGCTATAGCTTATGCATCCCGCAAGCTTAAGCCTCATAAGAAGAATCCCCCCCCCCCACCCGACTTGGAGTTAGCTACAGTTTTGTTTGCACTTAAAATTTGGATACATTACTTATTGGGAGAGAATTTTTTTCTATTCACAGGTCATAAGTCACTGTAGTACTTGTTCACTCAGAGAGAGTTGAATATATGTCAGCATATGTGGTTTGAATTTGTAAAGGACTATCAGTTTGACATCCATTATCACCAAGGGAAGGCTAATTTGGTATCAGATGCGTTAATCCAGAGGCCAGTAGGTGTGGAAGGCAAGATGGAAGGAGCTGGGACTTTAGGATGCAGTTGCCAGGTCGTTTATGTCGGTTATGACCGTTACACCCCAGATCGTGACCAGGGTGGTGCAGGCCCAGGCAGCGGATCCGTTTTATCAGGAGAGGATTTGAAAACTTTTAGCCGAGGGAGCAGATTCTTACTCAGTGAGTTCCGAGGGAGGCTTGTGTAATACCCCGTATTTTTACTGATTTTAATTATAGTATTAATTGAATCAATTGGGAAATTAATTTGATTAATTGAATTAATTGGGAAATTAATTTTGTAATTAATCTGGATGTAAATACTAGAGAGACGGGAGATATTATTTGATCATAACAATTATGTTTAATATCACTGAGCAAGTATGGTAATATATGATTATGAACTTATTAAAATTTGTCACGGGTGGAAAATACGAGTTTTGGAAAATTAAGTTGGGACGCGCATGCCAGTCATGTCGGGACTAATTTAATGGATTATATAGTGATTTATTTATATATCATCGTTGTGGTCATTTTGAGTGTGCCAATGTATTCGGAAGTATCTAAATAGTCAGAAAAGTCTACCCGGGGGTTTAGTTTGGATCCCGGGATAGTTTTTGGCCAAATCGGCAACTCGGGAGGGTATTTTAATCATTTTATTATTTGATGAATAGTGATGTACGAAATTTAGGATTATCATATCAGCCAACTCTTAGGGTTAATAGGTTAATTTGGATGCTACAAACATGAGGGAAAGAAGTAGAGATAAAGGAAGGGTTTCCAAGATTGCTAGGGTCAAACAACCACCTTGCACCACCACCAGATTTGTGCCCGAAAAGTGTATATCACCACCATACCATCTTCTCCAAAGGATCAGAACCTCTATTTCCAGGAAATTTATTTAACTTGTTATGATTCAGTAAATATATTATCCATGGTAGTTTAGAATTGGAGACTAAATTTGAAATATTGATAGTTTCATGAATTGAGAGAATAAAATCTTGAATATGGGGTAGGTTTTGAATGTAGATAAATTCTGGAAAGATTAGAGATTTGAATTAGAACCTTAATGATATAAATCCCGTATTAAATCTGAGTATTTGATCATCTTGAATTAAGAGGTGTTATCCTAGGGTTAAAATGAGAACTTGATGGACATATAGATTTATATGTAATTTTTGTAATGATTTGATGATTTTGGAACGTTAGCAATCATGTGTTTAGATTGTTATAACATTAAGTATGTTTAATTTGGAGAATGGGATCAAGCAATGGATTTTGGAGACACAATGATGACCAAAAATGAAAGAAATTATGGGCTGCAACTGGTCGATCGATCAACTCCCCTGCATTTTTGACAAAATTTCCTTTTAAGGTTTAACCAAATTCCGACTTTTAACAATTATTGACATGGACTATTTGAACATATTGGGACTTAGTGAAGGACAGTAGGGGGTATTTGAAGCCCGAAAAATATTAGGTTGGTTTAGATTTAACGATAAACTTGTAAGTGTTCGACGAGTGAGTTACGATTGGAAATTGTGAGAACTTGAATTTAATTCGCACAAACAATAACTTTAGGTTAGAGGCAGTATTAGGGGGGCCTTAAATTACTGAAATAACCTTAGGTACAAGTGGGATACTTAGTAACCTTTTGGGTTAGGTTTAAGTACTCATAATTATACGACGAGAGTTATCACGCTAAACATATTACGTGGAATAATCGGGATGATACTACGATACGTATGAGACTTGTGATATAGAGCAGTAGTATACCTATATTGTTATTTTATTACTTAGGTTGTGTGATTACCTAGTATATAGAATATTATGTGTATGTCATACCTGCCATACTTGTTATCACGGGAGGTTGTAGGAAGACGACAATCTTATCTCATCTGCCTTCAGAGGGATTTGGATTTGGTACCTCAAGAACATAGGACTGTGAAGACTTATTTGTGAGTTGATAAGTCAGCTGATCATGGGAGCGTAGGTATGTGCGTGACCCATGGGTATGTGAACTATGTTCGCCTCCAATATGTGTGATTTGTATTGAGACGGTTCCTGAGCAATTCAAAATGTGTGATCCTTATGTACATGATGTACCGGGATTCGATAGCAGAGTATATGTGCACCGCAACTTAGCCTAGGGGTGCCATATATGTATATATGTACTAAGAGTGATTTATATATGTACTTTTATTATTCACTGTTGCATAGTAGATGAGAATGGTTAAGATAATTAAATGACTTAAAGATGTGGGAACTTTAATAACTCATGAGACAAATGATTTAAATGATGAGTATTTGAAATGTAATTATGTTTTAATTGGGTAATGTAGATAGGCATTGTAAAGAAGTCCGTATAGAATAATTTGGTATAGACTAGTTAGGTAGAAACATAAATAGAATGGGTTAAAAGAATACGTTGGGTGTGCACAATAGTTGAGGGTTGAGAATCTCAACTGAGAGCACATGACTAACATGTATATAATATTTACTGTTTAATGCAATTAAACACTTGCAATTTTTAAAATACTTTCACCTCGAGCTTTGACCCGTTTTCTTCCAAATCTATTTTGTTTTTGTAAAAATATTTTAGGTTTCCATCCATAGGGACGCCAAGAATAGGAGTTCCATTATGTTGACGTGTTGTAGATGCCGTGGAAGTTACAGGATCTAGGTATTAGAGACCTCTACATCTATCTTTGTTTTCTTCGGAGTCATTTATATTAGGTAGGGAATGTTACCCATTCTAATTCAGAGACAAAAGTTTTAGACTTTCATTTATTTCAGTTGTTGGATTTATTTATTCAGACTCTTGATTTGGATTATTTGGCATTTAGATTGTTATTGGAGTGTTTACTCCAGATTCAGTTTATTTCATTGTATTAATTGTCCTTATGAGATTGTTTATGTGAATGTTAAATGGTTGGTTATTCATTACTTAGTTGTAAATTGTTTTAATGAATGAAATTTGGCATCTCTTTTTAAATATTAGGTGGCTAGTAACTAATTAAATGTTTTTCTACATTAATGTTAAGACTGAACCAACTTGATATTCTGTATTAACTTAATAAAGGAGTAGCTACCCGGTATTTAATTACACGAGGTGTCACACCTTGCACTTCATCAAGAGATTGATTATTCTCGAGGGGACGGATCTACGGCACGAGGTAATGACAAAGTCACATGGATCTCGATTTGTGGTACATCCCGATGGAGACAAGATGTACTAGGATATGAGGTGGAAGTATTGGTGGAGTGGGATGAAGAGAGATATTGATGAGTTTGTCTCAAAGTGTGCCACCTGTCATCTAGTAAAGGTGGACCACCAGAGGCCAAAAATTCTTCTTCAGTCGCTAGAGATTCCTATGTCAAAATGGGAGAGCATTTTCATGGATTTTATCACAGGGTTGCCTAATTCTCAGAGGGGTCACGATTCTATTTGGATGATTATGGATCGGTTGACTAAGGTTACCCATTTTCTACCAGTTAGGATGGATAACACTGTGGGACAGTACGCCCAGATATTCATTGATGAGATTGTGAGATTACACGGGGTGCCCCTCGATATCATGTTCGATAGGGACAAGATTTTTGTGTCTCACTTTCGGGAGAGATTCCAGGAGTCCATGGGCACAGAGGTGCGATTGAGTATGTCCTATAACTCGCAGACGAATAGGAAAACTGAGCGGACTAATCAGATGCTAGAGGATATGCTGCAGATGTGTAATTTTGATTTTTCGGGAGGTTGGGAGTAGTATCTTCCACATGTGGAGTTTGCATATAATAACTTGTACCAGTTTACTATTGGAATGGCTCCATTTGAGGCATTGTACGGTAGGCCTTGTCCTTCTCCTGCTTCTTAGCTAGAGGTGGGGGACAACAAGTTGATCGAGCCAAAAGTGATTCAAAAAACGTCGGCCATGACTGAGATGATTCGGAGTCACATACGGGTAGCTCAGGACAAATAGAAATTCTATGCTGATGCTAAGCGATTCTTCCGGGAGTTTAGTGTGGGGGACCAGGTATTACTACAAGTATCTCCCATGAAGGGGATTATGAGGTCCAGGAAGAAGGGAAAATTAATGCCAAGGTACATGGGGCCATTTCCTATCATCCAGAGGATTGGATCGGTGTCTTATAGACATGGGTTTCCAGAGCAGTTGTATCGTATTCATGATGTGTTCTATATTTCTTCACCAAGGCAGTATCTCCGGGATGATTTGGCTTACTCTCACATTGCAATAGTGGAGATTTATTTACATCCTGCTAGCTCATATGAGGGTAGATCGATGGTTATCTTAGACCATAGAGAGAGTATATTGAAGTCGAAGGTAGTCCCACTTCTGTGTGTCCAGTGGGAGCATCATAATGTCGAGGAGTGTACTTGAGAGCGAGAGGATGAGACACGCAAGAAATATCCATGAGTTGTTCTTACCAGGTATACTTTTATTTTTCAAATTTCGGGATGAAATTCCATTATTACGGGGAAGTATGTAACACCCCGTATTTTTAATGATTTCTAAATGTTGGATTAATTAAATTAAATAAGGAAAATTAATTGATAATTAATTCGAATTAAAATAAATATTAACTAGCGAGACAAGGGTTAGTATTTATTGATGTGAATTATATTGAATATTACTTAGTGAATAAAATAATTTGTGATTATGAATATATTAAAATTGTCTCGAGTGAAATATACGACAGTTGCGGTAATTTAGTTGAGACGCGCGTGGAGGTCGTGTCGGGACTCAATTTAATGAAATAAAAAATAATTTATTTTTAAGTCATCCAAATGGTCATTTTGAGTGAGAAAAAGTGTTTGAAAGGGTCGAGATAGTCAGAAAAGTCTACTCGGGGGTTTAATTTGGATCACGAGTCAATTTTAGGTCAAACCGGCACCCCCGGGGGGTATTTCGATCTTTTGAAAATTGGGAGAAAATAAACCCACCAAAATTAGAATATTATATATGATGAAACATAGATAAAACTAGGGTTATCAATCACAAAACCAAAGGGAGAGTTACAGAGGAAGAAGAAAACACATTGCTAGAGTTCTAAGGCTAAGAACCACCTTCTTGCACCACCACCACCACCGAAATTTAGACCGGGGAGAGGAGAACACAAAAACATCATCAAATCTACAAAAATCAGACCTACATATAGAGGCAAGTGTTTATCTTGCTAACTTTTGATTTGATATATGATCCATGTTAAAATATGATTGATTTCTTATGAAATTTATGAACTTGGAATCTAAGAATTGGGATATAATACATAATCTTGAGTAGGAATGATTTGGTATTTGATCCCTGATATATGTAGATGAATCTTGATGAGAAATATCCCGAAATTTGGGAAGAATTTTGGAACCTTTAATGAAGTTGTGAATAAATATGAAATTCTAGGGGTTTTCAAGATTATATGAATTAATTTGATTTGGATGAATTTTGTGAATATTTAATGATTAGATTGCGTTAGAAATTGTTCATATAGTTTGGTATAACGTTTAGTATGATTGGTTAGGAGTTTGGGAATTTTTAATGGTATAAAAATGGTAAAACCCATAGTTTCTAAAGGAATATGACAAGACTTGTAGGGGTGAATCGATTCAGTTCCTGGTCGAACCGATTCAGCAAGGCGAATTTACTCGAACTAGGGTCGAATTGATTTGACTGCCCAAATTTTGGCCATTTTTCTCTTTTCGTTTAGAATCTTTGGAAAACGTTTGGGATTCACTTATTGGATTAAATTTTAAATATAATGGGGTTTATATTGAAACAACGGTAGGCCTACCTTGGGTTTTAGGCTTGGCCCTATGAGGGGAGGTTTAAGGGTTAAGTTTAATTAGGCTTAAATTAGAGAAAGAAACCTAATTTAATGAATAAATAATATCATGGGAATTTGAGGAAAATGATGACTTAGACCAGTAGGATATGAGTGATTTACCTACTGATATTATGTTAGAGAATAATGGACACTCCTCGAGTGGTGAGAGATACTCTGGAACATACGATAAAGAAGTATAATCAAAATTACAAATACGTAGAATATTTGGGATATAAATATACTACATATGGGACTTGTGATATAGGATGTGAGTATACCTATACTGATGATATAAATATATAGGTGGTGTGAATACCTATTGCATGATTTCTTATGTGTATGACATACCTACGCTGCTTGCTATCGTGGGAGTTTTTGAAAGGGGACAGTCTTATCCTGATGAGCCCACTGGAGGGATTTTATATTTGTTACCTCAGAACATACAACTTCGATTGGATCGCTATTTGTGAGAACAATGGTGTACATGATCATTTTTGGTGTATAGGTATGTGCATATCCCCAAAGGCCTAATACTATGTTCGCCTCCAATATGTGTGATTTGTATTTATGGTTAAAGAGAGATACTGAACCAAATGTCCTTATTTAGTACGAGATGTATCGGGACTCGATAGCAGAGTATGCATGTGCCGCAGCTGAGCCCAGGGTCGCCGTATTAGTATATATCAAAGTGTAATGGATATATATACTTGTGGCTTAATCTACTGTGTGGAATTTGTAGATAAGTGAGATAGTGAAATAAAAAATACCTAAGTATGTGAAACCTTAATTCCAATTAGGAAAATATTTACTTAAGTTAACTATATGGAAATATTTAATAATGTATTGTGTGGGAAATAAGGGTGACACTATGAGTAATAATTTAGAGGAATAATAAATTCTAATTAGTTTGGCGGGGAACCATTAACTAAAATGGTTTAGAGGTACGTTAAGCGTGCACAACAACTGAGAGGTGAGAATATCAAGTGAGAGCCGCGAAACTAACATATATGTAATATCTGATGGTAAGAATTTTTAAATACTTGCTAAAATGTTTTAAAATATTTTCACTCCGGCTCTAACCCGTTTCTTAGAAATCTATTTTTCCTTGTGCAAACTATTTTAGGTGTCCGATCACAGGGAAGTCCAGCATAGGATTTCACTACCGTATTTAACGTGTTGCAGGTGTTGTGGAAGTTGCAGGTCCTCGATATTAGATGCATCCACTCTTATCCATTCAGTTTTTTGAGATAGTTATTTCAGTCACGTCATATCGCCCATTCTTAGTTGTTATTTATCTCAGAGATATTGTATTCATTTATTTTAGTTGATTGGATTCAGTTTTATTTATGGATTATTGTACGTGAGATTTTAAACTAAGATGTTTATTCCAATCCTATTTATTCATTCAGATGGTTTTTCATTTATAATTATGTTATTACTAGTTTAAATTGTTGAATGTTAATTAAAGGATTGAAAGTTTTTTACAACAACTTAATTAACTATTAGGTAATTAATAAATAAATGTTTTTTTGAGAGTGATGCTAAGAATGAGCCAACTGGATATTCAGTTTTAAATTAATAACGGACTGATCACTCGGTATTTAATTGGGCGGGGTGTCACAGTACCCGTGTCAATAACTAAAAGGAAAAGAATAAGCAAAACTTTGGCCAGTAGGCAATTCTAGTTCTATAACAATGTATATATTAGAATCTGTTTAAATAGCGTAACTGCGTTTGAAATGCTCTAAATGTAAAACAGTGTATAGTAAGCTGAAGAAACCTGACATATCCACAAACTAAATAGGAGTATACTAAAGTCTAAGATATGTAAAAGAACTGTATGGTGACTATAACTGGATATGGTGTTTATCAGGTTAAAAATAAGGGTTCTGGCTATAATACAATACTCCCTAATTTATCATTTATATGGGATGAAAATGAGTAGTCATACCATTCTGATATCGCCCAAAGCATACAACACATTTGGACAACCAATCCCAAGTAATTGAGGAAATAATAATTAGCTTGGCACACTTATCTAGAGTGACACTCATAGGTATGTAGTAAATAAAAACTAGGCACTCAACATCGGAGTCCTACATGGTAATTAGAACAACCATGGGTATATCGGGGTGTAATCCATGAATCATAAGGTATGCTACTAGGGGTTTCACTGATAATGGTAATAAAACGACAGGCTATGATGCAATATAGATAAAAATAATTGAAACTAGGCTTTAATAAGATGCATGGGTATACTGCAATAAGGAAAATAATTTAAATCATGGTTTTAACATGATGCAAGGGTGTAGTACAATCCGGATAATTTGCTGAAATCAGTGGGTTTGTTGAAATCGCAGGCTGTCAGGGTTGGACTGGCTTGAGTTTAAATGAGATAATGATAGAATCATTATTGACCGTAAAGTTGAACTAAAAAAGAGTTCATAAATGAGAATATGAGTTCAGGGGCTATCACACAGTGATATAAACAATGCAGCAATGTCAAAGACATAATCGCAAGATATAATAATGAAATAGAATCACTTATCGTAATTCCATTAACTTTTGTCTTTCTTGGTACGAGTTGTATTTGATGTCTCTCGTTGTGATTTTAATACAGTGTTATTACAAGAAATTAAAATATATATTTCTCTATTTAATGAGTATGCACACTATATTGTTATTTATAAAGTGACAAGATGTAGTGTTGCTCGATGCTGAACTAACTAACTTAATTAATGCGGGTTTTGCATTAATATAAATGTTGATGTAAAAAATTAGATCACTCTAATTATTCAATCACAGATAACTAAATGAGACAAAGAATTTTAAAGTGGTTCAGCCTTATAAGAATGACCTACGTCCACTGTTTTGATATTGCTGTTTGTATGGGAATTCTCGATTACAGGTTATCTCAAGAAATTCCGGTCTGGGGGGTCCTTTTACAATGAGGATTGTACAATGTATTTATAGCCCTGAGGCTGTAATGTGAAAGGGTACTACATTAAATGATATACATATGAAAGGGTAATACATTTAATGCCCTCTTTGCGTGCGCGTCCAAATGATAAGCATTTAATGAGCATTTAAACTGTTGGTATCCTGCTTTGAGATGCAGCTCGGACCGCCATGAGTTGCTCGGACCGCCTAAGCTTCTCGGTATTTAAGAGTTCCTCAGAGAGGCATTGTTCCTCGGAGCTTATGAGTTCCTCGGGGAACTAGTCTTCCTCATTGTGGTTTTGTTCCTCGGAGCGAGTGGGTTCCTCGGAAGTGTTTGTTGTTTCCATGTAGATAGCCACGTGTCTTCATATGATTGGTCCATGTCAGCAGATTAATTTTGGTATCAACAGAAGCCCCCAATGTTTCATAGTTCGAAATTTGAGGAGTATGGAACATTCTTTCTCGGAATATGGCAGCTTTAAATAGTCTTCCTGATTTTTAGGAGCGTTTTCCCTTGTATTTATTTCTCCTTCCCAATTCGTAGAATCATGCTTTTTTGGACTTTTTTGCCTGCTTCGATTCCCGTGTTACTTTTCATCTTCTTAACCGCTGTTGTCCGCTTTGATTCCCGCGCCACTTTTTCTCTTTTTAGCTGCTGTTGTCCGCTTTGATTCCCGCGCTACTTTTCATCTTTTTAGCCGCCGATAACGTAATCATCCTTTTTAATAATCATTACTTCACCATTTCCCAAGGCAAGGTATTTAAACTTCACAGACGCTCCCATCGTCTTCTACCTTTTCAAATTTTTATCTTCGAGTTTTACGTCGTCTCTTCCTACTCTCTTGTGCGTTCATCTTTTCCGTCGTTCGTTGTCAACAGATCCATTCTTTTCCTATAAGATCTTCTTCCTTCTTCTTTATTTCTTTATTCACCATGGTTTACCTTGTTGAGTCTCTTGAGAAGTTTCGTTCTGATTTCTCCAACCCCTCTTGGGTTGTCTTGGAAAAACTTTCTGAGCCTTTTGATTATTTCAATTTGGCTGAGGGACATTGGTTCCCCAGTCTCTTTTTTGCTGAATGTGGATTTTCTTTTCCACCCAATTCCTTGTGTCTGGAATTCTATCAGTATTTCGATGTTGTTCCTGCACGAATAGCCCCCAACACATGGAGAATAGTTAATGGGGTGCATAGATTAAATCAAGTGCATGGAACTCGTATAGGAATCCCATAAATCATGTACTGCTATAGATGGGCAGTCAATGAAAATATTTATTATTTAAAAACTAGATTTTTAAGCAGAGCCTTAGTAGTTAATCTCCCTAATGCCAATAGGGATTATTTTGAACATGGGGTTGTCATAAAAAATTGGCGACACCCTCCATTGACTGGAGATGAAGTTTACCAGGGTCCTAGATGCCCTCCTTATGGCAATGGGATAGGTTATTTTTATTTCATTTTATTTTGAAATTATGCTTCTTTTGTGTTTGATAAGATGTGCTACTGATAACAATGTTTGATTATTTGCAGTTGATAACAAAAGAAAGTGCCCAAAAGAAGCAGATGTCAACATAAGACATTTGAAACTTATTTGGAGTCTGCATCAAAGTGTTGCAGATGAGCACATTAGGTCGGCTTCGTATCTGCTCCAGTACAAGAGCTACACCACCTCCTTCACTGCTCGTCCTGTGATCAGTGAGGCAGAACTAGTACCCGCCTCTGCAAGTTCTTCGCCTGAATCTTATATTCCTTTGAGCGAAAGGATGAAGAAGAGAAGACCTCCCACCTTGTTTGAGAAAAATGCCTCTGGTTCTGTGAGGCGAAAAGGAGTAAAATTGACATCCCAAGGGAGAGGACGAAGAAGACTGATGCAGCTCCTCCAGCTGCTCCTGCTAAAATTACCGAGAAGGTTGTTGATAAGCCTGCAGTGGCTCCGAGCAGGTCTGCGGCTCCTGGAGAGGTGATTGTGATATCACCGACCAAGGGTTCTTCCTTGGTTGAATCTGTACCTGTTCCCCCGAGGAGGCTGAAGAAAAGCTCCTCGGTCAATTTGGCTGACACCACTACACAACCCCCAGCTGCTGGGACTGGAGTTCCATCTTTTGTTCCCCCGAGCTCTGCCATGAGCTCGGTAAAGTCCTCTACTATTCTTGAGGTACAAGGTACTGAAGAAAGCCTTACTCGGGATATGGTCACCTCACTAGCTGCTCGTCATCTTGCTTCTTTAATTCTTCTTACTTTCAATTTTTCATATTTCCTTTGTCATTTTTGTTTCTAACTTGCTTTCTGTTTCTGTTCACAGTTGACGAGCTTCTTTAACATAATCCTGAAGAAGGATGAAGCGATTAAGGCTTCTTGCTCCTCGTCCAGTGTGGAGGGAGCTATGGAAGAGGCTATCAAGTCTTTAGAAGACTCTCGCCAGCAGTATGCCACTGATAAGGCTATCTGGGAGAAAAATCTTGCCTCCTCCGAGCAAGAAAAAGCTCGAGCGGTTGATGCCTTCAAGGAGTTGGAGAAGAAAAAGACTTCCTTGGAGAAGGCAAATAAAGAGCTTGAAGAGAAGCTCAGAGCTGAAGGGGAGCTTGAGAATAAGCTCAAAGTTACTGAGGAGAGGTTGGACCAGCTCTAGGAAGTAGGTCGACAGAAGGAGGAGGCAGAAAATAAATTGAAGGCTGCTGAGAACCTGCTGTCCGAAAAGCTTGCCTTGGAGAAGACCAAGAGGAAAGCTGCTGTGAAGAAGTCCTTCAGCTCTGGCTGGAACAAGGGGTGGAATAAGGGGTGTGCTTCCATGGTATCTCAAGTGGACTATGGCAGTCTAAAGTACTTCATGGATGGATGGGTTGCTGCCCTTCAGGAAATGAAGGTCGACGAGTCCTCCGAGCTTTTCCAGAGACATATCCCTGGTCCCCCTCCTACTCCAGAAGAATTAGAAGAGGACGAAGCTACCTCTAAGGAGTCTTCAATGGTGATGGGAGATCACCCCCCAGCCATCCAGTATGCTTCTGAGCAAGTCGTTTCTTCTTCCGAGCAACAGTTGATGCTCTCTGAACAACCCATAGTTCCCTCCGAGCAACCTGCTTCCTCTTCTCAACCTCCCAAGAAGGTTTTGGGAGATAAGGAAAAGGTGTAGTGTTGTTCGGGATTATCTTTATATTTTGTTTTCTCTTTATCAAATGTAATCCATAATATGTAACTATGAATTATGATCTAATAAAACTTGAACTTTTTTCATACTGTTGTTCATCTTCTATTCATACTCTGCTTGTTTTTCTTATTGATGATTGCTCTTTCTTTCTCTGCTAGTTTCTGGCCAGGATGGAACTGCTATCTGCCCATGATACAAAGTTGTTGCAACAATGCAATGAGTACTTTAAGGCTGGTCACACAGACTTGAGTGCTGCACAAGTTGCCGACATCCTTGGTCATGATGCTTCAGAACAGGCAGTTGAAGCATATCAGTACTTGAAGTGTCTACTTGACCGAGATGTGGCCAATAATATGGCTTATTATGAAATGATCGAGGATCTCCGGTGTACCTTCGAAGACCTTCAGAATCAGTACAAGGAATCAACTGCCCTGTTGCATGAGGGGTACGAAAAGAATTACAAGTTGATCATGGCTGACAAGGGCTACGAGAAGCTTTTTGCTGGGTATGATCTGAGGGAGAGAACTTTGAAGGGTGAGGTCGAGGAATCCAGACAGATTGCTGAGTTGCTGGAAAAGGATAACAATAATTTGCAGAAAGAGCTATCACAGTTGAAGTCTGCAGCCTCTTCTTCAACAGCCCTTAATCCCAGTGACTGACGAGGGATTTTCATTCTTAGAAGTTGAGAATGACAAGTTGAGGGAAGAATTGGACGCCTTGAAGAGGTCGGACCCTTCCACATCTTCTCGCGGTCGAGCAAGAGCTCCTCGGGGATGAGGAAGAGCAGCTCGGGTCCTTGTCGAGGAACAGAGAACTCATTCTGCGTTAGAGAACCAAGATTTCCAATTAATGGCGAAGAACCAGGCTTTGTCTGATATGTCAAAGAAAATTAGGGACTTGGAAAAACAGCTCTCTGCGCAGAAGTCAGTCTTGGAGAATAAGGAGCTTTTCATCAAGAGTCTCCGCGAGCAGCTAGAGAGGCTAAAATATCAATTCCATAAACAGCCCAGGGAGTTCTGGATGGCTGGATACAACGAAGCACTATTCCACCTGGACGATCGTATCCAGAATGCCAACAATGAGGGCTACAAGCAAGGCTGGCTGAATGCCTTAGGTGTGTTGAAGCTCGAACAAGGCCATTATCTGTGGGAATACCATGATCTTGGGTTGCCCGACTTGCCTGTGCCACCATACAATTTGGAGATGGATTGGATCCCTGCTCGGGCCATTCCTCGGAGCTTAATTTCAACGTACCTCGGTGACTACAATCTTCACTCTCAAGTCGAGGTATCTCATCCCGAGCATCTTTTAGGTCGACCATCCGTGATGAATACAAGGATGTTGAAAGATCTTAATTTCATCAATTCTCCTCTGTCTTTAAATGATCCTCCTGCTGCCGAGGAACCTGTGTCAAAAGCAGAGGGGAAGAGACCAGTAAAATAGGAATTTTTTGATGTAATAGTTAGTATACATTTCAATACCAATGTACTTGTAATTTATTTTGAATTCAATGAAAGATTTTCATTTTTGTTTGCAAATCTTGATTGCTACTGTCTTGTAATTATCAAACATTTTATATTTATGCATATCTATTAAAAAGATAGCAATTTTGTGTTGTTTGTCGACCAACTCATTAACAATTAAAAAGTTATAAGTATCAATAATGTTGCTCGATCACTTAATAATAAAGTAACGAGTATAAAAATGTTTATTAAATTTTTTCCAACCAACTAAGGTTCTTAACTTATGCTTGTCAACCAACTACAGTTAGTGGGTTTTTATCCCCTACCAGCCATACTTGGTAGATTTTTCTCTAAAATGTTTCCGATCAACCAAGGTCGGTAAATGTTCATTGTCGACCAACTACGATTAGTGGGTTTTTATCCCCGACTAGCCATACTTGGTAGATTTTTATCTTTTTCATAAAATGCGTCCGACCAACCAAGGTTGATAAATTCTACTTGTCGACCAACTACAGTTAGTGGGTTTTTATCCTCGACCAACCATAGTTAGCAACTTTTGCACTTTCTGGAATAATCTTATCTCCCGGCCAACATAAGTTGGCATTTTCGAGAATGTACGTACCTTCTGACCAACATCAGTTGGCATTTAAGAGCATTTTTTGTTTCCTAGCCAAACAGGTTGGCATTTTTAGGAATATATCGTTTCCTAGCCAAACAGGTTGGCATTTTTAGGAATATATCGTTTCCTAGCCAAACAGGTTGGCATTTTTAGGAATATCTTGTTTCCTAACCAACCGAAGTTGGCATTTTTAGGAATATTTTGTTTCCTAACCAACCGAAGTTGGCATTTTTAGGAATATTTTGTTTCCTAACCAACCGAAGTTGGCATTTTTAGGAATATTTTGTTTCCTAACCAACCGAAGTTGGCATTTTTAGGAATATCTCACTGAGCAGTCTGAGCTTTGCCAAGTAGTGTGTAGCACTAGTATTCCCCGAAAAATTTTCAATAAAAGGAGAGACTTTGGCAGAATATCTTCATTTTATTCATACTGATGGAACTGTGTTACATATACATCACTAATAATACTTGCGCAGATGCTCTGCGTTCCATGCATTCTTAAACTCCTCGCCTTCTAAAGTTGTTATTCGATAAGTTCCTGGTCGAACAACTTCTGTAACTCGGTATGGTCCATGCCAGTTTTCTTCTAGCTTATTGTGCTTTTGAATTACTTTCTTCAGCACATAATCTCCTTCTTTCAGGTCGCACTTCTTCACCCTTTTGTTGTAGAATAGAGTTGTTCGCTGCTGGTAAGCAGCATTTCTAATGGCTGCTTCTTCTCTAACTTCCTCGAGCATATCTAAATCCAATCTTCTCATTAAGTCGCTGACAGGGGAATTGAAATTTAGTACCCTGTGTGTTGGGAGGCCCAACTCGGCAGGTATGACAGCTTCACTTCCAAACGCCAGCATGTATGGTGATTCTCCAGTTGCTACTCGGGGAGTAGTTCGGTAAGCCCAAAGTACTGATTGTAGCTCATTGATCCAGTTTGCTTTTGCATCATCCAATCTTTTCTTCAAACCGTTCAGCAGCGTTCTGTTTATCACTTCAGTTTGTCCATTGCTTTGAGGATGGCCTGGTGCTGAATGAACCTTCAAAATGTTTGACCGATGATAATATGCGACAAACTACTCATTATCAAATTGTGTTCCGTGGTCTGTGATGAAGGCATGAGGTAGACCATATCGACAAATGATGTTCTTCCAAACATATTGGTACACTTTCTCGTACGTCATGTCAATGAGTGGCTCATCTTCTACCCATTTAGTAAAATAATCCACTGCGACGATGAGGTACTTGAACCTTCCTCGGGTCATTGGCAGTGGCCCAACCAGGTCAATTCCCCACATGGCAAATGGCCAAGGGGAAGTTATGGGTGTCAATAAGGCTTATGGAGTTCTTCGTATGGAGGAAAAGCGCTGGCACTTGTCAGATTTCTTGGCGTAGGCTATGCAATCAGCCCTCATCGTCGGCCAGTAGTATCCTTGCGTCATCACCCTTTGTAAAAGAGTTCGACCTGCTACATGTGCTCCACAAGACCCTTCGTGGATCTCTTCAATTAATTCTTTCACCTCAGAGGGATGTACACATCTCTGTAAACCTGCCATAATTCCTCATCTATATAAAACACCATTAGTTAGTACATACCGAGAAGCTTTAAACTTCAACTTTTTGGCAGCGAGCTTGTCAATTGGCAATTCTCCCTCCTCAATATACGCCCTGATGGAATCCATCCAAGATGGTCCTAAATCAAGGGTGATAAAGTTTATCATCAAATCTTCATCTATGCTCCGACCAGCTAACACTTCAATTGGAATTGTTCGTCGTAGCTCGGTGCGAGTAGCTGATGCTAGTCGAGCTAGGGCGTCTGCTCTTGCATTCTCCATCCTTGGTATTCTGACCAGCTGAATAGCGGCAAATTCTGACACCAGCTCCTTTGGCTTCGCATGATATCTGATCATTAATTCTCCTCTAACTGCGTATACTCCCATCATTTGGTTTATGATCAATTGAGAATCACTGAAAATAATGACCTATTGCGCCTCCATAATTTTTGCTAAACCAAGTCCTGCAATCATGGCCTCATACTCAGCCTCATTATTAGAAGCTTTGAATTGGAAATGCAAGGCGTATTCCATATCGACCTCGTCCGGAGTGCTCAAAACTATCCCCGCGCCGCATCCTGCAGTGCAAGAGCAGCCATTTACATATAGTCTCCATATAGGTAACTCGTCTTCAAGTTTCTGATCAGTTAGAGTTCCTTGGTGAAATATTTGTTCCTTCCTTTCCTCCTCGGGTTTTTCTTGCTCTTCGTTGATCATTTCTCCTTGCCCTTTTACCAACCGGAGTTGGTCTGAGCCCGAAGTCAATGATCTTGTAACATCCACTAGCCCTTTTACCAACCGGAGTTGGTCTGAGCTAGTGTTTGTTGATCCTGTAACATCCACAGGTTGATCAGCGAGCAACTCTTGTTTCTCGTCCGGAGTCCTCACAACTATCTCTGCGTCACATCCTGTAACATCCACACGCCCTTTTACCAATCGAAATTGGTCTGAGCCTGTGTTTGTTGATCCAGTAACATCCACAGGTTAATCAGCGAGCAACTTTTGTTCCTCGTAACTATCAGGATAGGTGAACTCCGCTATAAAATCTGCTACAGCCTGCCCTTTAAGCGATGATCTGGGTTCATAGATTATATCATATTCACCGAGCTCTATTGCCCAGTACATCAATCTTCCTGATTTTTCTGGCTTATGCAGGGCTTGCCTCAATGGCATATCAGTATATACTACTATGGTATGAGCCTGGAAATATGGCCTCATTCTCCTACTCGCCTCAATCAGCGCCAGTGCCAATTTTTCCAGCCTTGGATATCTGATCTCTGCTCCTCGGAAGGCCTTACTTGTGTAGTAAATTGGCTTTTGTACTCCATTCTCCACTCTGATCGACGTCGAGCTAACTGCATTCTCGGACACTGCAAGGTACAAGTACAATTTTTCTCCCATCACTGGCCTGGACAACAGTGGAGGTGTTCCCAAGTATCTCTTTAAGTCTTGAAAAGCCTTCTCGCATTCATCATTCCACTCAAAAGTCTTTCTGAGTGTCTTGAAGAATGGGAGACATCTATCAGTTGCTCGTGACACAAATCTGTTGAGTGCCGCTACTCGTCATGTGAGACTCTGTACTTCCTTCTTCGTCGTTGGAGATCGCAGCCCTAATAGAGCTTTGATCTTTTCAGGATTTGCTTCAATGCCTCGTTGATTGACAATGTACCCGAGAAACATGCCTTCTCGCACTCCAAATATGCACTTTGTCGGGTTCAGCTTCATTTGATATTTATCTAGTTGATCAAAAGTCTGGCTTAAGTCAACTAGATGATCGACAGCTTTCTTGCTTTTTGTCAGCATATCGTCAACATAGACTTCCATATTGTCACTGATTTGTTCAGCAAAGACCTTGTTCATCAGCCTCTGATATGTGGCACCTGCATTTTTCAAACCAAAAGGCATAACATTATAACAATAAGTTCCCCTAGGGGTAATGAAAGAAGTACTCTCCCTGCCTTTAGGTTTCATTTTAATCTGGTTGTAACCAGAATAAGCATCCATGAAGCTCAGCAACTCATGTCCCGAGGTAGCATCCACCAGTTGATCAATTTGGGGCAATGGAAAATGATCCTTTGGGCATGCTTTGTTGAGGTCGGTGAAGTCCACACACATCCTCCACTTGTTCTTCTTCTTCTTTACCATTACCACATTGGCTAACCAATCTGGATATTTAACATCTTCAATGAAACAAGCTTTCTGGAGCTTCTCGACTTCCTCCTGCATGGCTTGATTCTTCTCAGGACTGAATACTCTTCTTCTCTGCTTCACAGGCTTGATCTCCTTATTCACATTGAGCTCGTGACATAAGAAGTTTGGGTCTATCCCAGGCATATCTTCATGACTCCATGCAAAAGTTTGTCTTCTGCTTCTAAGGAAAGTAATCAATTCCTGTTTTAATGAGGCCTCCAACGATGAACCTGAAGCACCTTATACCTTTGACTTGCTTAAGTCTATACTTTATAAGTGTCCATCTAATTTGGAAATAGTGACAAAATTGGTTGTCTATCCTAGAATCCAAAAAGCCTCAGAACTTATCTCTCTAATCCTCTTCAATAATCCAAGAAGGTATAAATTGAATCACACTACACACAATTAGAAGTGCATACATGTGTATATATTGCTTAAAATTGATTGTGTGATTAATTCCCCTTAAAATGTGGTTTTAATAATTTTTGGGAATTTTTAAACATTTTTAAACATTTTTTAAATAAATGTTTTCATTAATAAAATGTGTTTATATAATTTGTGGGGTAAAAATTCTATTTTAAAAACTTCATTTTTCAATGGAATGTTTGTTTGGGTAGAATGTAAATGCGCTAGAGACTTCAGGGTGCTTGCTGTAATTACTTTGGACGCGCGTGTGTGAGCCACTCATATTTCAACACTTGTCATCCTCCTGGTTCATCTCTTTGTGTTTGTTATGTGAGAGGGTTCGCTGGTGGATTGATGACCGTTGGATCAAAGCTGATCGATGGTCTGCATGTGTTTTAAACCTATCCGTGTGCCATCGTTTGAACCAATCACTTTGGACTTAACCACCGCTGTTTTATAACCCTTAGATCAAGTCAATCGTAGGATGACTTAATCTCAGCCATTGATTCCATGCACATTTCCAGAACCTTCCTCCACCCCTATATAAACCCCCCACTTCTCAGACTTTCAAGACTTTTGGGCATTCGTCATTTCTGAGAGAAAAAAATAGAGAGAAGAGAGAAGTGAGAGAGAAGAGAGAAAAGAGAAGAGAGAAGTAAGAGAGAAGAGAGAAAAGAAAAGAGAGAAGAGAGAGAAAGAAACTGTGTTAGCCAAAAACCAAACCCTAACCCTAAACACTTCTTTTTCTGAATCAAACCTTCGTATACACCTAACCCCAAACACAACCTTGAGTGTTTGAGAGAGAGTGGTTTGTTCATTTGATGCTGTAACCTCTTTGTCTATGATCTTGTTTACAACTTAAACATTCGTGTGAAGATATGTGTTTCTTTTTCATAGAAACTTTATATCTACATTCTGCATGTTACATTTTCACTAGATCTGCATATTTCTTACTTGATTTAAGAAAATCTTTACTGATTTGGTTTTGAAAATGTTTTATGGTTTCTGTTCTTACGAAACTTAACCTTGACCTAGTTGGATTCACACTTGGAGATTTTCAATCTCAAAAATATTTTTAAAACCGAGATTGATTAAGATCTTGACCAATTTTGAAGCGAGATATCCGTGGAATCTGGGTTATATTAAAGGTCAAACAGGTTTTTAGTTCTGTAAGAAAGAAAGAAAACAAAATCACAGCATATAGACTTTATATGTAATTTTTCTAGGACTGTCTGTAAATCTAAGTGTGTATGAGTTCATGCATGTTGATAGGAATCACTTCACAAACACTTAACACACTACTACACTGGAAGTGTTGTGTATAAGATCAAAGATCATTGAGTCGACATAAGGAAGCTAAAGCAAAGGAAGTTATCAAACTGGAAGAACATCATCAACAATCAGATCTATGAGAAGTTAGAAGGGCACCAAGTGGGGTATATTCCTAAACTTAGAATAGGTTGATTTGTGTGCATGTATGTTGTATTGTTTGTAACTATTATTTGTTATTAGTGGATTTTTGCTTTTGTGACTTAGAAGTCACCGTGGATGTTTCCTCTGTTGGGAGAGGTTTTACCACGTTAAAAACTGTGTGTTTGATTATCTTCATCTCCTCATCTCAGTCTATAGTGTGCTGATTTTTTAAAACTGTCTTGTTTTAAAAACTAATTACAAAGTCTTGATTACTCTCGTACATAAGTTTTTTGTAAACACAACTTGTTGTTTATAATTTTTATTTTCAAAAGAAAAGGGTTTCTCCAACAAACATCTCGGAGTTGCTTATACAGTTTAATCTTGTATTAAACGGCATTAGCAACGTTTTTCAGAACCTATTTGAGTAGTTCGCTCAGGGTGCTCGTCGTCCAGAATGATATTTTCAATAGCTTCCACCACTTGACCCTTTACGAGTTGCGACTCATCTCGGGGATCCAATGTTTCAATTTCTGCACCTTCATCCACTTGATAAGTAGTGGTCTTTTTCTTTGATTCTTCCAGTTCTTCTTGCTCGGCGGATGAATAATAGCATTCCCGAGCTACTTTCTGATCACCTTTCACAACTCCTACTCCAAAGTTTGTTGGAAATTTTAGGCATTGATGCACTGTAGATGGTACAGCCTCGAACTTCTTCAATCCTACTCTTCCCATGATGATATTGTACGATGATTGAACATTCTTATCCATCACGAAGAAACATATTCTTTCTGTCCGACAAGCAGGCCACGTACCAATGAATATATCCAACTTGATCGTCCCAAGTGGAAATACTTTCTCGCCAGCAAAACCGATGAGGGGTCTGTGATAAGGCTCCAGTTGAGATAGCTTTAGATTTAAACTATCAAAGCACGAGTAGAACATTATGTCTGTCGAGCTACCATTGTCGACCAGTACTCTTGAAATTATAACCTCCTTCATCCTCATTTTGATCACCAATGGGTCATCATGAGGATATAAAACACCTGCGAGGTCGTTCTTTGAGAACCCGATGACCAACTTCTCTTTGTTCACCTTTATCGGGCTATCCTCTTCGGCTAGATTTATTTGATGAATGTACGAGCAAGCTTGTGCCTCGCCGAGGTAAGCTTTTCTTTCTGCAGTAAGGACTCATCCTCCTGCATCTCCACCTGTAATAACATTACAGTCAAATGATCCAAAGCGTATTGAAAATACCTCTTGTTCTGGCTGTTTTGGTTTCTTGGGAAGATCGGGGTCGTCCTCGGGATCATCTTCATGGTTTCTTTTCTTTTTCTCCTCTGCTTGACGAGGATATCTAGACCTCTCTCTAGTTCGGTCGTTGTTTCTTCTTTCGCCTCCCCGATCAACATACTTTGCTAGCTTTCCTGGTCGGATGAGTGTTTCAATCTCATTCTGAAGAGCTATGCAATTTTTGGTCATATGGCCATGATCCTTGTGGAATTCACAATATTTTTCCCTATTTCTCGTGTCAGGGTCTGCCTTCATTTTCTTTGGCCAGTTTAACTCCTCGCTGTTCTTAATTTCTTCCAGGACGTGGTATTTGCCTTCAAAGGTGTGTAATTATCAAATTTCCTCAAGACCTCCCATGACGACCTATTTTTGGATTGTTTGTCACCACCATTGTTCTTGTGTTCTTTCTTCTTAGCCTTATCACCTTCCACCTTGGTTTCTTTGGCGTTCATATTCTTCTTCGCAGACATAGCCTCCTCGGCATTCATAATCTTAGACGCTTTTCCCATCAGGTCTGACATGGTTCGAGGTGGATCTTTGGCCAAAGTGTAGTACAACTTGTTCGGCAGTAGTCCACTCATCAAAGCGGTAATCACTGTCTTCTCCTCATAATCAATGACTTCAAGTTTTGAGTTATTAAAACGAGTTATATAATCTCTGGTACTCTCACCATCTTTTTGTCTAACACTTAACAAATGAGCTACTCGTTTCACTGGCTTTGCTCCAAAGCAGAAATTACCAATGAATAGCTCGGCCAGTTGAAGAAAAGTTTAAATCTTACCCCGAGGAAGACTATTATACCATATTTGAGCAGATCCAGTAAGTGTTCCTGAAAATGCTCTGCATCTCATCTCATCGGGGACAACATAGATGTCGGCAGCAGCTTGATATTGTTCTATATGAAGGACATGGTCAGTCTTCCCATCATACTTGGGAGTCACAACAGGTGCTTTGAATTTTGATGGTGTTAGAAAATCAACAATTTCATGGACAAAAGGTGTTCCTCGAACAAAGGTTCGTTGTAGAGGGTTCTTGGCCCTATCCATTTCCCCTAATCTATCCTCCAGCTTCTGGATAGATCCTTTCCATGCATCATTCCCTTCCTCGGGCCTATTGGTTCGAGCAACTGATCGCGTTGAAGTGGCTTCCTGGGATTTATCTTGACGAGCAGTTGGTCGGTCATAGGATCTATCTTGACGAGCAACTGGTCGAGACTGGCCAGATCCTTCCCTTAAATCTGATGGTCGTCGAAAGTTCCTCGATGTTGCATTAAGAGGACTTTTGTTCCTCCTAGGGCCTAATCGGTCAAAAGGAGAAACCCTACTTAATCTTTCCAATGCGCTGGTCCTTTCTGGGGAGAGGGTGACACGTTGTTCAGTATCCGTGGCTCGCACCGACGAAGTTCGCCTAGGTTGATAAGAGAAATCATCAGATTCCTCATTGCGATGTGAGTTAGTACGCCTAGTACGCGAAGAAGGCACACGAATATTTCTTTGAATGCTTCGTGGTCCGAAATGGGCTGATGCACCGCCATGGAGGGTTTGGATGAGTTGTCGCATTGTTTCTTGCATGACAGTCTGGCCCTGAGCCAAATTTGCCATTATTCCGGTCAGATCTGGAATAATTGGTGGAGCAGATGGATTTGGAGGGGTTCCAGCGTTTCGATTGCTGGATTCAGGAATATCCGCCATTGGTAATGGATTATTTTTTATGAAAAACGATATTATCAGTCGTTTTCCACAGACGGCGCCAATCTATTGATGTAAAAAATTAGATCACTCTAATTATTCAATCACATATAACTAAATGAGACAAAGAATTTTAAAGTGGTTCAGCCTTATAAGAATGGCCTACGTCCACTGTTTTGATATTGCTGTTTGTATGGGAATTCTCGATTACAAGTTATCTCAAGAAATTCCGGTCTGGGGGGGTCCTTTTACAATGAGGATTGTACAATGTATTTATAGCCCTGAGGCTGTAATGTGAAAGGGTACTACATTAAATGATATACATATGAAAGGGTAATACATTTAATGCCCTCTTTGTGTGCGCGTCCAAATGATAAGCATTTAATGAGCATTTAAACTGTTGGTATCCTGCTTGAGGTGCAGCTCGGACCGCCATGAGTTGCTCGGACCGCCTAAGCTTCTCGGTATTTAAGAGTTCCTCGGAGAGGCATTGTTCCTCGGAGCTTATGAGTTCCTCGGGGAACTAGTCTTCCTCGTTGTGGTCTTGTTCCTCGGAGCGAGTGGGTTCCTCGAAAGTGTTTGTTGTTTCCATGTAGATAGTCACGTGTCTTCATATGATTGGTCCATGTCAGCAGATTAATTTTGGTATCAACAATAAATATGCACTTTTTCGTATGATCTAACGTCAATTTGTATAAACTGGTACAATTTATCGAATAAATGTTTGGGGGAAAATGTAATGAAATAATTATTTTAAAGTTGATAATCGAGTAACATGGTTGATTGTAAAACGTGGTAATTAATATAGAAAAGTTATAGTAGAGACTTTACAGGAAAAAAAACTATACTTTTATTATGGTGCTAGGGCCGTAGTTGAGGCAATGGCCCAATTTTTCCATCGACAAAAAAGGTTTCATTTATAACATATTTATACATGAATTTATTCTTCTCAGCGCTACGAATCCAATGGTACGTTCCGTTTATTTTTTCGAGCAATGGTTTATGAGATATTAATTTTTAAAGATGCCAAAACTAGCACTTTTCGTGTCTTTTTATAAATTGACCGTCGAGTTTTTAAATCAATTCCAACTAGTTTCACATGACATAAAACATTATTATGGCCAATAATGGGACTTTTTCGTAAATAAAGTCATTTTTTCTCGTTTTTACGTAACACACGTCTATATAACTATATACATAAAAATAAGGGTACTTCTTTGAAACCAACACATAGACACACACACATACACACGTCCTTGGGACATAATATGTGTGTGTGTGTGTGTGTATAGAGCAAGGCTCATATACATCATGCCTTTTACATCACCCATTAATCCTTAGGACCTAATTCTTTTTTTCAATTTTTTTATTTTACCCTTGGAATTAACCTTCCAATAAACAAATGCTCAAAAAATTAGGTCAAAATAGAATTTCTAGCTATTTTTTAAAAATCCAACAAAAGACTACTGAAAATACCTTGTTTATAAGGGTGTGCGCCACCAGAATTTTGTAATTATTTTGAAAATTGCTAAAAAATGTATTTTGGCCTAATTTTTTGAATGTGTGTTATTTGAAAGGTTAATTTCATTTGAAAAATAAAAAAAATGAAAAAAGGTTTCTTAGGGCCAAGAATTAAGTGTGATGTACGGTGTGATGTAGGAGTCTCTCTCTCTCTCTCTCTCTCTCTATATATATATATATATATATATATATATATATGTAATTACACGCACACTAATACAAACGCGTGCACTCACACACATTACAACACCCCCCCTCCCCCACACTCACACACATTGTAAAACAAAACACCACCTACCATGGAAGAAAAGCTTCCATGGCTAACCAACACCTACACCAGCACGCACACATATATACACCACACCCCTACACCAGCACACATACATATTAATGTAAAAATTAAAATATAATAAAATAAATTATAATACATATTAATGTAAAAATTAAAATATAATAAAATAAATTATAAAAATGTTATCTGGGTAGTCGACTATCACACTACATTTATTGTTGACTGGGTTTAAAAAAATTATTATTTCTAGTCATATTTATTTAGTTAAATAACAAAATAAATTGTGGGTCATTACAATCTACCCACCTAAAAAAAAAATTCGTCCTCAAAATTTTGATATCCTGAAGTGTCAAAGTCTCATACTGCATATATCGTCTAGGGTATGTAGTATATTTGGAAGGATAGTTTATAAGTTTATAGTGACCAAGGTCGGTCCTCTTGGGATTAGTGACATATCACAACCATATAAGTAATAATGACATAATAAGGATATAAACGAAAAGGGATTTTAGATAATTAATCGACATTTTTACAAGCTTTGCATGTATCGTGTATCGAAACAGGGCTTTTGGTGACATGGTTCATACATTGTCTAGTTTCTTGAAGTTCGTTTCATACAATGCATTTCGTCATGCTATACAAATGGGTATGGGTAAGAGGATATTATGGGTTGAACCATAAGTTTCGTAACAATGTATTGCATAGCTATTCGGACCATAGGTATTTGGAAATATAGGTTGAAGTTCAACAGTTTACACTCGAAGGTTTAAAGGTTGGCTTCCCAAATTTGATCAACGCGAAGTTTATGTATACTAAATCTTAAATCACATTTTTTGGATTCTCATACCTGATCGAAAGAAATTTCGCATTCTAGGCTAAGGATATGCATTCTTAATGGTTACTTAATCTAATTTTTTATAGTTGATACATATTTGAAATGTTCTAGCCTTCATTTTCACAATCATAACTGGTGATCCTTAAGGTTAAATAAAGATTTTGTCGACTAATTCGTCAAGTTTGGTTCAAAGTTTACTAATTTCAGGGGTCATGTGGTAAAAGTAATAAGTGATAAAGGGAATTTGTCCTTGAGGTTGAGAAATATTAATTTAGAATTATGCTAAAAATGGCTTAGAATCTTTAATGACTTCCAGACCTTACTAATTACAGTAAATGTGAGCAAAAGTGTTATTACGATACCTAAATCCAATCTTTTTTTCTATTTAACTAAGCTTTGGGGATGTATCTTGAATCTAAAACGATAAGATTCTAGTAATATCCCTCAACATAGTGATTCATCAGGGACAGTAATCTATTTCTAAATTATAGGTTCATTTCCCCATCGTAGGAGACCTTTTGGTTCTCATTCTGGTTTGTGTTTCGTCACAAAGGGATATTGGAAACTGTGCTCTAAGGTTTTATTTCAAATTTTCAGATAGGAAATGGTATTAGGGAAATTTTAAAAAGTGCGAGTTTTGCTACAGTTCACATGGTTCTTTGGTAGCAACAACATTATGTAAGGTCAGATGGTTAGGTTTCCTATTAAGGTTACGATATAAGGCATAGGATACAATGTTTATCTCTCTAGATAATAGTCTAACTTGGATTTTTATTCTTTTGAAAGTCCATTCGACGTTTCTATTTCCAACTCGAATCCTATCGGGTGAAGACATATGTCAAACTTGGTTGACTTTAAGTTACTTGAAATTTCTTACCGCCCATCAAAAGATTAGGATCTTTTATATTTATCCAAAAGGTATAATAAATATGAAATTCAGAAAGTACTTTTAGATTAGGCTAACTAAATATCTGAGATAATGGTAATAAGGTGAACGTAAATAGATGTAACAGGGTATGAATCGATGATTATCTTAATTTGGATGATTACGGTACATAACAGAAAATGAAACATGTAATAATTTCAGATGTTAAAGGGTTAAATTGATGTTTATTCCTAGCCCGTCGGTGCTTTCGAATTCTAAAAGGTCGGAGGGGTATTGTGTGTGAGTAATCATTTCGGGGTACCTGCTAAACATTCATAGCAAAAAGTTCTAAAATTAATTATTCATTTATTCAAATATTCATTAAAGGATCATACATACATTGCAAGTAATTGAATTGTACCAAATAAGTAGCGTGCTAATGTAAAGTTTATTGTAACATAATTGGAATACATGTTTTCGAAAGTAAGTTATTAGATGTTGTCATGGAATCAGTATAATTAAAGCATAGGGTTTAGGTAAATGTTTATAGATGGATTTACTATTAACGGGTTATTTTCTATTAATTCGTAGTAACTTAATATGGAAAGGAATTGGTAAACTGGGACTAAAGGTTTCTAATACTACAAGGTGTGTCCCAAAGCTCTGATTGATTAAAGTACACAACTATTATTTCATGTAGGGATTAGGTCATTTTGGTAATTTATGCAAAAGTCATTAACACACATTGTTTACATTCACATGGTTTATTCATATTTCTTTCAACTTAGAAAGATGAAGGGAAACTACTTATTTTATCGCACACCTATCGGAATGAAAAGTCATATTATTTACTTTGGTAAAATAGTTTATAAGGAAAATACATCTGGGGTATCCAAGTCATGTAGAGGGATTAGGTAAGGTTTCATCTGATTACAACTATTCTTAGTTGTTTAGGGTAAAATTCTATTTCATTAGAGCTCGTAGCGTTTCTAGTGATAGTAATTTTCAGTAACACCCCGAGTCACGATAAACTGGGGTAATAATTTAACACTTATATGGCATATAGTATTGGTTCAATAATCAAAATTTATAACCTAGTTTATATATGATTCGGGAAAATTATAATCATGGGATAGGATCCAGTAAACAACCCCATTACGTTCTAAAGAGTAGAACGGTTAATCATAATATTTCTTATGCCTTCAACTTTCTTCTAAAGACTCCCAATGTTAACTAAAAGACTTTATAAATAGTTTATTATCTACTCCTGAACATGTACCTTTCTAACATACGTAATCTTCTCATAATCTAATGGGAATAGTATACAGTATAACAAGAGTACAATGCCGAAGCTGATAATAAAAGTTCAATAGAGAAGAGAAATAACTTTCAAAGAGGAAAATTTTTTGAATTCAAAATGAAGTAAACCATTTTCAAGGGGAGTATCAATGGTATAGGATAGACAAGAGAACAATGTTGTACATACAGACTTATGGAGTATAGTGTATGCAATCCCGTCCTAAGATAACTTTCTTAATATATCTCTAAATCCTCAATCCCATCGTTGACAATCCCAAAATTCTTAATGATTCGTTCGATCATATACAATCTAAATAATGGAACTAATCACATATCTACAAATTATAGTTCAAGAATTTATTCGCGTAATCCTTCTATATAAATATCTTATAATTATCAATTACCATTATATATGTTCCATAACCTTTCCCTAACCAAAATCCTGGTATCTCACATGTAATGTCGATATAGATTCCTTACTCAAGTCAAAACATTTTATTATCACGATCCTTTTGATCTGAACCAATGACTTCATATTAATGCTCAATTTGCTTCCCATATAGGCTACCTAACCTAGTTGAGCTCTGATACCAACTATCATATCTTGTTTTTTGAGGGTGAGGGTTAACCTAATAATAATTAAACCAAAAGAAAAACCAATATTTCTTTCAGAAATTGAATATGTCTCGCTAACTCACGGTAACTAACAATACTAAGTACATACCTCATTTTGACTAACCATTGATCAATATCACTATCCTCTAATCAATACCATTCTCGTGCTTCATATAAGTCTAGCTGGAATTGCTAATTATCACCTATAGGTACCTGTGTAAATAACTGGAAGCAAAAGAATGGAAAAATGTTTCCCAATGGATAATTCTAGTTCTATAATAAAGTATATATAGGAATCTGTTTAAATAGCATAACTAGGTTTGAAATGCTCGAAATGTAAAATAGTGTATAGTAAGATGAAGCAACATAAAATATCCACTTAACTAAACAGGGGTATACTGAAGTCTGGGATAAATAAAAGAACTGTATGGGGATTATAACTGGATATGGTGTTTATCGAGTTACAAATAAGGGTTCAAACTATAATACGATAATCCATAATTTATTATTTATAGGGGCTGCAAATGTGTAGTCATACCGTTCCGATATCGCCCAAAGAATATAATACATTTGGACAGGAAATCCCAAATAATCGGAGAAATAATAATTAGCTTGGCACACTTATCTTGAGTGATAGTCATACGTATATAGCCAAAACAAAACTAGGCACTCAACATCGGAGTCCTACAGGCCAATTAGAACAACCGTGGGTATACTGGGATCTAATCCCTTAATCGTAAGGTATGCTACTAGGGGTTTCACTGATAATGGTCATAAAATGGCAGGCTATGATACAATCGAGATAAAAATAATTGAAATCGGGATTTAATAAGATGTATGGGTGTACTGCAATAAGAAAAATAATTTAAATCATGGTTTTAATAGTATGTAAGGGTGTAGTACAATTCGAATAATTTGCTAAAATAAGTGGGTTTTCTAAAATCACACACTATCAGGCTTGGCTTGGCTTGAGTTTAAATAAGATAATGATATAATCAATATTCACAGCAAAGTTAAACTTCGAAAGAGTTCATAAATGATAATATGAGTTCAGAGGATATTATATAGTGATATAAACAATGCAGTAATGTCAAAGACATAAGCTCAAGGTATAAGTGTGAAATTGAATCACTTACCATAATTCTGGTGAATTTTGACTTGCTTGGTACGAATTGTATTTGATGTCTCTTGTGGTGATTTTAATACAAGGTTATTACGAGAAATTAAAATAGATATTTGGCTATTTAATGTGTATGCCCACTATATTGTTATTTATATAGTGACAAGACGTAGCACTGCTCGACGTTTAATTAACCGACTTAATTAATGCGGGTATTGAATTAATATAAATTCGCACTTTTCTGTATGATCTGACGTCAATTTGTGTAAACTGATACAATTTACCGAATAATTTTTTGAGGAAAAATGTCATGAAATAATTATGGTAAAAGTTGATAATAGGGTAACTTGGGTTGATTGTAAAAAACGGTAATTAATATAAAAGAAAACTTACAGTAGAGGCTTTATAGGTGAAAAATTAATACTCTTATTACGGTGATAGGCATGTAGTTGATGCAATGGCCCGATTTTAGCATCCACGAAAATAGTGTTATTTATAAGATTTTTATACATGAATTTATTCTTCTCGGCGCTACGAATCCAACGGTCCGTTCCGTTTATGTTTTGAGCAACGATTTAGGAGATATTAATTTTTAAAGATTCCAAAACTGACACTTTTTCACGTATTTTTATAAATTGACCGTCGAGTTTTTAAATTCAATTCCAATTATTTTCACATGACATAAAACATATTTATGGTCAATAATGGGATTTTTTGTAAATAAAGTAATTTTTTTCTCGTTTTTATGTAACACACGCATATTTAACTATATACACGAAAATAAGGGTATTTCTTTTAATCCAACTAATATATATATATATTCTCGTTTTTATGTAACACACACATATATTGTGGGTGGGGTGAATGTTGGCAACAAACTTAGCCCCGAAGTTTCCACTTTGTTGTTATTTTTTTTTCTTTTCAAAGTTTTCAAATTACTCTTTAGCCCTTGAATGTTTTATTTCTAATGCCTACATAACATTCTTGTTGTAATTAAAATTAAATTCAAATTTTGGCTAAAATAAATTAATTAACTAATGTGTAAAATTTTGTAAAAATTATTACTCGACTTAAAAGCGTATTTATATTTGCGACTTAGATTTTTAATGTAACAATTAAAATATAAAAAAATAAATTATAAAAATGTTATCTCGGTAGTCGAGTGTCACACTGACATTTTTTGTCGCATTGGTTTAAAAAAAATATTATTTTGAATCATATTTATTCAGTTAAATCACAAAAATAAATTGTGGGTTGTTACAAGTTTCATAAAGTATATTGATGCTGGGTATGTTTTATACTATTAAGTGGTTGCAAATTTAATTGGAATTTTATATTGTCAAAATTCTCTTTCTTTTTCTTTACAACAATTATATCATGATTGTTAGTGAGTTGCCACTAATCTGATGTGAAGACTTGGTCAAGGAGACTTGGGAAACTTCCTCACTTATGTCCTGGCTTAGAATCTTAACTATGAATTTATTTTAATATTATTTTAGAATTACTTACAACTCTTAAGTTCTAATTTTTAGGATGGGAGTATAATAACCCAAGATCTAATTGTTGAAATTAGTAACGAAATTTTATACTTTTTTATTGAGAGAAAATTATATCAAATTTATTTTGTTAATGGCCATATGGATTGTTTATAGGATAGACATTTAATTATTCGCATTCATTCAGAAAATTCATGTCTATTCATAAAAAAATTATGTTTTAAAAAGATGTTTTTATTTGGCTAGATAAATAAACAACCTCTTTTCATTTTAGGGCCATTTTGAAAAGAAAAAGAAAAGAAGTTAATAATATGATATTTGACTTAGTTTCAATTTTTTAAATAATCTGACATAATACCAAATTCATAAGAACATATATATTGATTGCACGTAAAAAGTGTCGATTTGGATTCAATGTGTAGTTTTCCATGAAATATATATTTATAACTGTCGATGTGCACGAAATATGTGTCAAATTACATAAATTAGGTGTCAATTTTTTGAACCACCGTGTAAGAGTGGCGGGGTTTCTAGACACTATACCAAATCACTCTAATTATTTTTCCTCATTGCAAATTTTTAAGAAATTTTTCACTGTAGTTCATCCCGTATCACGTGTAACTATCACTTTTTGCACTATTTATTACAATGAAAAGGAATTGGAAGAAATGAAATCCATAGATATTTGAGTTTAGTAATGCTTTTTAGTCCTATATTAAATCAAATAACATATTTAATATATTTTTATACTCTTTTCATACCTTAAACTAAATTTGAGTACGATCCTTAACTTAAAACATTTAACATTAGAGATGCGGGTTCATTTTATTGTTATATATATATATATATATATATATATATATATATATATATATATATATATATATATATATATATATATGAATCGATGTGAGAGAATGGTTTTGTGGAAGCATATGGGATACTATTTTCAATGAGTATGTTACGCATGATGAATGTTGCCTCATATGTCACTACTTACTAAACTTTTTCCTTTTCTTTTGGTAAAAACCAAGTTTGTAATGCATTATATTGGAAAATATATGAATTTATGAAAATGTACAACTATGTATGAAAATCAGAATACGAATAATATTGGTAGAGCTCGCGAATCGCGCGAGTTGCATGCTAGTTTACACGATTCTATCAACTAAGCTGTTACTCTTTACAAAACTTTATCAAGCAAATAAACGTTTAACTATACATTTCAACGCACGTCTAATACGAACCCCACACTTTTTGAGATCATTGTGTGTAGGGGGAAGTGTGAGTTTATACCCTGTGTGTCACAATTAGAGAGAGATCTTGAAAGTGCTCGGGAAATAAAGGTCACTTTAGAGAATTCATCTAAGAAGGTAGAAAAGATGATTCTCAATCGCACTTTGGGTGATAGTGAGTGTTTTGGAATAAGTCATGACGATGCTTCCACTTCTTTAGTTGCACCTTAGCCAGTTCCCACTTTAGAGATAGATTCACATGAATCTCAAACTAACCCACCGAGACGTCCCATTCTCAATAGGAGAGTGAATCCTAGATTTATGGAGAGAGGTGTGCTTGACCCGTGTATATTTGTTCGTATTGCAAAAAGAGAGGACACCTTAGGGAATTTTGCTTTAAGTTGGGTAGTGTGTCAAAAAGAGTTTTACTATGGTACACCACTACACGTGTTCACACACACGCACCCACTCGTGATACTTTGCATTATCCCGATTTTCACACGAGAGAATTTGCACATATTCATAAACAAGTGAAATTTTTTATCAAAACTTCAAATGATTTAATGGAGGTTTTTCATAAGTTGTCACTACCTTTGGAAAAACCCACCGCACCTAACAGTTGAGGTTGTGAATTTTTCTAGCATAGGATATTTTGTGTGATGATATTATATGCCTATTGATAGTGTGTATCATTTGTATTTATTTTTCCTATTTTGATTTTTTTTTTAAATAAAAAAGATTTTCTAATTTTTGAGAAAAATTTGAAAAAGGCAAAGAGATTTTATTTTGATAAATTTTTTTAGAAAATCCAAAAAGAGTGTTGTAATTTGTTTACACCATATATGAAGGGCCATTTAAGATGGTTGAGTCACAAATTCATTCCATATCCTTATGATAATTTGATAGTGTTTTGAGACAATATGTCATTCATTTTGGGATTTTTAATGTTTGGAGTCATTAAGATGTAATTAGTTTTTGCTTCCTACATGTTTGACTCATGATTTCTTTTATCGAACACATTCACAGATTTGTTTGATAATTGTTCTTATCTATTGCATATTGGTCAAGTGTTATCATCTCAATCTTGTCTTTAAAATGATCAAAAGGCAATAATATGAGGGTAATTGTAGTAGTGCATGTAAAAACCATTACCCGTGAGAAATTTGTTTAGGATGAAAAAACAACGAGTGAATATGGGAAAGGGATGTGAGTGAATAATAATTGCGTCATGAAAGCCACTGTTTGAAAAGAGTCTGCAGAAAAAATTAAGGTAATAAAAAGAATCATATGCTAAATTTGGGCCATTAAGTTTTCTCTAAGTTGAGAATTTAGTATCTCTTTAGAAAAATAAAATGAATATTATTTTTGAGGGAGTTTTGATTGGAAATAAATCAATGGGTTTGCATGTCCTTTGAAAAATTCTCGAAACGGCATTAAAAGTTTTGGACTTTACACTTAGAGCTTTGGGATATTTTTTACAAAATATTTTCTAAGTGTTGGAGCGTCCTTTTTCGTCAAAATTTTGGAATAAGATTTTTTTCTAATAGTTGGCACAGAGTTTTAGAAAAAATAATTTTTGATGTTCGTGTCGTTCAAACGGCATCACAATGTCGCGCAAAGCTACACTGAGCGACATTTGTATGTCGCGAGAAGCAGGTTCGAGCGAGATGCATTCTGGTTCAAGTGAAATCTATATCTTGTTCAAATGAGATGCACCGACTTAGATGTTTCTATAAATACTCATTAAATGAGTTCTTTTTCGTTAAGAAGTTCTAGCATTTTGAAAGATAGAAAACTGTGAAACTACAGAATCCTTTAGACTTCTTCTTTTAGGGTTTCAATCCCTTTTCTTTTTAATTTACAAATATCCCTTATGCTTTGGTGAATTGTTTTGGAACCCAAAAACATACTTTGCTTTTCTTCAACCTTGTGAAGTGGTATCTCTGCGGCTAAAGACTGCGGTCATTGGGAGTACTCGTGAGTATTTCTTGTCGAAGATTAAATTTGCAACTCTTGTGGGTTCACTGTGTGTGATCCATTGTTGACAATAGGCTGTGCGTCTATATGATTGTTCCAGGGAGTAATCATTGAAGATTTCATTATACATGTGTAAGTTGCGATTTATAATTATACTGAAATAATGGTATTACCCGAAGGGAGTTTTTTCTTGAAATTTGTTTGTCAACATATTTGTGTCGCATGTTTTATTTATGATGTTTTGATTTTATTCATGCATAGATGCATGTTTAGGGGCTAGATTAATTTGATTCAATAATAAAATCTAATTCACTAAGTGGGTCTATCAAACAATCAGAAACTTGTGAAATTATTTGATTCGGTATCACACCTTGAAATTTCTAGGTATGCAAAATATAGCTCAGTTATGTTCTCAATCTAGTTCTTCTAAATTTTTGTGGTATTTTCGTTATTTTTTATCTTACTCTGGGTATGCAAAATCCATATTTTGTGACTGGTTCGGAGTCTCTTAAACCTTTTAAAAAATTCGTAGGTAAAATGTCAACATTAACTCCTTCATGATTTGTAACTTCACTATTTTTTAGTTCATTTTCATAAGTGGGTTTCCTTCTTTAGTTTTATGCGGGTGAAAATGTGTTATGGTCAGTGTGAAAAGTGTAACCCTTTTGTCCCTCTCTCATCACATACATATTTGGATTTTCGCATACCAAGAACAAAATTTTGTCCCTCTCTCTCAAGTCTCCCACTGATTTTGTATCTAAGCCAAACCCGACTTCATATTTAAACCAAGCCACTTTATTTAATCGATTTTGATTTGTTGATACTGGATTTGGTAATTTTAGTTTAATTTTTTTTTTGATTTGATGAATTAAATCGATTTGTTTGTTTTTATTTAAATCATTTTGTTGGGTTTTTTTGCAGATATGAATTGACTTGATGGTTTTGAGGACTCTATAGCAATCTTTGTTGATGAAGTACATGAAGAACGGTGTTTGGTGATAAATGAGTGAGAGAAAATTAGAGATTTGAAGTATTTACAAGTGGATCTAAGTTTTAAAAAAGTCTTGAGCGATAACAAAGGAAAACATGCAAGAGAATTTAATTCGGGCTATGGGTCGAGAAATTTGTCCAAAACGGGTCCGATCGGTGAAACATCTTTCACGATGAAAATTTAACAAATAGTGTAATATCCATGATGTTCTCTATTCTATTTATTAACAACAAAGGTGAAGCTTAATGGATGGTAAATAAAGGGTGTAATCGTAGGTTTTTCCTTTAAGTCAGATCTTTCCATTTTGCAAACATGAATGGAACTGACCACCATTAACCCTAATAATAAAGGAAGAGAATATTTCCTATAATATTATTGTTTTGATCGAAAGATGGATAGAAGTTTTAAAAAAAATTATATTATTTACAGCGTATTAATAATAATTAGTTTTTAGTTTGTACCCATTTTATATTATGGTTTATCATGGTGTTATATATCACATGCAAGTCTTAAATTTGACGCTACATGAAATATGATTTACGATATAATTTTTTAGTTTTTCTAAAGGGCTTTAGCTTATAAATTTTTAGAAATTTTGTCTGTATACGGAGGTATCTTAAACCCATAAACAATATATATAATAATAACTTTTTATTAATTTAAGATTAGGGTAATTTCTGCAAATAAAAAAAAAGTTTTTTTATGGTTTTACTGCCATCTCCTAACAGTTTTTAGGCTCCCTCCCATGTATTTTTAAAATTGAACTAAGTCCCATAACCACCCAAAACTACCCATAGCTACTCTGTAACCTCCCATCTTCCTTCATGCAGAGAAGGACACTTGTTCCATAGTGGTTACAGTAGGACCAACAACTAAAATAATAAACACGTGGGAGTGAATACATATAAATCTTAAAAAATAGGACTAAAAACTTAAGATCCCATAATAAATTGTCTTGTATAATATTAACTTCTTACTAGCACATTTTTTATGAAGGTGGATAATTAGTTAGTTTTACTAACAAGTAGAAATGATGATGGAAAAATATGTGTGGAAACTTTGGTGGAGTTCACATAAATTATTTGATGTACTTGACCACTTCGGGTTTTTCTTTTAATAATATGTATTTTCATTCTAAAATTTGGTTTGTTAATTTGTATTAGTTAAGAGTTTCTCTAAAAAATTATGTTAAGTCATTTCTGCTACTATTTGTTGGCACCATTGATCAAGGTTGATGTACCTATTTTTTCAAAACTACATTTTTAGCTTAGTATAAGTTGAAATTCTATGTAATTTTTCCTCATGAGTTTTGTAATATTTTACTTGAACGTTTATTTTATATTGAAGGTGACTAGGAGAGTAGGTTATATATTAAAAATAATGGCGACTTCTTAAGTGCAGTGTGTTGGAATAGTAGGTGAAAGATGTGAGTCCAGATTTGGGAAAGTATCGCATTTAGCGTATTTTAGACTTGAGCAATGTTGTTGCGCCTACGTATTCGTCTCTTCACGGAATCAAAGTCTGTGTAGTTCGTGGGTCCATAAGATATGCCGGAAAACTTGATTTTGGGTGGTTTTGGTGTTTTAGGTGTGCAGGGGGTGCCAAATATAGCTAATCGCCTCCCAACGCCCATATGCCATAAAAAATACATAAAGCTCGTAATGAAACTTATGAAATCCGCTCGTCACTATCAAACTCTTGACAAGTTTATGGGGGGAAAAGAGTTAGAATCTCTCTCCTTACCTTTCCCCCCAAACCATTAACTTACTAAATGAGGGGAAACCCTCATTTTATAGCCAAAATACCCCAAGTGGGGTTTGACACATGTTATGTTTTCAGTGGAGCCAATTGTCCAATATTTATGGTGTCTCTTTCCACTATATATGTGGTGGTATCTCAATTAATTGATTTAATTCATTACTAGAGTATTGCCTAGTTTAATCTGTCAGACTTGTAGTATGCGCGGTCTATTAGTCACGTGCAATAATATTGCAGTCAGTGCAGTACGCGAATATCAATAGGGCTTTTGTAAATCATTTAATATCATTTTATGAAATATGCGGGGCTAATTTAGTAGAGTGTTGGTGGTTGATTTATTTAACCCCACTCTACAGTTACCCCCTTGTACGCATAGTTGGTGTGTTTGTGCTTCTATTGAGACATATCAACTGTGTGTACGAAATAAATCATTTTGCCTGCTTTGACTATAAAATCATCACATAACTATGTTTGGCATGTTATCAACCGTGCACATGTACATATCATTTGCGTATAGTTTTGAGGGCTATCTTTATTGCCTAAGTTTTTTCATTTTGGAGGATTATTTTGGGGGTTGTCCCCATTCCTTTGAATGAATATGTCTCCATAATTTTATTGTGGGTTGTTGGGTAAATATTTCAAAAATAAACTTGCCAGATGTACTCGCCCGAGCAACCCATTGGTTCTTATATAAGCATAGTGGATCTTTTTGCGATTGTAAGATCAAGACTTTATCGAGAATACTCGATTGAGCGACCATTAGTGCTTCGAGTGAACTGGGGTTTTTAAGCCAATATATTTTGTAAGTGTGCCCAATTTACATAGTCGAGCTTCCATATTGGTCCTTTAAGTTAACTGAGATTTTTTTAAGCGACAACAGTGTACTTAGTCGAGCAACCATAAAGGTCCTTTAGGCACACAGGGCTTGAAGAATGCCCAATTTACTTAGTCGAGGTTACATCCTTTAATTAAATTAGGACTTTATTAAGCGACAACAATGTACCTAATCGAGCAACCATAAAGGTCCTTTAGGCACACTGGGGCTTGTGGAATGCTCAATTTACTTAGTCGAGGTTTCATATAGGTCCTTTAAATAAGCTGAGATTTTTTAGGTGATAACAGTGTACCTAGTCGGTCAACCATAAAGGCCCTTTAGGCACACTGGGTCTTAAGGAATGCCCAATTTACTTAGTCGAGGTACCATATTGGTCCTTTAAGTAAACTAGGATTACCATTTCGATTAAAGTTTCTTGGAGCTATAATCCACCACTTTGGGCGACTTACCATAATATCGGTAAAGTTTCTCGGAGCTATAATGCACCACTTTGGACGACCTACCACAAATATCGATAAGGTTTCTTGGAGATATAATTCACCACTTTGGGCGACTTACCACAATATCAGTAAGGTATCTCAGAGCTATAATGCACCACTTTGGGCGACTTACCACAAATATCGGTAAGGTTTCTCAGAGCTATAATGCGCCACTTTGGGCAACTTAACGTAATATCAGTAAGGTTTCTCGAAACTATAATGCACCACTTTGGGTGACTTACCCCCCAATATCGATAAGGTTTGTGAGAACTATAATTCACCTCTGTGGGGGACTTACAAGGATATCGGTAACGTTTGTGGGGAACTATAATGAACCTCTTTGGGCGACTTACCAGGATATCGGTAAGGTTTGTGAGAACTATAATGCACCTTTGTGGGCGACTTACCATGATGATGATAAGGTTTTTAAGAACTACAATGCACCACTTTAGGGTACTTACCATGATGACGGCAAGGTTTGTGAGAACAATAATGCGCCTCTGTGGGCGACTTACCCTAATATGGGTAAGGTTTGTCTGCAAACTCTGTATCCGTGCTTCAGGTTTTGAGAGCAATTTTCTTGCCCCCTGTCACCTACACTGATGATAAGGCATTTGATAATGTTATGATAATTGATACTATGCCTACTAGTTTAACTGCTTTATTACTTGAGAATGTTAGTAATACTTCGAACTTTGGGTGTGTCAGTCAAAGGGAATGCTCTATTGTTGATGCCAATGGGCGTGTGAGTCTTAAAAATGAATCGTTAGGGGACAGTGCGCATTGCAAACTTAGTGACTCCAATAATGAGGACCTCCTAGACATTCATGCACTATACATAAAGACCCTCAAGAAAAGCTCTAAACTAGAGAAATTTGTTAAAGATCTTACCAAGAAATTAGATTCCTTAAGCCAAATGGTTAAACAAAATGCTCAAGAGTATACTACTCAATGTCTAACTCATGAAAATGAAATCAAATCTTTTGAACAAAAGTTGAAGGATTTGACTGAAACTAATGAAATTCTAGAAAATAAGTATAAAGGGACGTTTTTACAATTAGAACAAATAAAAGAAAAGACATCTACAGTCTTCAAAAAATTTACAAATATTTGAAAATAATTCTAATTGTATTGAAGACTGTGTTGCTGAAGAAAATAACAATTCTGATGACAGAACTGGAATAGGATTTTTCTCCAACAATGCCAAACAAACTAAAACTTTTGTACCTATCAAGTTTGTTTATGATGGCAAAAAACCTATTGAAACTTGTCCAGATTTTTAAACATTGAAAAATGATTTTGATAAAAAATAACAAAAGTTAGACATTTGTGAGTCAAGTAACTCTAAGTGTAATGTTGAACTAAAGTCCAAGTACATATGTTCTCTTATAAGAAAGTGTGAGACTTCATTTCAACTATACTCCCTAGAAATAAGGATAAATCTCAAAATTTAGGGAAATCTATATTTAGAAACTTTCCTAAGGATATATTTTCATCGAGCAATCTTTATTGCTCCTACTATGACATTTACGGATATTCTTTTTAGGGCTACTATTCCAAGCATTTAATCAAACCAGTCTATACCTCTCATGTTTATCAAAACTTTAACTATTCAAGGAGAAGCCATAACAATTATATCCTACCTAGACAGCTAGACGGAAACTCTAGCTATCAAAAGAGAAAGATAAGATCTAAGACTAAAAGATCATCAACAAGAAAGAATCCTAGATTCTTCTCTCAACAAAATGCTCAAACTGTTTAAAATTTTCAAAAACCTATGCAAAAATCTTTTAGACAAAAAGCTGATGCTGACAAGTTTTATCAAATACGAGCTAATAAGCGTAAATTGAAAATAAGAGATATTTGGTTTAGAAAAGATTATCTAATACCCCAGATGAAATGTAATATTGTTGTCATTGATTTAAGAGCTGAACACACAATGTCTTGATGGCATTTGGATTCTGGATGTTCTAAACACATGACCGGGGATGATTCAAAACTTTCAAACAGAACTAACTTCTCCGGAGGAAAAGTCTTGGTTAAAGATGGAGTATCAACCCAAATCATTGGTAAAGGAACACTCCATGAAGAAGGATTACCTATTCTTGAAGATGTTATATTAGTAAAAGGTTTTAAGGAAAGTTTACTAAGAATTTTGCAATTTTGTGACTCAAATCATACTGTCACCTTTTCAAAGAACAATTATAAGATTTTAAATTAAAATGTTTAATGTATTATTACAGGACTCCGTACTCCAAACAACTGTTATACAACACAGAGGTCTGTAACATTGCTAGAATGGATGATAATGAGAAATGGCATAATAGATTAGGTCACATTAATTACGACAGCCTCACTAAATTATCTTCTTAAGAAATAGTTAGAGTAATTCTAAAGATCAAATAAATTTCAAACATTATTTGTGGTCCATGTTAAGAAGGAAAGATTATTAAGGCTCCACATAAGAAAATTAAAGAAGTTCTATCCTCTAAACCCTTACAACTCGTCCATATGGACTTAATGGGTCCTTCTCGAACTGTTAGTCTTTGTGGCAACAATTACATCTTAGTTATGGTTGATGACTTCACTAGATTTACTTGGCTTGCTTTTTGAAGACATAAATCTTAAACTTTTAGAACCTTTTTGAAAATCTTACTTCATATTGAAAATGAAAAGGACACCCAAGTAGATTGAATCCGTAGTGATAGAGGTGGCGAATTCTTAAATTATGGAGTTATTGAATATTGTGACTATAATGGATACAAACACGAGATTAGTGCCCCGAAGACACCTCAACGAAATGGGATAGCCGAGCATAAAAATAAAATGATCCAGGAAATGCCTCGTGTATTGATTCATGCCAAAGATTTACCTAAATACTTTTGGGTAGAATCTGTTTCTATTGCCTGTCACATTATCAATAGAGTTTGCCTTATGAAAAATTCTAAACAGACCCCCTACGAACTTTTGTATAGAAAGAAACCAAATCTTAAATACCTTATAACCTTTGGTAGTACCTGATACGTCTGTAAAGACAGAGAACATCTATCTAAATTTAAAACTAGAGGATACAAAGCTATCTTTTTAGGTTATTCTCCAAACAGTAGAGCCTACCAAATTTACAACCTACGTACTAAGACTATGATAGAATCCATTCATGTGGTTGTGAGTGACACTATTGTAGAAAGTAAGACAACAAGACCAGCTATTGTAGATGAATCTGAAAACCTTTTAAATTATGATTCACTAATAGTAGTTGAATCTTTACTAATTGAGACCCCTGAAGTGCCAAACTAGGTTTCCAAATCTCATCCATTAGATAGTGTAGTTGGTAATCCTATAGAACCTGTTCGTAAAAGATCTCAACTTCATAATATTACTCATTTTGCATGCTTTGTGTCTCGTATTAAGCCAAAGACTATAAATGAAGCCTTGAATGTCTCTTTGTGGATATGTGCTATACAGGAGAGACTTCTTCAATTTGTCATTCATGATGTTTGGAATCTTGTACCAAGGCTAGAAAATCAAAGGTTTATTGGCATACGCTGGATTTTTAAAAATAAAACTGATGAATCAGGTATGGTTGTAAAGAATAAAGATAGATTAGTTGCCCAGGTCTACTCTCAGATTGAAGGAATAGATTTCGAGGAAACGTTTGCACCAGTTACTCACCTTGAGTCTATTCATCTACTTTTTACAATAGCTTGTTATTTGCATTTCACTTTTTACTAAATGGATGTTAAGTCAGCATTCCTTAATGGAATTTTAACTAAGGAGACCTATGTAGAATAACCTAAAGGGTTCATTGACCCTCATCATCCAAATCATGGCTATCGTCTTAAAAAATCTCTTTATAGGTTAAAATAAGCTCATAGAGCCTGGTACGAATGTCTATGCACTTTTATCTTAGATAAAGGTTCTAGGAGAGGAGGAAATGATCAAACATTATTTTTCAAACATTTTGACAATAATATCACTATAGCCCAAATTTATGTTGACGATATCATTTTTAGATCTACTTCCTCATTAGAAGTTAAGTCCTTTTCAGACATTATGCACAAAGAATTTCAAATGTCACTTATGGGGGAGTTGCAATTTTCTAAGGACTCCAAGTTAAACAAAATTCAGAAGGCTTATTTGTATCGCAATCTAAATATGCTTTAGAGATTGTAAAGTAGTTTGGTTTAGAAACGGCTAAATAAGCTAGGACACCCATGAGTACTTCTGTCAAACTTTCAAAAGATGAGAATGGAAAATCAATTGATTCCACCTTATACCTTAGTATGATAGGAAGCTTATTGTACCTTACAGCCTCGCGACCTGATATTATGTATGTTATTAGCATGTGTACCTGATATCAAAACAATCCTAAAGAGAGTCACTTATTATGCATTAAAAGAATCATCAAATACATCAAAGGCGCTCTAAACTTAGGAATTTGGTACACTAACAACACTTCTTGTACTATAGTAGGTTACACCGATGCTGATTGGGCTACGTGTTCCGATGATAGTAAGTGTACTTCAGGAGCTTGCTACTACATTGGTAACAATTTGGTAGGATGGAATAGTAAGAAACAGAACTGCACTTCTCTATCTACTGGTGAATCCGAATATATTACTGCAGGAAGTTGTTGTAACCAATTACTTTAGCTAAAACAAATGCTAAAAGATTATGGTATGAATGAAGATAATTTACATCTCCATTGTGACAATCAAAGCGCAATAAATATTTCTAAAAATCCAGTTCAGCACTCTCATACTAAACACATTAAAATCATATATCATTTTATAAGTGAGTTAGTTGAATCAAAGGAGTTAGAAATTAATTATCTGCCTACTGAATTTGAATTAACTAATTTGTTCCCTAAACCTTTGGATTATATTCTATTTGAATCTTTAAGAAAATATATTGGTATGGTCATGGCAGAATGATATTTCATATGATTTACTTATTTATTCATTCTTGTTTTCTTTACCCTTTGTCCATTTAAGACAAATGCGGGAGAAATTTGAGTTTACTTGAACCATCTTATTGCATTCTCACCTAAAAATAAATCTTGATCTTAGTCATCATATTTTCAGGAATCAATACCTTCTTTTACATCAGAATTTTGATAGGGTATTGGTCTGTAATTAGTTGAGTTATGCAATTTTTTTCTAGGATATTGGGTAGATAGAAATTCTGTATAAGAATAGGATTTTCTTATTTATTTTGTATCCCTACGATTCCTCGATGACTCAAAGGAGATTTTGTCTCATTTTTCCAAAGGGGGAGATTGTATCACCCTATATCTTTGATTTACTTAAGTCTACATCATATATGTGCTCATATAGTTTGGAAATAGTGACAAAATTTGAGTCCAATCCTTGTATACCAAAGAACCTCAGACTCTACACTTGATTCCTCTAAACGTTCCTAAAGGTAGTACACTAACACTTCACCTAGGATGAATTTATGTGTTGCATATATGTTGCATACCTCACAATATGGTTGTGTGTGAGTTAAATCCCGTCAAAATATTTTTGGGATATTTTAAACAATTTTTTTGAAGTTAAAAAAAATATTTTTCAAACATTTAAAATTGGATTTTAAAATGTTGTGGGCGATTTTGTAATTCCTTAAAATTGTTAAAACTATGCTTGGGTAGAAACCGAAAGCGCTTGAGAATTGTGTGGAAGAAAGTTGTATCTATAGAACTTTAAAAATACACATTTTTTGTTTAATCTCAGCCTTACACGTGTTGCCATTACATCAGTTGGATTTGTGTTTTTCCCCCTCACGTAGCTATGCTTCATTGTGAACCCTTGGTTTATTTTCATCAATTATCTGCTTGTCATCTGAGGCGATCCTTATGTTAACTGGAACAACCAATAGGAGTGCGTTTAACAAGGGGTTCATTCTTAACCCTTAGATTTGCATCGAATTGCCTGGACTTAATCTTGAACGTTGATTTGCTTCGTGGTTCCAGAGCGTTCCATGACTTAGTATATATAGAGACCATATATGATACGATTACAATCTTTGTATCCACCCACATCTGAGAGTAAAAGAGAGAGAGAAAGAGAGAGAGAGAGAGAGAGAGAGAGAGAGAGAGAGAGAAACCAAACCCTAACCTAAACTTCGTCCAAATCTCACCAGAAAACCATTTTTGAGAGCGAATTAGTTCGAGATTTGAGAAGATCCATCCTTTTTTGTTCTTAATCTCTTGTCCAACTTAGTCACGTTGTTCTAATCTCAATTTCTTTTATAGAAATATGAGATTTGAATCTCTGTGATACATATCACGTTTATACTACTTAGTTTTGATTTCTTCTTTTGAGAAATCTTATTTTGTTTGTTGTTTTCAAAACTGTTGTATTGTTTTCAAACCCTAAACCAACAAAATCTTTTCTGATTTCAGAGTCTTTGAATATTCAGACTTAGATCTAGTTAATATCTTGATTGGGGATTTACATTTTCGTTTATTTCACATTTTGTGAAATATTTGTAAATATTTTTAAATAAAGAAAGTGTTTAGGATCTTGGCTTCTTTTTATAGCAAGATTCCCTCTTGATCTATGGATATATTAAAGATCCAAAGTCTGATAATTTCAATTAAACTAATTTTGGAAACTTCTTTGCATATTAGTGATCTGTTTGTAATTTGATAAATCATTTGGTCAGTAATAAGTGTGTGTGCGTTGTATGCATGTGATTTAGAGCATATCACCACTACACTTTCACACTACAACATTAAAAGTGTTGGTAGAGAGATTTTGGACTATAAGAATCGACATAAATCTAAAAGGAGTGGAGTCACAAAACTGGGAGAACATCAACAACATCAGAGCCTTGGGAGAAGTCAAAAAATGCCATAGGAGTCGGTATAATTTCTGAACTTAGATTAGGCTTGATTGTGTGTCTTGATTGTTAAATAGCTTGTAAACTGTTACTCCTATTTAGTGGATTTTACTTTTATGGCGTAGAGGTGCCCATGGATGTTTCCCCAATTTGGTGGGGTTTTACCACATTGAAATTTTTCTTGCATGCTTCCTCTTATTCTTATCCCTTTCTTGAGGTTGTGTTGGTTTAAATCACTTAAAGTTTTTGGTTTTCAAAAACTGGTTAATCCTATACCTTAAATAACTCTCTCATACTGTTTTATACATCTTGTGTTAAGAAATTTGTTTTGATTAAAGAATTTCTTCAACAAACTGTTCGGAGCCATTTAGATAGTTTAACCTTGAATTAAACACTTAAGTGATATTTTTTGTTAGATTCAATAATCACTTCATACTTTTTCAATCTCATTTTTATACCATAAAAATGATAGAGTGAAGATATATCATGTGTTGAGATTTTTATCTCCCGCCCCTCTTATTTTTATCAAAGCTAAGAAAACTCATAAATTTTTGGGTTTATTAAATCATACATAGAATAATTCAATCAGTAAGCATGTTGAGTCACCTTGAGGTGAACAATAATCAACAAATTTGAAATTGCATGTAATTAATATCACAATGTGAATAAATCATATCTCAGAATGATCATAGAGGGGGTTGCTTCGAATGACCTTGAGCAGGTTGCTCGAGTGACTATGGAGGAGGTTGCTTAGAAGGTTGCTCGAGTGACTATGACTAAGATTGCTAGAGCGACTATGATTGAGCATTTTTCTACGACTTGAGAAAAAAATATTATTTTGACATGGTTGTCATTTTTGATAAAGTCATTCGAATGATGCTAATTTGGCATGGTTTCTCGAAATATTTTTGAACAAGGTAGCCCAAGTACATGTTCATACTAAATCTTTAAATGGTCTTTCTTGAGACAACATAAAATAGTTTACTAAACTTCAAGGCATATGTGGTTTCTCGGTGGAAAAATTGAAGCAAAGTGGTGCTTTGGACAAAATTTAACCATCATGGTGTTGTAATACCCCATATTTTTATTTATTTATAATTATGGGATTAATTAAATTAAATATGGGAAATTAATTGATAATTAATCCAAATTAAAATAAATATTAACTAGTGTGACGAGAGTTAGTATTTATTGATTAGTATTATATTGAATATTATTGAGCGAATAAACTAATATGTGAATATGAATTTATTAAAATTATCGCGAGTGAGAAATACGACAGTTATGGAAATTAAGTCAGGACTCGTGTGCCAATCGTGTTGGGACTAATTTAATGAAATAAAAATGAAATTATTTATAAGTAATCCAAATGGTCATTTCGAGTGCGCTAATGTGTCCGGAAGGGTCGAGATCATAAAAAAAGTGTACCCGAGGGTTTTGTTTGGATCCCGGGGAAGTTTTAGGCCAAACCCGTATCCCGGGAGGGCATTTTCGTAATTTCTATTTTTGGTAATTAATTACCCATGAAATTAAGAAAGCTAATCATCTTTTAGATTAACTCTCCTAGGGTTAGAAAGAAACCGAAGCAGAGAGGCCAAAGGAGGAAGGAGGAGGGGAGGTTTCTAAGGCTAGAACCACCAATAGTGCATCGTTTTCACCATAGAGACCACCAGCGCGTAGATCGGAGAGTGGATATCATAACCATACCAACTAACCCAACGGATCAGACATTCCTTATTGAGGTAAGTGTTTAATCCTTGCAAAACTGTATCAATAATCATGTTCATGTTAGTACAGGTGTATATTGCTCATGTAGTGTTCATAATCTTGATGAAATTGGAAGTTTAGAGGATTAATTGTAATCTGAAATTGAATTAGTTTGAACCCCTCATGTATGTAGATTAGAAGTAACTAATTGATTATTAATTGTGATCAACGAATCTGGATTTATTAGGTTCTTGAATGATAATTGAAGAACTAGGGTTTAATTAATTTAATTTGGGGATTTCTGAATTTATCAAGGTTTATGCTTGATTCAATGATTCTAGGTTGTTAGAAATCATACATACATGTTAGGACATCGATTAGAATTGATTGATTGGTGTTTGGGAGTGAACTATAGAGGTTTTAGGGTTAAAAATGGTGAGAAAACGCAAGACCAAGAGGTAGGAGACAATATAGTGAAATTTTATTCGAAGGAGATTGGATCTCGTTTAAAGCGAGATGGCAGCTAGTTTCAAACAAGAGTAAACCAGGAGGGGGGAAATATAGGGTCATTTGATGTCATGCAAAATTACTTTAAACGATATTGAATCTCAAGCGAAGTAACTTCAAACGATATGGCATCTCGCGCGAAGAGGTCGTTCGAGCGACCTGTCATTCTCGTTCAAACGAGATGCAGTTTCGTTCGAGCGACGTGTCAAATTTTGGAAATTTCTGATTTTATCCCAATTTTTGCTTAACTGCATTTGTTAAATACTTGCCGAACTATTTTTAAAATATTTTACACTTGGGCTCTGACCCGTCTCTTACAAATATTTTTCTCTTGTGTATCTATATTTTAGGTGTCCAGTCACAGGAATGCCAAGCTTAGACTGTCAGACCTTTTGACGTGTTGCAATTATTGTGGGAGTTGAAGGTCCTCGTGATTAGAAGCATCCACTACGATTTATTAATTTTCTATTTTAGACATTCTATTTAGGGCATGTGTCGCCCATTCTCAGTTCTTATTTATATTAAAGAGATTGTACTCATTTCATATTATTATTGTTTATTGGTTTTGAGACTTTGAACTGGAGCGTTTATTCTAGTCTTATTTATTTCAGCAAATGGTTTTCTATTAAGTATTATTTTATTCATGAGTAATGATTTAATAACTTAAATTAATTAATTTTTAAAAATATGGTTAAATGTTTTGACACTAGCTTAATTAAATTATTAGGTGATTAATAAATGAAATGTTTTTCGATAGTGATGCTAAGAATGAACCAACCGAACATTCTGTCTTAAATTTAATAAAGAACTGATCACCAGGTATTTAATTGGGCGGGGTGTCACAGGTACCTCAGGCAAAATTTAAACAATATGGTGTCTCGGGCAAAATTTAAACAATATGGCTCAAAATCGAAGTTTCTCAAATCCAAACTTGCATTTATTTAAGTTTAAACATTTAAGTGGGTTTTCTTGTGTAAATAAAGAAATGTTTGTGTGAGCCCAGTTAATAATCTCCGATGTACACGACAAGCAAATGCCAAATATTTATGCTCAAATTATATCAACTCTATCAGTGTGGAATTTATTTTAAGCTAACATATTATATCATTTTAAATCTTTAAATGCGAATAAACCAAACATTACTTGAGTATATGCTCATACTGAATCTTTTAAATGGTCCTCTCGAGCCACCATAAAATAGTTACGGAATGCCAATGCATATGTAATTTTTTTTAGAAATAAATGTTTTCTACTCTAACAAGTCGAATTTGTGCGAGGATACATATATTTTTAAGCATTGAATAGTATTTTTCCGGATGTGTAAATAAAACACGGGCAAATTGAATATCATAACATCCAAAAATTAATTACATATAATTAGCAATTGTTCATTGTCAATCTGTTCGAATGACCATATAATTAATATTGTACCCAATTTTTAAAATACTTCACGCGTGGTCCACTACCACTATACCGTACGCTTGCTTTCTAAAGAGATACCTCGAGTAACTTTATATCTCAGCGTGTTTATTATTTTTAGTCAAAAGTCCACTATCTTGAAACATAAATAGTCTACATATTCTCAAATAAAATCACAGTTCACCACACAAACATTATACAGAAGTTCCCATCTTTCGTTTAAGTTCCTCCATGATGGTTTCTCGAAGATCAAGGTGTTCGGAGTTTCTCCGATGTGGGTCGGAGATCAAAGTGTTCGGGGTACCTCCAAGGTAGTTCGAGTTTTATGGTTCGAAGAGATTGTTAGGAGGTTCACACGAAGTTGTTCACATGTTCCAACCTGTTCGGAGATCAACTTGTTCGGAGGTTTAACTGAAGTTGATCGGCTTTCGTGGATCCTCAAATGTCAGATTACTGGGAGGTCAAGCCTCCAGGAGGTAGTTTTTCGAATATTAGTGGTCGAATAGTATATGGTGGATTTATTTTTAATTTCTCAATTGTGATCTAGTTTATTAAACCATATGGCATGTTGGGTAAAAAAAAAGGGGGTTTGGGAAAAGATCCTCATTATGCTTAAAGTGTATAAAAATAGGACACTCCATACAATTTTATAAATTTAGTACTTGTACTAAAAACACCATAAAATAAAGGGTATTGTACCACAGGGACTAGATTTATCAAAGCTATTGTACCACAGGGACTAGATTTATTAACTTGAAAAGCATTCTCCTAAAAATCCAAATATAGGAAGGAACATGACCTTTACCTTAATTCTCTAAAAAAAATGTTTCAACTAATTTGTCGGTGCGATATCCCTCAGGTTATAGATGTTCGGGTGAGTCAAATCAAGATTGTTCACATTACCTTTTAAAAAGTTAAGGTTCCTCGTAGGTCGAGGATGTTCAAAATATGATGAGGTGAGTCGATGAGTTATTTCTATTGAAATTCATTGGGAGACGCCCTTTTGTTCGATAATTTCACCCACTGTTTAGAGCTTTAGGTGTATTGATGTTTAGAAAGCTTTCTGGCTGTTCCATTCCCTTTAGCCCATATGTTTGAGTGCCTATAACTTTAGGGTCCATAGACATGTATCCCTAGGCCTCATAGTTGTGCATGTATATATGTTAGGCCTCTTAATAAATTTGGGGCCTTATGTTTTGTACGAATATAGTTAGCTGCTTGGCTGTACGTTGGTTTATGGGGATCCATGTTGCCAATCGATGTCTGACACAAGAGGCAGGAATCTTAACAAAAGATTTGTTGACTAGATAACACGTAAACGGATACTACACCCATGAATTTGTATGGTTAATATTACACCTTAGAACTTTTGTGTATATACTTGTCAAATGTAAAAGACATAAATAAGATATTATAGGGACCATTTTATCCTTGGTTATATCAGTCCCATCGTTGAATATTTAAATTGTGGGTTATCCCACAAAAAAGATAACTATTTTTATAGTTATTTTAAATTAATAACTAAGCACAATTATATTTTGTAATCTCATATATAAAAATTTCGGCTAATAAATATATCGCATGAAGTTTTAAGTAAAATGTGAGGTCTCATAAATAGAGATTAGATTTCTTATGCACATCTCAATAAATATGATTTATAATACTTATAAAAGGATATGCGGAATATCCAATAGCACAAATGAGATAATGTAAGAAATAAGACTTATCTTTGTAGAAAATGTTCCATTTTCACCGAGCTCTCTGTATGCGCATGAGCCATTACACAATCGAAATCAAGAATAACTCCCAAGCGGAGTCACCAAATGTAAGACGTGATTCCAGATTTGGATAAGCATCTCATTTAGCATATTTTAAACTTGAGCAGTGTTGTTGCACCTACATATCCATATCTTCCTGGAATCAAAGTTTGCATAGTTTGTGGGTCCTTACGATATGCCGAAAAACTCAGTTTTATGTGTTTTTGGTGTTTTTGGTGCCCGAGGGGTGCCAAATCTGTCTAGACGACTCCAAGCGCCCATATACCGTATAAAAATACATAAAGATCGTAATGAAACTTAAGAAATCCGCTCGTCACTATCAAACTTGTGACGGAGCTCCGAAATTTTGTAGAGGAAAAGAGTTAGAATATCTTTCCTTACCTTGCCCCCCAAACCATCATCTTACTAAATGAGGGGAAACCCTCTTTTCATTGCCAAAATACACCAAATGGGGTTTAACACGTGTCATGTTTTCTGTGGACCCAATTGTGCAATATGTAAGGACATTATTTTATAAGTCCGTTATCAATTTATTATGTCATATACCGTTACAACCATCGAAGAAGTTCAAGAGCAATCTACATCAAGACGGATCCAAATATATCAAGGTTCTTCATCAAAAATACTCCGCAAAGTTTACTTTGGTAAGGTTGTGTTTTAAATACCTTAACTTTGCACTTAGAGCTTTGGGATATTTTTTCAAAATATTTTCTAAGTGTTGGAGTGGACTTTTTCGTCAAAATTTGAGAATGAGTAATTTTTTCTAAGTCTTGTAGTATACCTTGATTTTGACTCCAGGTTGTTCAAGCGAGATGTCATCTCGTTTGAGTGACATTGGATGTCACGCGATGTCATTTGAATGACATCTGTACTTCGTTCGAGTGAGATCCTATTTTCGTTCGAGCGCCTGAGGCGGCACATTTTTCTATAAATGCTCATTAAATGGTTTTGTTTTTATTAAGAAGTCCCAGCATTTTGAAAGATAAAAAACTGCAAAACTGCATAATCGTTTTAACTTCTTCTTTTAGGGTTTAATCCCTTTTTGTTTTCAATTCACAAAAATCCCATATGCTTTGGTGAATTATTTTGGTGTTCAAGAACACACTTTGCTTTTGTTTATTCTTTATGGGGAGAACTCTATAATCGGAGAGTTGCGTGCTATTGTGGAGGGAGTGTCTATGAAGTTACACTTGTGGGGAGGATAACCTACACCGTGAAGATTGCGTGTCCTTGTGGCATAGCTGCGTGTGAACCACTGCTGATTTCTAGCAAGGTTTGACGAAGATACCGTGCGTTACTCTTGTGGGAAAAAGCAAGATGGTATGTGTAAGGACGTAAATTTCAAATTGAGTCCTTTGTAGTTTTGGCTCAATTCCGAACAAAAACGTTTGAGTCATAGGATAGAGTATATTGATCATCTTTCAAGCCTATGACGTGTTTGTTGAAGATGTAGTGGCCAAGTGTAAAAATCATCATCAACTTGCCGAGTTTATGTGCCTCATTTCAACGTCATCAACAGTGGTTCCATGCTCCCAAGGTATGAATGCATTACATATATATATATAGGATCTTGGAACATGTTTATATTGGGTGTTAGGTTTTAAAACTGTATTTTGTTTTCAGATTTTTTTCTATTAAAACTTTTATAAAAAGTATATAAAGTTTCTAGGCTTAAAAAGAAATTTTTGAACATTCTGTGAGTTTGTTTGAAGTGTCGTTCGAACGAGATTGTCGTTCGAACCACAAGTCGTTCGAATGAGTTTGCCAACGAGTTCACAGTATAGGCCTTTGAAATGTCGTTCAATATGTCATTCGAACGAACCTTATGTTTGAACGAGATATCAAACGAGATTTACTAACGAGTTCAATCAGGAACTTCGTTAGAAGTCTCGTTCGAATGAGATTTCGTTCGAACGAAATGTCGTTCGAACGAGATGTCAGGCGGGAATAGTTTTTGGCAGTTTTTGATAGTTTTTAACCCATGTCCCCCACTTCTTTCCCCACCATCTTTTCACAGCATATATAAGTGCGGGAATCATTATTGAAGGTTTAACTTTTTCATAACATTCTAACTCCTAGAGAGAGTTTTGTGAGTTGCTTCTTCCAAGAAAAAGTTCATGAGTTTGAGTGTTTATTTTATAAAGAAAAATCCGTTAATCACTTAGTTAAACCCATATTTGTTTCTTCTAAATTCATATATACATATACTTTGCTTGGAGCATTTTGGAACCGGTTTATCTCTACATTTGTTTAAAGAGAAGTTTGGGTTTTCTTTTATATCCCTCAAAGAAGAAGAGTTCATTTTGCTGCGGCATTCTCATGTGGTAAAAGACACCACGTGTGGTTGATGGTGTACCTATTGTTCGATTGGTGAGTCCAGGATCGCGGTGGAGCTCCGGGGTTATCCGCTAGGAAGAGGTGGTTACAAGAAGACGCATCAAGGCTTGAGAGGATTCGAGTTGAGGAAGTAAGTCATTTGTCTTGTACTTAGTGGATTTGAGGCTAGGGCCGTCCGAGGTTGTTTCCCATGTTGGATTTTTCCTCGTACATCGCGGCGTAGTGTGATTGATTTATTTTTATCTTTCATAATGACTTAGAACTCATGCTTAGGATAATTAAAGATAAAAATGGTTTTAATTGTCACACTTAATTTAATTGGGTGCTAATTAAATTTGGGTAATTGTTTATTTAATTCAAGTCTATTGTTAAAAATGGTTTGGCCGAATTTGGAAATATTAATAAATATGACTTAGACAAATTCTAGGACTTGGATTAATTAACTTGGTTTAAGTGAAATTTGAATTGTGTGTGGGTTATGAGTTAATTTCACCTTGGTTTGATTTTAATTTTGAAGTAAATTAAAATTTCTTGTTTTTAAGTTGTGAACCATCATCTAACGCTTCCGAATCATTTTAATAAAAAGAAAATTGATTTTACATATTAAAATTGGGTGTTCACTTGATTACAAATTGGTATCAGAGCAAAAGCGATGAATTATTTTGTTAAAGATCTTTTAAATAATTTTTGGCTAAAATGGAATTTTCCCCATTTTTTAAATTTCTTATTTTTGATGGTTCTAATTACGCGTATTGGAAAGTGCGTATGAAATCGGCACTAAAATCTATCGACGAGAGATTTTGGATGTCTGTTGTTAACGGGTGGTCCCCACCTACTCATTTAGTAGATAATGAGCGTGTTCCCAAACCCGCCGATAGATGGAGTGAGGGTGAATTTAAACTTTCAAATTTTAATTCCCGTGGCTTAAATGCCTTATTTAGCGCTGTCACACCGGATGAATTCCAACGCATTATGACGTGTGAGACCGCTAAGAAGCTTGGGTTATTTTAAAACTCACTCACGAAGGTACAATTGTCGTTAAAGCTTCGAAACTCCAAAACCTCGCCACTCAATTTGAAACTATGAAAATGAATGAAAAATAAACTTTTGATGAATTTTATGCTAGACTTTCCGATATTGTTAATTCATCTTTTAACTTGGGAGAGAAATTACCCGACAACCGAGTAGTAAAGAAAATTTTAAGGTCTCTTCTCGATAGATTTATTCCAAAAGTGACCGTTTTAAATTCTTTACCAACTTTAGCCTCTATGAAATTAGAAGAGCTTGTAGGTGATTTACAAACCTATGAACTAGACATGTTTCCCTCTAAAACTGAAAAGAAAATTGAAAAGGGCGTTGCTTTAAAAGCCTGAAAAGTGTTCAAACAAGTAGTAGAGAGCGAGAGCGAGAGTGATAGTGACTCGGAAGACATGGCTTTGTTTGCTCGTAAATTTAGAAAATTTCTTAAATTTAACAAAGATAAATTTAAAAATGATTTTAAGAAATTTGAAACTTCTAAGTATGACAAAGCCGAGAAGATCCCTAAACCCATTAATGAATAATTAAATAGGGACGAGTCAAATAGGTGTTTTGGTTGTGAGGGTTATGGCCATAGGGCTTCTGAGTGCCCCACTAAACTAAGGAAAGTGGTTAAATGACCCATTTCATATAATGCGACCCTTAGTGATAGTGATAAGGAAGAGGGGCCCGATTCCCCCACTAAGCCAAATTTTGTGGCTTTTATGGCTAGTAATGTGAGCACCGAAAGTGAATCTTCTCATGAAGATACTCAAACTCATGACACTTCCAAGGTCATTGTTTATGAATCTCCTGTTTTTGATGGTAGTGAGAGTGAAGAAAAAAGAGAGAGTGAAAATGAAGAAGAGGTTAATGTGAGTGAACTTCAAAATGCTTTTCAAGAATTATATGCAGATACAATTAAATTAAAAAGAGATAATTTGAAGTTAGAAGCTAGTTTAAAAGAGCGTGTCAAGGTCATTGATGATAGTATGTTGGTAGAAGACCTTTTGACACATGAGAAGACTCTTCGAGAGAAGCTTGAATATGTAGAAGGCGAGAGAGATAGCCTTAGGGGTTTAATGGAATCCTTGAAAAAGGTGCTTCTTGCTTTTGAAGAGCGAAATATTTTATTAGAGTCTAACATTTTAGAATTGCAAAATAAATTAAAAGACTCTAGTAATATCAAATTTGATTTGGAGTGTCGTTCGAAAAAATTAGATAAAATCTTAGGAATGGTCCAAAAATAAAAATGACATGTGTGGTTTAGGCTTCAATACTTGTAATGAATCTACTCATAAAGCCAAAACCAGTGTTTTAGGAGAATCTACTAGGAAAGCATTTCGAGATCATTCCCTAGGTACCAAATATCGACATAATTTTACTTGTACACATTGTGGTCGAAAAGGTCATCTTAGGAAATTTTGTTTTGATCTTAAACGAATTCCTAGAAAATACCAACGTAAAGTAACCACGGTAGTTAAAGTTCCTACACCCAAAGCTAGTCATTCTTCATTAATTCGGGTTAGGAAAACCGACTTAGTTACCTTGCAAAATAAGGTTTTTGATTCTCATTTACTTTCACATGCTTCCTCCCTTGCTAAATCTAAAGGATGAATGTGTTAGTATTTGCATACCTTAGCTTTTGTGCTTCATGCTATATTATCATGCTAAATGTATGCTTGTTTAATCATTTTCTACTCATAACTTTATTTCATATCACATGATAGAATAATGATTTTTGTTTATCTTTTGTATTTTTATTTCTTCATTTTTTTTTCATTAAATGAAAAAATACACAACGATTTTTTTTATCATTTGGGTTTTTATCTCTTGATAATTTAAGCTTAATGAAAAGTTCAAATGAATTTTTGTTTGTCTTTTGAGTACATTTTTTTTGGTTAGAAAATTTCAAAAAACTCAAAAAGATTTTATTTTGTGTGTATTTTAGTTTGACACACTTTATGTGGCATTTACTTGTGTTTGAATCCCATCGTTCTCGCTCCCATGTGACTAGAACTTTTGGTTTAGATTGTCAATCCTTAAAATGTTCTTTACCATATTTTTGTGGAGTAGTTGGATTTTGTATTGATTAAATGGATTCTATTTTTTATATTCCTCTATTCACATATGCACGAGCTCATTTGAAATTTTAATGTCACATGTTATATTTGAGCTTTGTAAGATGTTCTCCTACCAATCTAGTCATCTACATATTTATGACCTAGGAGGACTAGTGCATGTCAAAATCCATTGCACGTGAGATCTGTGAGAAATAAAAAAAAATGATATATAAAATGTGCACGGGGAAGGGCTCTGAAAGGAATAATAAGCCTTTGTGATTGTAAGCCACCGTTTGAAATGGACCTAAAAGAAATACGTGGTCCAAAGGCCTAAAAATTAAAAAATGGCACTAAAATAACATTAATTGCCAAGGCCTATGTTTGATTGATATATTCATTCAAAATTAATATAAATGCTTATTGAGGGAGATTGGATGGTATATCAACGGTTTGCACAATGTCCGTTTATCCTAGTGGTCTTTATTGTCATGACTCTATTTGGTTTGTAGAATCATCAAAACTCTAGGCTTGTATGCGTTGTGTATGTTTTTTCATTGAGTTCAATCTTTATTGTCACATGAGGTTATATTCAAATGTGATGAAGTTTGCAATCAAATGAGAACTCCGTGAACATTATTTAAGTGTTTGAGTCTAAATTTACTTTTTGCTAGTTCACACCCCTACACTTCCATTTCCATATGACACATTTTTGCCTTACGAGTGTGAAAGACTCCTATTGTATTTTGTGTGTGTCATTTGTGTGTCTATATCTATATATATGTACTTACGTCTATTAGTTATATCTTATGTATACATATATTTGATATTTTTTTTAGTATTTTCCTTGTCTTCTAGTCCATATATACTCTAATTCATAATTGGTATCTATCTTGTTGCATTCTTTTTGATATCACATGCTTAATTCTTTATGTATCTTATTGGTATCATTTTCTTGCATCCTAATTGGTATTCGTTATTATTTGTTGGATTAGTTGTATTTTTTGTTGCTCATATGCTTTATTGGTATCACTTTATACAATCACATGTTTTATTCTTTAACCTTTGTCTATTCCTGAACAAAAAGGGGGAGAAATGATAGGGGGAGAAATGGTAATTTAAACCTATTATTATAATCGTATCTTAGTTTGGGAGAGATTTATCTTAGGGGGAGACGTCTTTCTAATTTGATCACTGTTGATAAAGGGAGAGAATTACTTTAGAGGGAGTACTTACTTTACTTGCATTAAATATTTTGATATTCCCTGTGCGTGTAATGTGTTTGCTTAAGTGTGCAAGAATCATATTATAAGTGGCAACTTTCACCGGCAAAGATTGTGATCCTTTGGATTGTTTAAGTCAAGCATTGAAATTTTATTTCTGGGTGGGAGTTTTATTATTTTAGTAGATCTTGACGGCCCTTTAGGATTTTTGTTGGTTTTTGTCCTGGAATAGCCAAAGGAGGAGATTTGTAAGGACGCAAATTTCAAAGTGAGTCCTTTGTAGTTTTGGCTCAATTCCGAACAAAAACGTTTGAGTCATAGGATAAAGTATATTTATCATCTTTCAAGCCTATGGCGTGTTTGTTGAAGTTGTAGCGGCCAAGTGTATAAAGCATCATCAACTTGCCGAGTTTATGTGCCTCATTTCAACGTCATCAATAGTGGTTCCATGCTTCCAAGGTATGAATGCATTATATATATATATATATATATATATATATATATATATATATATATAGGAGCTTGGAACATGTTTATATTGGGTGTTAGGTTTTAAAACTGTATTTTGTTTTCAGATGTTTTCTATTAAAACTTTTATAAAAAGTATATAAAGTTTCTGGGCTAAAAAAGAAATTTTTTAACATTCTGTGAGTTCGTTTGAAGTGTCGTTCGAACGAGATTGTCGTTCGAACCACAAGTCGTTCGAACGAGTTTGCCAACGAGTTACCAATATAGGCCTTTGAAATGTCATTCGATATGTCGTTCGGACGAACCTTATGTTCGAATGAGATATCAAACGAGATTTCTAACGAGTTCAATCTGGAACTTCGTTAGAAGTCTCGTTCGAATGAGATTTCATTCGAACGAAATGTCGTTCGAACGAGATGTCAAGAGGGAACAATTTTTTGCAGTTTTTGATAGTTTTTAACCCATGTCCCCCACTTCTTTCCCCACTATATTTTCACAGCATATCTAAGTGCGGGAATCATTATTGAAGGTTTAACTTTTTCATAACATATTAACTCGTAGAGAGAGTTTTGTGAGTTGCTTCTTCCAAGAAAAAGTTCATGAGTTTGAGTGTTTATTTTATAAAGAAAAATCCGTTAAAGGTTTAACTTTTTCATAACATACTAACTCCTAGAGAGAGTTTTGTGAGTTTCTTCTTCCAAGAAAAAGTTCATGAGTTTGAGTATTTATTTTATAAAGAAAAATCCGTTAAACACTTAGTTACACCCATATTTGTTTCTTCCAAGTTCATATATACATATACTTTGCTTGGAGCATTTTGGCACCGGTTTATCTCTACATTTGTTTAAAGAGAAGTTTGGGTTGTCTTTTATATCCCTCAAAGAAGAAGAGTTCATTTTGCTGCGGCATTCTCATGTGGTAAAAGAGACCACGTGTGGTTGACGGTGTACCTATTGTACGATTGGTGAGTCCAAGATCGCGGTGGAGATCCTTGGTTATACACTAGGAAGAGGTGGTTACAAGAAGACGCATCAAGGCTTGAGAGGGTTCGAGTTGAGGAAGTAAGTCACATGTCTTGTAAATGTAATTCCGTACTTAGTGGATTTGAGGCTAGGGCCGTCCGAGGTTGTTTCCCGTGTTGGGTTTTTCCTCGTACATCGCGGCGTAGTGTGATTGATTTATTTTTATCTTGCATAATGACTTAGAACTCATGCTTAGGATAATTAAAGATAAAAATGGTTTTAATTATCACACTTAATTTAATTGGGTGCTAATTAAATTTGGGTAATTATTTATTTAATTCAAGTCTATTGTTAAAACTGGTTTGGCCTAATTTGGAAATATTAATAAATATGACTTAGGAAAATTCTAGGACTTGGATTAATTAACTTGGTTTAAGTGAAATTTGAATTTTGTGTGGGTTATGAGTTAATTTTACCTTAGTTTGATTTTAATTTTGAAGTAAATTAAAATTTCTTGTTTTTAAGTTGTGAACCATCATCTAACGCTTCTGCATCTTTTTAATAAAAAGAAAATTGATTTCAGATATTAAAATTGGGGGTCCACTTGATTACAGTATGTAAGTCAATGGTCTTTTAAACTTTTCAAAGTTTTAGAAATAAAAGGTTTTTCCCTGTGGGGATTTTTCCAGAAATTTGTGTCTCATACTTTATTTATTTATGGGTTGACACACGCACACACATAGTTGCATGTCTAGGGGCTGAATTGATTTGATTTAAAAATAGTCTCTAATTAAATAAGTGTGCCAAATTAGAAATTTTTGAAGTTAATCAATTATCACACTGTCATACGTTTTACAAATTGGTATCAGAGCTTATTTAAGCGATCACCACTTTTACACAATAATTATGGTGCCACTTGTCACTATATATGCGGTGGTATCTCAAATAATTGATTGAAGTCAGTACTAGAGTATTGTCTAGTTTAGTCCATCAGACTCGCGATATACGCGGTATATTAGTCACGTGTAATCATATTGCAGTCAGTGTAGTGCCCGAATATCTGTAGGTTATTAATAAATCATTTAATCTCGTTTTATGAAATATGCGGGGTTCGTTTATTAGAGTGTTGGTGGTTAATTTCTTTAATCCTATTCTACAATAGGTTATACATCTCCACATGGTTGAGTGTAGCGACACTCAAAAATATATATTGCCACGTTAAGTTAGTGGGTACAAGACTACAGTGGTGGGAGTAAGTCACTACGTCCGAGGAGTGGGACACGATGAGTATAGGAGAGTTCTGGGTGCAATTTGAATACTAGTACTTTCCTTTGGTGATTTAAACTGAGATGTAGAGGAGATTTGTTGATGTATCATAGGAGGGTCGAACCATGGACGAGTATGGGGAGGATTTCACCCGTCTGGAAAACTTTATGCCTGATGAGGTGAACACTGAACAAAAGAAAATGATTAAGTTCATGGATGGTATTAGTTGGAGGATTCGACAACACTTATTAGGTAACTCGACATTGGAAACATATATTGAGGTCGTTAACACTGCATTACTACACTGCTAGGATCACCTCCTCCATATAAAGGCGAGAAAGAGAATAAAAGAGTCTATCCGGGTGGTCAAGATGAAAGGTTACGGTGCCAGTGAGGCATAACAATCGCAGTTTAATATGTAACATGAGAGGGATTCCACCCAGGGGGATTTGGCTAAGAAATTTCGGTCCAGCGGATTCAAAGATAGTGGGTTTAGGGAGGGCCGTAAGTAGAAAAGGTGTGTTGATCAGGGCCAACAGAGCCAAGGGAACAATGAGGGTGGCCACCTATGGCCAGCTGGGCCAGAGATAAAGGAATTTTGTATGCCGTTGTTTTATCTGTGGAGATCCAGTTCACATGAAGAGATTTTTCCCACAGGGAGGCAGGGGAAACAACAGGGTGCCTAGTATGAGCAACATGCACATTTACCACCTATAGCACCACCATCTCCGGCAATCCCATCACAGCAGGGACATATACACTATGGGTATGTCTATAACGTCCATAATGCAATGATTCCATAGGTACCTCATGAGCCACCAGCTGTTGAGGGTATGTTTCCTATCCATAGGCATATGAGTTGGGTGTTATTTCATAAAGCGGCATCACAATCTTTAATAGACACTATATTTGTAGTCATGATCAATTTATTAGAGACTGGAAGAGGGTAGTCCCCTTGAAGCTTGGGAGTATAGTGATAAAAATAGAGGTGCAACCCCTATAGATACGGTGATAAACAATAACCCAAATACTCTTTAACAATGACAAATCAACAAACAATATTGTATAAAATAAACACTCAGATTGGACTCACAAATCTCTCCTGTATAACTCAAACGATAATAAAGGAACCTAAAAATAACTCGTTCAAAGGGAGAGAGAAGTAAGCACCCTAAATACACCTTGGCAAACAACCAACACACTAAAAAACTTTGACATCTCTCAGGTTAGCTCATAAAAGCTCCGTAATAAATGACAACGGTGGGTTAATAAACTCTTATTTGCAATAACTCTCTTTCTTTCAATGCGTTTTCTCTCTCCAGAAATAACTTTTCTTCTCAGAAGTGGTTGAGGCTAATAAATAGCCCCACTCCCCTCCAGAGACGTCTTAGTCCTCATTAATGTGAATGACATTCCCTTCACACTTTAAGTCACTTCGCATTAAATTCCTGATGAGTCAGCATGCCTCACGTTAGATTCATTAAATGCCAAACTTGCCTTTTAGCCAACCCCTAAGAATCAGAGCACTGTCATCGCAATGTTAGTTCACCAAACCGTCAGACAACCTCAATACTATAGTGGTTTATTCAAGTTTGGATGGGACAGGGGGTAGGTTATTAGTGACATCACTCAAAGTAGATGTGAACTTTGGTAGAGGGCTATTTGGCTTAAGTCCCAATATACGATGGAACTCAAGGTTACTCGGTATAAGTCTACATGAACAAAGGTCTCTGGGTGTTTTACCAAGTGTATCTAATATGGTCAAGATAAGCCTTCACGATGCCTCACTTTTTAATCCCCAAACTATGACCCTCTGAACCCATGATGAGGTCATCGATAGAGCATGTAAGTCTCCCAAACCCTTCCAGGACTGGTCTCTCACAAGTACCATTTGACCTCATACTTAATATTATAATCGTTATATCATTACAATCATCGTAATTAAGAAGATGCAATTTGACTAAGTAAAAGAGAAAGATAAAAAGAGCTCTCTCGATAAGTTTCCTCACTGAACTTCATCACGGACATGTTTTGTTGAGCTGCTTTGATGTCCTTATATTGCTTCTCTTTTGTTAATTGAGGAAGCTCTTTCAAATTCAGATATTACCTTCAAGCCTCCATACACTTTCCCCTTCGTGTAGATATTTTTTGTGAGCATAAGAAATGTTTGCACAAAACTTCTCAATCCGATGGACCATCTTCTTTTATGAGTAAAGATTCTCCCTTACCGACCTCCATTGTAACTACTGCCATTATTTTTTATTTAGTAGACTTCAACCATTAAATCTTCTTCATTTCTTATTAGAATTCTCCAATAGTGTCTGTAGATCCTACGCCGTTCTAACTCTCAAGAAAGGAAAATTCTCCCAATGTACTCAAGCCAAAGCTAACCTAAATAAGCCAATTGCGAGGGGACATCGTGACCTTTTTTTAACTTTAGGTGAACACTAGTGCTTATTCTCTGCGATTTACCTTAGTTCACTATGACTTCACACTGTTACTGAAAAATTCTCCTTGATGTAGAATAGGGAAAATCTTTTGTTAGGATTTTGGGATTCTATTAAATTTACGAAAAAAATGGCCCGAAACCCTTTCTTCTTTTCAAAGCAACCCTCTCTCATCCCCAAGCGCCACCTCATTCAATGATGTGAGGCTGTCTTTTTAGATGTCAGAGCATTCCCTAAAGTGATACGAGGATATTTGAGGGTCCTGAGGCTGCTCCTCCCACTTCGCTGCTTGGAGTAGTCATATGCAGACTACTCACATTATACTCTCACTAAGATTGGATTCTATCGAGCTATATAGTTTGGTGAGTTTACTCTGTCCAAGCATAGCTCTGCCATGCAAGTACTTGTAACTCATTGTAACATCACAAGCCATACATTCCTTGTTATGTGGGAGGAGTTCACTATTGCCCTAGAAGATGTATGTGAGCTTCTTGGGCTTGAGTCTGCAGGGGCATCACCCTACTCTGATGAACCTTAGGGTGCCGAAGAGACTGCGACCCGAGTGGAGCTAGACTAGATATGTCACAAGTGAACATATTCTTCTAATAAGGCCACCTTCACCCCCCTCATCAGCTATTTATTTTATGCTCTCTCTGCCAAGGGTGGCACCTTCGATTTTGGTAAGGGTAAAGGTACACCATTGGAACTACTTGCATATATCTTAGTAATTCTTTCCCATTTTCTTTTTATTAGGAAGCCCAACTATCATCCCCCAAGGGACTTGATCAACATCTCCATCCGATTGGACGGTGGGTTCAAGATTCCTATGGATGCTATAGCTTTAGGGTTCATCTAAACATGGTTAGACATGACTCATCCTGACATGGAACGTTCTTTGGGACTTTATAACCTAGCCAATTTTGCTAACACCATTCTTCTTATGAGTTTTCTTTACACCCATTATCTAGAGATAGCTACAGCCAAAGTGGAACTTCCCAATCAATCAACTCTCAAGCCCTATCGTATGCTATGTTATAACAGGAAATAGAGTGGTAAAGAGATCATGTCTATCTTTAATAAACCTAGATGCTTCGTCATGAGGCCCTACAATGAGAACATTTTTCCTCACACTTAATCTTTTTTCTCTCATGAATCTAGGACTGTCTAAGCAACTACTGAGGGGGTTATTGTTGAGGATCCTTCCTTTGTCGTGGTACTTCTCTTAACCCATGGTACTTCTCTTAATATTTTATAATGTAGAAGGGTGTCTACCTACAAAAAAATATAAATAAAAATATTTTTTTATTAGAAATATTAAGAAGAAACCCACCCAGGTTCCGACAGAAACTCATATTGAGAAGGAACCCCCCAGGGTCCCGGCAAAAACTCATATTGAGAAGGAACCCCCCAGGGTCCCTCCAGCGCAGAAGTTCCATATTGGATCAGGAACCCCAGAGTCCCTCCACCGCAAAAGTCCAAGATTGAGAGTGGCCGCCGCAAGAGTCACTACAGAAATAATATTCGAGAGGTGCCGCCGCAAGTGTCACTGCAGAAATGACATCTGAAAAGTGCCTCGCAAGGGCCACTGCAGAAGCCCAAGATCGAGAAGTGCCACTACAAGGGTCACTGCAGAAATAACATTCGAGAGGTTCCGTCTCAAGGGTCACTACGGAAATGACATTTGAGAAGTGCCCCGCAAAGGCCACTACAGAAGTCCAAGATTGAGAGTGGCTGTCGCAAGAGTCACTGCAAAAATAATATTCGAGATGTGCCGCCGCAAGGGCCACCGTAGAAATGACATCTGAAAAGTGCCTCACAAGGGCCACTGTAGAAGCCCAAGATCGATAAGTGCCACTGCAAGGGTCACCGCCACTGCAAGGGCCACTGCAGTAATGACATTCGAGAGGTACCCCGCAAGGGCCACCGCAAAAGTCCAAGATTGAGAAGTGTCACTGCAAGGGTCACCGCCACTGCAAGGGCCACTACAGCAATGACATTCAAGAGGTGCCCCGCAAGGGCCACCGTAGAAGTCCAAGATTGAGAAGTGCCACCGCAAGGGTCACCGCCACTGGAAGGGCCACTGCAGTAATGACATTCGAGAGGTTCCCCGCAAGGGTCACCGTAGAAGTCCAAGATTAAGAAGTGTCATTGCAAGGGTCACCGCCACTGCAAGGGTAACTGCAACAATGACATTCGAGAGGTGCCTCGCAAGGGCCACCGCAGAAGTCTAAGATTGAGAAGTGCCACTGCAAGGGTCACCGCCACTACAAGGGTCACTGCAGCAATAACATTCGAGAGGTGCCCCGCAAGGGCCACCGTAGAAATCCAAGATTGAGAAGTGTCACAGCAAGGGTCACTGCCACTACAAGGGTCACTGCAGTAATGACATTCGAGAGGTTCCCCGCAAGGGCCGTCGCAGAAGTCCAAGATTGAGAAGTGCCACAGCAAGGGTCACCGCCACTGCAAGGGTCACTGCAGAAATGGTATTCGAGAAGTGCCACTGCAAGGGTTCCGGCAGAAACTCATATTGAGAAGGAACCCACCCAGGGTGGCCAGGATGAAGGAGTGGCTACCACGAGCAACTCCTCATCATGAAACGTCATTCTTTAAAAGAGCAACAATATTAACACTTTTCTTTCTTGTACAGGTTGCCTAGTTGAGAAAGCAGGGCTCAAGCATGCTAGTTGGGACCTCCTGGGAGTTTTGGCTTGGCGGCTGAGGGACAAGGTATGTTGAGCAAGCTCAACCACTTAGCACTATAGGATTGAGAGAATACTAGTAGGAAGACCCAGAAGTCACTCAAGACTACACACACTTCACACTTAGTTACAAGTGAAGTGAGCAGCCAAAGGGCTGGCTGCTCACAAAAAAAGAATTGTTCATAAAATGATTTTAAAGGAGAGGGTCCTCTAAACCCCTCTCAAGAAAAATGATTTTAGAAGGGGGTCCTCAAGATCCCCCTCAAGCTTACAAAGATTTTAGAGGGGGTGGTCCTCGAGACCCCCTCTCAAGTTTACAAAGTTTGTACCAAAAGTTACCGTTTCAAAAGATATTTAGCAAATCAAATATTTTGTCCCCATTATAAGACATATTTGCTTTTGAACTTTGATTGGCACCAGGGGGCATCTTCCAGAGGGGACAGACAGAGCTACCTGCAGGTAGGGACAAATAGTACACTGCATACTTTGTCCCTCACTAACCTTCTAAGTTTTGGCGCCAAAAGTGCCAACCCAGCCTTAGTGCCCAAGTATAAATAGGACCCCTGGGCAAGGTCATGAAAGAAAGAAAAAAACTCAATAGCACTGTTACTCTGCAAAAATCACACCAGAACCTCTCTAGTATTCTCTCCCTGCTCTCTCTAAGTGCTAAGTGCCTTGTTCTTTCACTTCCCACTAACAGCCATCACTCTCAGGAGGTCCTCTTGAGAAAATTACTCTTATTGTTGTGGAAGTTCATCTTCTTGCAGGGGGGGAGTTCTAGCTTGAGATCCATTTTTACCAAAAGGAGAAGGTCTCATTTGAAGCTGCTCCAGAAGTTCTTGAGAACCTTGCAGACAGCGTCCATTGGAGTGAGTCATGCCTCACCCTTTTCCAGTTATTCATAGACCCCAGTCTCACTGCCCTCCTATACCTTAATATACAAAGTGGAGTTATTCCTACGAATTGTATAATCCCGATCATTTATCTCTCTATTTTGGCTATGACCAAGTATCCCCTTCCCTAGTTTTTCAAGAATCTCACCCCAAGTATTCTTTCTTTGAAGCATACTCCTGTTACACCATCTTTATCATTTTATCTCTTTGCTCCCAACTCAGAGGTCATGTAACCATTACAAGCCTGATGAGGGAGGGCGATGTATCTTCTCAGTTCACGATGAAATACTGGTTAACCTAGTTAGCCAAAATTAAGGAATTTATTCAGAGTCCCCTCTTTTATCTTCCAAACTTCACTTTCCCAGCCTTAGAGATGGGCCTTAAAGGAAATTATGTTCTAGAGATTGAGTTTCCTCTGAGCAGCACCCCCAAAGATCCCCCAGCGAGCTACCTCTATATTGACCCTCTATCGTTACTTCTGCTCGAAGGGCCTAGAAAGCTCCCACGCCCGTTCAAACTTCCCCTACTGAAGGTGCTCCTAGCGAAGGGCCTTCTAACCCCCTAAAAAAATAAAGACTTCAAAGAGTGGGAATTCATCAAAGTCCAAGTCTAAATCCCAAACTCCCATTAATGCTTTTCTAATTGCCTTTGTTCCACACTTTTGCAAAAATTCAGGAGAAAACTCGAGCCAAATGTCATGCAGAGTTAGAACTGGAAGACACTCTTATGGAGGAACATTTACCTGCTGGAGGATCCTCCTCGATGCCCCATTCCCCTAATTTCCATGTGGTTATATCAGTGCCCTCGTCTCTAGATCAAAAGGTATATTTCCCAACACTTAGTAAACTTTCGCTTACAAGAGTTTTCTTAGTGAGGTGTAGTTTCTAATGCTTGTAAGAATTTCCTTTGTGTTTGTAGGAGAATCAAGAAGATCGATCTTCTCACCCTGTGAGCCCCTTCGTGGGAGGTCGATTTGGTATTTCTGAGACTGTTGCACCTCCTTCCCATTCTCCCATGATTGGGTTTACATACTCACGATGTTTTACCTCTCAACATGCAGAGGAGGCTGCTCGGAGAGTTACTGTATCCACTGAAATCATTGGACCCTCCCCTCTGGCAGAGGAGACTCCTTTAGCTTCTTCTAGGGCATCCCCTTGCCCGTGCTTCCTCTGTACGTGGTTTTAGTCCCTCTAAGCCCTTCCTAGGTAATAACTTCTTTCTTCTTTTAACTTATCTTTCCACCTTGACTTGTTAAATAATAAGTGTTTTATTCTATTTTAGGTCATTGTTTCTTCCTTAGCCACAACCCTTATTGGCTCGTTGCTTCACTTCCTTATGGCAAGGTCTATCGCTGCATTTGCACCTTGTTAAAATTATTGATGTAAGATCATTCTTTTGTGTTTGCCCTTATTTTATATGGTTCTTTTGTTATTTAACACTTTGGTGTTATTTGCAGCTTTCTCCAGATGTTTTATCTCCTTCCCGACCTGAGGCTCCACGGGGTCCCAAAGATACAGTTGGCTCATCTTCTCACCAAGATATTCCCAAGATTGCTAAAACTACCATTACGCCATCTACCCATCCTGAGGTTTCTTCGACATCGTTAGTTAATACCTTTGAGGATCAAGAGTCTTTGATGGATCCTTCCCCCATTTTGGCACTTGTGCCTTTTCACGGGGAGGAATTTTTTCATAGGACTGAGGTTCCTCCATTTGGAGGTTGATCTGAAGCCCTTAGGGGTGTTGAAGTTAATTCTCCATCATCTGCAATTCCAGTTGTTGAGGTAACTTCTGACTTTTCATCATTTGGTAAGTTTTTTTAAAATAAAATTCCCACCTATGAGTAGACTTAATAATGAAAACCACTTGTTAAGATTTTTTTGCAAACTCACATCTATGAGGTAACTAAACAATGAAAACACAGTTGTTAATATTTTTGCAAACTCACACATATGAGGTGACTTAACAATATAAACACACTTGTTAAGACTTTTCGCGAACTCACACCTATGAGGTGACTTAACAATGAAAACACGCTTATTAAATTTTTTGCAAACTCACACCTATGCGGTGACTTAACAATGAAAGATTTTTCATAAACTCACACCTATGAGGTGGCTTAACAACTAAAACACATTTGTTAAGATTTTTTGCATACTCATTCGTTTGTATCACGTTTTAGGTTGCAAGGGAGCCCACACCTGTCGAGGGGCTAACCCAGCGTGGTCCTTCACCTGTTATCTCACCATATTGAGAACCAGCTTCACTAGACGAGTCAAGTCACAATGATCATAGTTAAACCACTGACCATCAAGCTGACAGTGAACCCATTACAAGGTTCCTCTACCTGCATGGCTCCTACTGAATTTTGCCTTTAGGTCCTTCAATAGTCTCCTCAATTCTCTATATGCTAGCGATCTATCATCGAATAATTTTCCACACATCACCTACAAACATTTACCCCTGATTGCATTCGATCAAACATAGTGATGATGGGTTATATACTCCAGGGTATGGCAATCGTTTTGCTGAGATCGTCAACACTCAAACTTTAAGTCTCTCTAGGTTCTTAATTAGTACTTGGGAAACTTGAGGGAGTTAGGAGAAGAGGCTATGTTAGTGGAATTACTGCCTTTGATGTAAGCGACTGACCAAAATCTTCAAGCATTAGAAGAAGCTTTGGCCAAGGCTATGCAGGAACATGAAACTCTAATTGTTCATCGTGCCCAAGTTTAAAATATGCTTGAGGGCGTCATCGTAGCCCAATAAACCTGTCTAGAACCTTCTTTCGGCTTTCTTGGGGATTTCTTTTCCTCTCCTGACCTTTGGCTTCTCTTAGGTTGAGATATTTTGTGTTTTAATTTTTTGTTTCATTCCTCATATGTAATTATTGGGCAATAATTCCCATACTTGTAACTTTTGAGTATATGAATGGAAAATAAATTTCTCTTGTCAAATTGTGCTATGTTATTTGTTACAATTTTATTGTATACATTGCAAAGGATAAACTCTTATAATATTCAAACTCTATCTCTTTAACTCATGAGAAGAAACACAACAAAAAATATAATCCATAATGAATTGTAACACAACAAAATAATCTTAATCTTTAGATGAGGTTACTTACTCAAACATGATAGACCTTTAACCATTTGTTATTAATCTTGAAAGATATGTCCTCTTCTATGTTCGAGATTAAGCAGTAATCTAAATCGTGAACCTCCATCACAATGAAAGGTCCCTCCCAATTCGTTGCGAACTAAGGCAACGAGAGCCCTCTAATATGCTTCACTGATTCTCTCAGAACTAGATCTTCTTCCACAAACTTTCTTAGCCTTACTAAGTTTTCATATGCCCTAAATAGTTATTTCGTGTACATTTGGAAGTGATACATCTCATTGTCCCTGTGCTCATTAAGTGCTTCCAATTGAACATGTCTACTCTAAGGGGCATGATGCTTCACAAGGCATATCGGGTCGAAGGAACTTCCATCTCAACGGATAAAATTGCTTGATCTTTAAAGACCAGTGAGAATGGTGTATACCTTATTGTATTTCTCTTGGTTGTTTGATAGGCCCACAGAAATGTCGAAATCTTATCATCCCATGATCCTAAGAAGTCTTCCATTGTCTTGACTAGAATATTGACCAAGTTCTTGTTAGTTTCTTTGGTCTGTCCACTGCCTTTAGGGTATGCCACCATTGAGGTGTAGTGAATGATGGAGTATTTATCCATTAGCATCGCTTCATCTTTGTTGATGAATGTGGTTCCATTATCAGAGATAATGACCTTTGGAATCCCAAATTAAAAAATGATATACTATCCAATGAAGTTTTCCACCATGCCTACTGTTGCTCTCTTAAAAGGAATTGCCTCAGCCCATTTGGTAAAACACTCCATTTCCACAAGTATCAGTATCTTTCCCCTAAAAGATGGATGTATTGCCCCTACTAGGTTAAACGCACAAGTGTGAAATGGATAAGGAGTGGCCAAATAGTGTATGTCCACCGAGGGAGCATGTATCATGTTTTTGTGTTGTTGGCATGCCTTGCACTTATGAACAAACTCAGTTGAATATTCAATTAGTCATATATCTTTGCCCCTCCAATGTGAGTTGGTTCATGGTCTTGCTTCAAAACTTTTTTTACTTCCTCTATTGTGATGCATCATATCGTCCTATTGAAGTACCCTCTATGATAGAGCTTCTCTTATTGGACGTAGAACCATGGGGGACTTCTCTTGAGTACTATAGCATCTATTTTCTCCAAAGTAATAACACCATCTTTGATGAAATCAATGTAAGACTGCCTCCAATCTGCTTGAGCTTTAACAAAGGGACATCCAGCTGCTTAAAAGAAAAGTTGACAATTATTGCACCTTCGTTGTAGCTCTGTCATATCCTGCTTTATCATGGTCTAAAAGTATTAGTATCTCAAAATTCGTCTATACAGAGGGATATAAGTTGTCTCGCATTGTTCATTATATATTTTTTTAATTTTCTTTCAGCTTCCTCTAGCTCAATACACCTTGACAACCATCCTCCCATGTTCCTGAAGTACAAACTTCCTTGGCTTAAAAAGTAAAATGCCAACTCTCTAAGATCCATATTTCCTTCACCAGACTCTAGTTTCTTCCCCATATCACTCATCTAATCAAAATCATCTTCCATTGGGAAGATTGATTGGACCGTCATTGAGTTGTTCTTTGTTATATCTCCATTATTGTTGTATCACTTTTTATGGTCAATTTTTGGATAATGATTGCATAGGAGTTTACATGCCTATTCATCATTCTAGGATACCTCCTTATCTCGGCCTGATGGAATTGGTTGATCAATCATTGGATGACTGTTCTATAGGGTGCCAAACTGAGATGCCTCAGTGCGTATTCCCCGTTCACTTGCTGGACCACCAAATTCGAATCACCTTTAATGTATATTGAACGGATACCCCTTCGGAGGGACTCTAGTAATCCCATCACTAACTCCTTATACTCTGCTTCATTATTAGAGAAAATGAAATATAACTTGTAGGAATGGCAAAATTCCTCATTCCCCTTCAAAAGAATAATCCTTGCCCCTCCCTTATTTTCTATCAACGAATCATTGAATTGCATAGTCCATTCCTCAAGGTTTGCATATAAAAAAATTGGCTTGTAAATCATCTACTGGAATGCTCTCAAAGGGTGGCTCAAACTCCCTTGCTGGAAAGATTGCCAGTAAATCTCACGCATCACATTTACTTCGTCATAGTCTATCATTCTCTCATAGGCCTTGATCTACCTCCTCATTGTCCAGGTTATATACATCCTCCATGTCTCTCGCATTTTCTTCGTTATAGGCTATCACAACATTAGCCATCCCTCTCATATAGTCTTTTAAAGTTTCCTTAAGTTTTTCCTGCTCCACCATGAATCCTCTTGCCTCCCTCTCAGCTTCCTCATCATAATCCACTACCAGGTTAGCTGCATGTGCCGGTAATGGGTTACTGTTGACGTTATCTTAAGGGTTCTGCAAAATCCCTTCCTTAAAATATTTATTTATGACCTTCTTTAATGTGAAATATGATGCCGTTGTATGACCAATATTCTGATGGATTTGGAAATATTTGGGATTAGCTATTTTTTATGCTCGTGGCTTCATTATTAGAGTATCTTTAGGGGGGAAATTACCCTCCTCACAACATTGTGTTGTAACAGATAACTGCCTCCTCAATAGTGCAAGGTAATGGTGGTGGGTCCTCTCTGTCGCTACCATACTTCCTCTTATTTTCCCTCTTTGGTAGCTTGGCATACTCTCCTCCATCGGCATAACCCACTCGTAAGGGCTGGCCACGTCTACAATAGGTTTTACTTACTACATGAACATCATAGGCACCACAATTGGGTTTAGGCGTACCACCAACGAGATGTTTGTCGCCGCTTTTAAGAAAACCACAAAAGTTCCTTCACGCTTCTCATTTATAAGGTGATAGATGTATTCCAAGAGCAAGACTTCGATGCACATATGAAGCAACTTTAACTCTTTTGCCTCCTCCCTCTCATCGAGGGACCTTTCCCATAGTCTACGGATCTATTCCATGACTTCCTCTCCTGGTCACTGTTTCTCCCTAGCCAGCTGTCAATGTAAATTTATCCTTTATGAGAAAGAAATTCTGGAGAAAAAGAAAGTTTATATCCTCCCACGGTGAGACACTATTCGGCATCAGGTGAGAGTACCAAGTGTATGCTTTGTCCGTGAGGGATTTAGAAGACTCCCACAATCTTATCTTCTTATTGTTGAAATGGGCCCCCAAATTCTCGATAAACCACTTGATGTGCTCCTACGAGTTTACCCCTTTTCTTGTATACTTCTCAATGGTAAGTGGTATGTACTCCTTACGATAAGGTTCTTTATTGTAAGCCTCTGAGCAAGGAGTATGAAAATCATCATATAGTGATGCTACCTATCTAGCAGACTATGAGGAAGATGATATCATCTTCAACATTTCTTTTTTGTATCTCCTTCGTCATTTCTTCCAAAGAAGATGGATAAACCTTCTCAGCCATTGGAGCAATGGGCTAAGGAACCACTGGTGGAATACCGGGCAAACTTGGAGCATCCATTATTGGCACAAGAATGGGAATAGTGTTTGTGAGACTAGTCCCGTTGGAGCTGAACTCGATGGGGCTATTATAACTGCCATTCCCCCAAAAGTTATTTCAGCTAAAAGAGTCTGTAAGAACTCAAGGAATTTACCCATCTAAAGGGCCATCTGTACTGGTCCCATCACAACACTAGTGGAAGCCTGTGTAATCACTGAGATTCCGGTTGCCATTTGAAATTGGGGGACTTCCACCCGAGGCACCCCATCTCTGGAAGCTTCAAGCTCCCTCACCGCTTGTTCCTGATTTTTCTGAATAACATCAAAGTCCAGGGTACGGTTAACATTATCTTGAAACATATTTTTTAGAAGAATTCCTCCCCAATAGAGTCTCCAAATGTAAGAGGGTATTCCCTTTGAATCCTGGGAGTATAGTAATAAAAATAGAGGCGTAACCCCTATAGATACGGTGATAAATGATAACCCAAATATTCTTTAACAATGAAAAATTAACACACAATATTGTATATAATAAACACTTAGATTGGATTCACAAATTTCTCGTGTATTACTCAAATGATAATAAAGGAACCTCATAAATAACTCGTGCAAAGGGAGAGAGAATTAATCACCCTAGAAACACCTTGGCAGACATCCAACACCAAAAAACTCTAATATCTATCTGGTTAGGCAATAAAAGCTTCGTAATAGATGATAATAGTGGGTAAATAAACTCTAATTTGTAATACCTCTCTTGCTATCAATATGTTTTTTCTCTCTCTAGAACATACTTTTCTTCTCAAAAGAGGTTGAGGCTAATAAATAGCCTCACACCCCTCCGGAGATGTCTCAATCCTCATTAATATGAAAGACATTCCCTTCACACTTTAAGTCACTTAGCATTAAATTCCTGATGGGCCAGCATGCCTCACGTCAGATTCATTAAATGCCAAATATGACTTTTAACAACCGCTATGCGTCAGAGCATTGTCACCACAATGGTAGTTCACCAAATCGTCTAATAGCCTCAATATCATAATGGCTTACTCAAGTTTGGATGGGATAAGGGGTAGGTGACTAGTGACATCACTCACAGTAGATGTGACCTTTGGTATAGGGCTATTTTGCTTAAGGCCCAATATACGATGGAACTCAAGGTTACTATGCGCAAGCCTCCACGGTCAAAGTTCGTTCTATATTTTACGAGGTGTATCTAAAATGGTCAAGGCAAGACTAGATGCTGCCTCACTTCTCAATCCTCCAAACCAAGTCCCTTATGTAGAAGGAGGTGAGGAAAGTAGGGCTATCAGTGAGGACGACTATAGAGTGAGCTTAAAAGTAGGGCTTCATCTTTATGGAAGCATGTATCAAAGCATAATCTAGCTTCTCCATTCTAGGATATCTCTGCTCAGACCCTTGGAGGGCTTTTCTATTGAAGTATACCGGCTTCTTCACCCCATCCTCTTCTCTTAAGATTGCACTGCTAATAGCTGACTCTGCGACAGCCAAGTATACATACAACTTTTCCCCTTTAACTGGCCGAGATATAAGTAAGAGAGAGTCAAGGTAGGACTTAATCTCTTTAAAAGCTTTATCACATTCCTCATTCCACTCAAAATCTTTCCTGAGGACTTTAAAAAATTAAAGACATTTATCGCTATCTCTAGAGACAAACTTGTTGAGGGCATCAACTGGTCCAGTAAGTTTCTGAACATCGTTGATAGTCTTAGGTGTCTTCATTTCCAACAAAATTTTTATCTTCTCAGTATTGGCCTCTATCCCTCTTTGGTTGACGATGAAACCTAAAAACTTTCCAGTCCGACCCCAAACACGCAATTGGCCGAGTGTAGTTTCATTCTGTACTCATCCATGGTATTAAAGGTTTTCTTAAGGTCGAACATACGAGTGTCATCCTTGAGACTTTTAGTCAACATATCGTCCACATAAATTTCCATGGATTTTCCAATTTGATCCTCGAACATCTTATTAACTAGACGTTGATATGTAGCCCCTGCATTCTTTAGGCCGAAGGGCATCACCTTGGAGAAATACGTGCCATTGTCTGTAATGAAAGTTGTCTTCTCTGAATCAGCTGGGTTTATGAAAATTTGATTATATCTAGAATATGCATCCATAAAGCTCATCAGCTCGTGGCCCGATGTGGCATCCACCATCTGGTCTATGCGAGGAAGAGGAAAATTGTCTTTAGGACAAGACTTATTTAGATCGGTAAAGTCTACGCACATCATCCACTTCCTATTTGCCTTTGGTTCTATAACGGCATTGATAGCCACTCTGGGTAGATAACCTCTCTAATGAACTCGGATTCCTCCAGCTTCTTAACCTCATCTCTAATAACATCATACTTTTTACGGGAGTAGATTATCCTTCTTTTCTTGACAAGCTTGGCATCTTTCACTACATTAAGCTTGTGACACATGATCTTAGGATCAATACATGGCGTGTCTGCATGACTCCAGGCAAAAATACTCTGTCTCTTCTTTAGCAGCTTAATAAGCTCTTCTTTGATATCAAGCTTTAGGGCTTTACCGACCTGGACAGTTTTTTCCGACTCATCCTCATTGAGGACGATGGATTTTACCTCTTTCGTGGACTCTCCCTTTTTGAGATTTGTTTCATCCCTCGAATCAAGAGTGTCAATTTTATAGGTAGTGGTTGCCTTATTATATGCCTCTCTCCTCAGCAGAGTTGAAGTATCATTCACGTGCTGACGTTTGGTTACCCTGAACTTCCCCTACTCCATAAAGAGTTGGGAATTTTATCATCTGGTGGACCGCAGAAGGAACGGCCTCAAATTCTTTGAGGGCCACTCGTCCTAATATGAGGTTGTAGGCTGAGAAGATATTTTCATCCATGATAAATAAGTTAATTTTTTTGGTGAGACACTTAGGCCACTCATCCCCCATTCTCACATCCATCTCATACATTCCCAAAGGATGAAATTTATCTCCGCTGAAGCCGGTCAGAGGATGATGGTAGGGAACGACCCTTGCCTAGCTGAGTCCCAGGGCTCTAAAATATGGCCAAAACATAACATATGCCAAACTTCCCCCATCAACTAGGATCCTCAGGACCTCGTACCCATGAACTCTAGTAGTGATGACGAGAGGGTCATCATGTGGAGCTAAGACCCCCTTGAAATCCAACCTTGAGAAGCCGAGTACGAGAGTGTCCATATCAACCTTCTTTCCCTTCTCAGACTTCACCTTAATTGAAGCTAAATGCACAGCGTCGGCTTTTACAACAGCTTTGGCCTCTACCATATGAGCTTTTCTGTCGGCTACCTCTGAGCCTCCTCCTGCCAATCCACTATAGATCATACCCACACCGAAAGAGATCATATTCAACCTCTTCACTGGGATATTATCTTCCTTTGGTGGGAGGTCAGGGTCATCATCATCATTATCTGAGGCATCATCTCGCTTGGCAGGAGCATCTTCTAGACACTTGTCATTTCTCTTCTTTCGAGGGTCGACTCGACCACCCTTTAAGGCATTAGTATCCACATACTTCCTTAGCTTCCCAAATTTTAACATCTTTTTAATCTCGTCCTTCAGGGAGAAGCATTTATCAGTTATGTGGTCGTGGTCCTGATGAAATTCACACCACAGGTTCTTATTCCTCTTGTGGGGAGGAGCACTCAACTTTTTGGGCAACCTCAGAGACCTATAATTTTTAATCTTATTCAAGATATGCTCACAACTTATAGTGAGTGGAGTGTAATCAGTAAACTTATCGTCTGTTGGACTATTCTTCCCATCCTTGTTCTTTTTATAGGACTTACTCCCACCATTGCTTCCTTTCTTAACCTCATACTTGGCAGCCATTGCTTCTTCAGCATTCATCACTTTCCCTACTGTAGAAAGTAACTCGACCATTGATTTTGGAGGATCTTCAGTAAGATTCCATAGTAATTTACCCTTATGCAGACCCCCTATGAGGGTTGTCATATCTATGTTCTCTTCATAGTCCTCAACTTCCAAATTTTCTTTGTTGAACCTCACAATATAGTCTCTCAAACTCTCATCCTAAAGCCAAAATTATGATTGAATCACTCAGCCAACTATTTGAAATTATCAATAAAGTTGTTTGGAAGATATGTATACTAAATGTGGGTAGCCCCAGTCAGAGGGATGAAGAAGGAAAGGCACCTCATCTCATCTGAGATGGAGTAGATATCGGTCGTCGATTGGTACATCTCAATGTGATGGACGGGTTGGTACTCCCATCATATTTAGGGGTCATAACTGGAGGCTTGAACTTGGCTGACATTGGAAAGTTGACTATCTTTGCAATGAATGGTCAGCCTTCAGAGTATCCACTTTGTAGAGGGTCTTGGCTCTTTAGTATATCCCTAATCTTATTTTTGAGCCATTGGATGGACTCATTCCAAGGTTTAACAGTGTTGACTGGGATGATGTTATCCCTTGCATCTTCCACTGGTCTGACTAAAGGTTCCCCTGTCGCAGCATGATGATGGTAGTTAACTTCCCCTTGGCCTCCATCTCGACCATGTAAGGGTCGGTTGTGTTGGGGTCGACATTCAACCCCTTTTCTACTGGAGCATGTAAGACTTCTTGACCTAGACAACCTCTCTCTTAGGTCATTGACTGGGCCAAGCCTTTCAAAGGCCAACCCTATGCTCAATTGATCAAATGCCGACCCTCTTGGTCGAGCATCTGAGTTTCGTCTCCCATACTTCCCTCGGCTTTACTAAATGGCTCATATAGTATTGTGGGAAATCGCATATGGCTCCCAGCAGTCGGATGGAGCATCCTCATCCTCCACATCATCATATTTGTCCTCTGGGCAAGGGTTTCTTTGCCTCCCCAAGCATAAACGCCTAAGGTCAGTAACATCCCTCTGCCGTTGGTGAGGAGCTAAATCTTTAGGTGGTGCCTGGGGTAGTCCCCTGTCCCCTTGGTGTTGCCCTTGCATCGTTGCCAGAATGATCATCTCCGGTGAGACTCCTGGTGGTCTCATCATCATGTTTTAGATAAACTGAGCAAATTGCTCTAGCATAGCTTATTGGCTAGCCACTAGTGACTTCAGAGCTACTTCCACCACAGCCATCTCGAACAAGGGTGGCGCACGAATGGAACTTGGTCCTCCTCCACTGGTGCCATATATTTGAGCTGTGATGAAAGGACTGGAAAGCTTGGAAACCTTAAGGGACCTCTTTTAATGGTGAAAAAGCTACACGCAAAGGGGAGGATTGGTTCACCAATAAAGTCTCTGGTGAGGCCAAGCTACAAAAGAGGAAGAGATATAGATCCCCGTTCCCATAGACGGCACTGATGATGCTTAGATCAGCACCGCCAGATCAAGGTGTAGTAGATCTCAAACAAGTGTAACAATGAAAGCAAACAGATAAGATATATATGTAGAAGGAGGCGAGGAAAGGAAGACAAACACACCAATATAAGTGGTTCAGCCTATCTTGTCCTACGTCCACTGTGCAGTGAGTGATCTTCACTATATTATAGGGGCACTAATGGCCTTGTGATACACCACTCACGCTTTCTTTCTCTACTATGTAGTTTTACAAAGCTTCAGTAACGATTTCTAATAATCGATCGTTTTACAAGGTATGAGAAGACAAGTATTTATAGTGCTTGGGGAGTGTAATTTACCCCCAAGCATGCAATGTACATGTGTGTGATGATCTAGCCAATCTCCTGTGGACACCTGATTATGCCACATGTAAGCAATAATGATTAAATATTCCCTCATGTGAGAGAATGATCCTTTTATAACGGTTTACTTCACGTGCTGCATGAGTCCCATGTGCACTGATCCACACATCTCCCAAATCATGCGTTACAATGACATCACCCTCGGCTCACACACTTTGGCAGAGGCCAAGGCTGGTCTTCTTGATGGTCTGACCTCGAGTTCTAGAGCAAGGAAAGCGTCGGTCGAAATAGGTTCGGATAAAAAATTTGGGTACGTAGCCGAGCCGAGGCTTAATGTCAGTCGAGGGCTTGATTTGTACTAATGCCCAACATATCGGTCTGATGACTTTGGGGTCGACTAGGCCTACCCCTCTCTTTGGTACGACCCTCTGAACGGGTAAAGCTCTATTGCTCCCTCATCTAGGTCTGAAAGCACCGTCGTCCTAGACAAGGGTATATTTATCCATATCATATACTATCTAGATATTATAAGCTGAGACGTCTAAAAAATCATGTAGCTTCCACATTTACTGCAACAGTAATAATGGATTTATCCCTGCGGTCCCCGCTCCTGCTGCTGCACAACTGGGGATTTAAAAAGAAAAATAAGGAAAAACAAAAACACATACAATGGAGAACTCATAGACATACTTTCGGGAGTCACAACCATACCACATCGTACCCACCCGATCTCCTAACCAACACCTATCATCACAAATGGATAATGGACATACAATAGTCATATGACCCGGGGAATCAATCTCGGCTTTGCTAAATGGCTCATATAGTATTATAGGAAATCGTGTATGGATCCCAGCAGTCGAATGGAGCATCCTCGACCTCCACATCATCATACATGTCCTCTAGGCGAGGGTTTCTTTGCCTCCCCAAGCATAAACGCCTAGGGTCAGTAATATCCCTCTGCTGTTAGTGAGGAGCTAAATCTTTGAGTGGTGCCTGGGGTGGTCCTCGGTCCCCTTGGTGTTGCCCTTGCACCGCTGCCAGAGTGATTATCTCCTGTGAGACTCCTGGTGGTCTCATAATCATGTTTTAGATAAACTGAGCAAATTGCTCCAGCGTAGCTTATTGGCTAGCCACTAGTGACTTCAGAGTTGTTGCCACCACAGCCATCTCGGACAAGGGTGGCGCACGGATGGAACTTGGTCCTCCTCCACTGGTGCCATATGTTTGAGCTGTGATGAAAAGACTGGAAAGCTTGGAAACCTTAAGGGACCTCTTTTAATGGTGAAACAGCTACACGCAAAGGGGAGGATTGGTTCACCAACAAAGTCTCTAGTGAGGCCAAGCTACAAAAGAGGAAGAGATATAGCTCCTCGTTCCCATAGACGGCACCAAACTGATGATGCTTAGATCAGCACCGCCAGATCAAGGTGTAGTAGAGCTCAAACAAGTGTAACAATGAAAGCAAACAGATAAGATATATATATATATATATATATATATATATATATATATATATATAGAGAGAGAGAGAGAGAGAGAGAGAGAGAGAGAAGTGAGGAAAGTAGGAGAAACACACCAATATAAGTGGTTCAGCCTATCTTGTCCTACGTCCACTGTGTAGTGAGTGATCTTCACTATATTATAAGGGCACTAATGGCCTTATGATACAACACTCACACTTTCTCTCTCTACTGTGTTGTTTTACAAAGCTTCAGCTAGGGTTTCTAATAATCGATCATTTTATAAGGTAGCAGAAGACAAGTATTTATAGTTCTTGGGGCTATAATGTACCCCCAAAGCATGAAATGTACATGTATGTGATGATCTAGCCGAACTCCTATGGGCACCTGGTTGTGCCACATGTAAGCAATGATGATTAGATATTCCCTCACATGAGAGAATGATCTTGTTATAACAATTTACTCCACGTGGTGCATGAGTCCCACGCGCACTGATCCATGCATCTCCCAAATCACGCATTGTAGTGACATCACCCTCGGCTCACACACCTTGGCTGAGGCCGAGGCTGGTCTTCATGATGGTCTGGATCTCGAGTTCAAGAGCAAGGAAAGTGTCAACCGAAGTAGGGTAGGCCAAATGATTTGGGCATGTAGTCAAGCTGAGGCTTAATGTCAGTCGAGGGATTGAGTTGGACTATGTCCAACATATCGATCTGATGATTATGGGGTCAGCTAGGCCTACCCCTCTCTTTGGTACGACCCTCTGAACTAGGTAAAGCTCTACTGCTCCCTCATCTAGGTCTGAAAGCACCGTCGTCCTAGACGAGGGTATATTTAGGCATATCATATACTATCTAGATATTATAAGCTGAGACGTCTAAAAATCATGTAGCTTCCACAGTTACTGCAACAGTAATAATGGATTTATCCCTGAGGTCCCCGCTGCTGCTGCTACTGCACAACTGGGGATTTAAAAAGAAAAATAAGGAAAAACAAAAACACATACAATGGAGCACTCATAGACATACTTTCAAGAGTCACAACCATACCACATCGTACCCACCCGATATCCTAACCAATACCTATCCTCACACATGGATAATGGAGATACAACAGTCCTATGACCCGGGGAATAAATTCGGCACCTGCTGGTCAATGCCAAGGTGGACTGCCCACTATGCGTAACCTCCTACGACAGCACTACTGTGTACGTATGTTTAATAAAAACAAGTAGCAGACACACACACACACACACACACATATATATATATATATATACATGTCTCTCTAATATGTATATATATGAAGCACCAAACTCGTACGCATATCCCACAGCACACGATTAACCCAAGCCCAAAGTTCGAACCAACTTCTCAATTAATTATTTAAATGGTAACTCACTTGAATTCCCGATTCTCCTCACTCGAATCCATATAATCGTTGGCATATCACATGTACCAAACTCTGGGGAGCATACTCCAGTAATCCAAAGTACCCTGGAAGCCCTTGTCATCATTCCCCAAACCCTGACGGGTCAAAATAACACACCAACAAAAATTGGATAGGCCAGTAAACTGAACCAGTTCGGTTGAGTGAACTGGTTCGCTCACACAGTGAATTGGTTCGATTTGATGGGTTTCCTGTCATCTTCTTCCTCGTGTTTTTCTCTTTCAAACCCTCCAACGGAGGTCCTAATTCACCCAAAATATAAAATTGACCTTTAATATCATTATACTAATGTTCCAAAAGCATTAAAATATATAATAAACCATGAATCCTATATCAAACACCTAGGCTTATACATCAAACATTAATCCCATTCAATTTAAAAATCTCCCCAAATTTATTTTCATTAGTTAAACCTTCCTATTAAAGTACTATATGCTCATCAATATAAATCTAGAATAAATTTTGACCTTCTAATATGATTGATACCAACTAATAATCAATTTAAATCAAGACCCCTTATAATTTATAACTCTACATCAATCAAAGTTTCGATCTTTATAACTTTAAATCCATTATTTTTATATCCCTCATCATGAAAGTGATTAACTAAGATAATTGCAACTTAAAGCAAGTAACTACTAGCCTTTGTGGAGTTAATCTGACATTCTTTACGTTTGATAATGGGTTGAATCCGGAGATACCCTCTCCCTTAATCTCATTTGTGCAGAATATCAAAGGTGGGATGTCGTCCACTTTCCCTACCTTTTTAATAAACCCTTAATTCACCCTAATCCAGTTTCTCCACTTGCCCTGGAGTGTAAAAAGACCCTCCTACCCTTATGCGGGTCATGTTGTGTCTAAAAGTCTCCAGAACCCAATCATAATACCCGAGCAACTATTATGGAGTATTTTGACCCTTCTGGGATCATCGATGCACTTCAAAAGTTCATTTGAGACACTCAACTCCAAATATGTTAACATCTCATTAATCGGGCAGGTGGTCCGACATGTGCGGTACCAAATGCGTTGTCCATAAATATACTGATTCGCTGATGTAACATGCTCAAGACATATAATAATAAATCTCCGCTTTCACTCATACGTGACATATGATAAGTTACATATCTATTTACTCATCACATGCAAGTAAATATTAATAATATTAATAAATATTAATCCTTTATCTCTCTAATTAACATTTATCGAAATCTAATTTAAATTCTCCAAATTAAATTAATAGTTATAAGCACACGAAATTAATTAATAATAAAAGCTCAGGGTATTACATCACATAGGATGTAAGCTTGAGTAAATTTATAGATGGTATTGGACATTAGACCCAATTCCATTAAGACATTCGTTGAAGCGTTGGATACTACAAAAACCATTATTTGAAACGGACACACGGGCGTGTTTATGCTTGTGAAGTTTAAAGCAAGAACTGAGGAACTGTATATCAATTTTCATCATGTGACATATGATTGTATTCGTATTTTTATGTGTTGTGGGTTTATAATTTTATGAAAAATTAAATTGGAACAAAAAATAAAATATATATACCTGATGCTCTCTAAAATCATGGTTAAGAAAATGTTCCTTAAATTCAATATTAACTTTTTTCTATGCTAGTTATTGGTGTATTTGAGCTCTATATTTTTAAGATTTCCCATATTACGGTATTATATGGCAAGAGACAGTGTTTTACTTGTTTTGCAAAAGTTGACCAACCTGACATGACAAGAATAACCTAAACCTGGACGCCCAAAAATCAAAATGGAAATGCCTTTTACAAATCCTAAACTGCATCGCCTATTATACGTGTGTAACTTTATGTATTTAGTTTTGTATATATCTAAAATAATGTACAAGTGCACCACCATGTTTATGAATTTTATGATTACTAATTGTAACACCCCACGACTTTGGAGACTGAGAAATTAAATTTTTGGGAAGATAAAATTTAATTAAATTGGAGAATTTTAAATTTGGGAATTTAAGTCCAAAAATAGAGGATGTTTTAAAGTATTCCGGATAATGATTTTGAGTGTGCCATCGATCCCGGAAGGGTCGAGATAGTCAAAATGACTGTCATTGGGTCTTATTTCGGCTCCGGAATGTTTTTAAGTTATTTTGACTTGAATTGGAGTAAACGAGTCATTTAAAGTGTGTATTAACATTTAAAATTGGGTTTATTGTTTTAAGGGATTTAAGGCTTACGAATCAAGCCTCTCTCATTTTGAGAGAAAGAGAGAAAAGCCCTAGAGAGAGAAGAAGAAAGAAAGAAGAAGGAAAGGAAGAGAGAGAGGAAGAAAAGCTTGGGATTTCCGGCCCAACCGCGTCAACAAGGACGATCCAACCTCTACAAATCTGAGGCAAGTGTTTAATCTTGCTAAATAGCTATTTGTGTATTTCATTTCATAATTTGTGGGGTAAAGAAATGGATTTTTGGGTATAAATACCAAAACCTAGATTTTTAGGTTTAATCTTGAAATCAATGGTAAATAGGGATTTAATGGATTAGAAGTGGTTGGGATCAACTTTGGGTTGACTTATGGGGTTAAAATCATAAATTGATGAAGGTTTAATTGTTAGAAATGAAAATTTAGGGTTTAGAATTCGTGGGTTTTGATGAAGAAGAAGAACCCTTCAAAAATTGCAGGTCCGAATCGATTCTCCCCCTCAAGCGAATAGATTCGGTTTGGTGAGATTGGCAGGTTTGCATTGACCGAATCGATTCGGACCCAAGCCGAATCGATTTGGCCTATTTCAGAAGCCCAGGTCTTTGGGCCCGAATCGATTTGCCTTGGAGGCCGAATCGATTCGCTAGACCGAATCGATTCGGAATAGGACCGAATCGATTCGAAAACAGGGCATTTTGAGGTATTTTCTCCATAGTGAATTCAAACCCTTTTTGGTTGGGTTTATTGATTTGGGGCCTTCTCTTATGATGAAAGAGATATGTTCTTGGAGACACATAAGGGGTTTCTCACACATTAGAATTTTGGGGACTCCTTAGGGTAATTTGGGAGAAATGTATCCATGTATGTATTTGGAGTTATGTATAGAGATTTTGGGGAAACCCTTTGGGATTGAGAATCCAAATTGTAGATTAAAAGTAGGTGTAGATGTGATGTGAGGCTAAGAACTCTTAGAGAGGTCTCAAACTAGGGTATTCACAAAAGTGATTGAACCATAGTCGAAATCGAGGGAAATGAGATTATTTGATGATTGAAAGAATGAGCTTGAGGCTTATAGACTATTAGTCATATGTATACCGATAGTCAAAACGATTACTAGATTCTTTAATGTACTCTCAGATATATATGAAATGCGTAGTGATGGATTCCTACGCAAACTCTTGGGTGATAGCCCTAATGTTAGATATATATAGGTATAGATATATACACATGGTTTTTGGGAGACTATTCATCATAGGAAAATGATCGAATATGTTTCAAGTATGGAATTATATTCACATATCAAGGTAAATTTAATGGAAATTGTGGTGACGGCTTGTGTATTGAGTATTATGTATACTTATAACCGAGTTTATATATCTTGTACATATGAACGATACTTAGTTTATATATATAGATATAAGGATATGTGAATATGTGTTGATATATATATATATCTGTATGTATATAGATATATGGATATCTTTATGTTGTGGACATACATGGTGTGGTTATTTAAACCGTATACGATGGTTTATTATTTGATCATATGATTGGATCATATGGATTTTATATATTATGCATGTAAACGATATATATACTTAATTGGTTAAGCATACCCCGCTCATGCTATCATTGGGAAGTTGCGCGCGTAGTGGGTGAGCATCCTGGCTAGAAAAGCAGGGTGTGGATATTCCCCAGGTCATAGTCGTCCCGTGTGTTACCATATGATATATATATTTATTTTGGGATGAGACGTGATGGGTATGTTTCGTCTCATTGCCGGTTTGGAGCTATGACCGCTTCCCGGGACGTCGTGTGCGTGAGTTTACCACGAGATGGGTGTCGTTTAGTCCCACCATGGTGGCCCCAGTTTTGCTACGTGAGTCGGGCACTGGGAAGATGATAGCATTGATGCAGTTTATCGACGATATATATAGCCGGGTATATTATGTGCATGGCCTTGTACATCATATGTAGTATGTACACTTGGCTATTGGATTGATGATGATATATATACGGTTAGAAATAAATACCTATATATATATATATACATATATATATATATATATATATATATCCTATAGACGAAAGGATATGGACTTTTATGAAGTACATCTTAGATGATTATGGTGTACTAGATTGATGGGGGTTGATGTATCGCACATAAGGTATTATTCGGTTACATCATCCCAAGGATATTATTGGAGGTTCTTTTATTTTATTTTATTTATTTTCTTTTTTCTTTTCTTCTTTCTTTCTTTAGTAGTTATAGTTAGTAATAATGGTAGTATTAACTTGTATGTTGAGGATTATGGATCTCTAGGATCGACATTGCCCAGGAGTAGTGTAACGAGGTGGTTCCTTGTTTGGATTTCGCTTTGCGAGACACCTCACGCACGAAAGCAGTGCCATGTCGAGATTTGAGAGAAGTAATTCCATAGGTGGCATCTCGGATCTCTGGTCTTGACCTTGTCAGGAGTAGTGTAACGGGGCGGTTCCTTGTTTGGATTTCGCTTTGCGAGACTCCCCACGCACGAAACGTAGTACAATTTTGGGATTAGAGAGAAGTCTTGCCAATATTCCATGTGCATGTTATTAAGTATATTAATTCTTACGTTTTTAGCCTATATAGGTATATGTATATATATATATATATATATATATATATATATATATATGTATATGTATAGGGGTAATGTTTTAAGAATTATGATGATTATAATTCATAAGATTATTAATCGGAAATTCATTAAGCCTAGTATGGCATAAATTGTTGTAATCATAATCTAATAGGATTTGAAATGGGTGGATCCTTAGATTATGGCGGGAAGGTAGCTCTCGTGGATATAGGCTAGGCCTGATAAGTTAGGTTGTCCTAAAATCAATGGGGGTAATTTAACTCAAACTTGAGGACGCGATTAGGTGCGCGCCTTTAAATGAGAGGTGAGTTGGGGTTTCACGAGAGTGCGGTCTCACTTTAATTATGAAAGAAAATGCACCGGTATTTATTATGCACGGTTAACACACTTGCTAAATATTTTACACATTCGGGGCTCTGACCCGTTTACCTTTCTCTCCTCCTTGTATATATATATGTGTTACCACAGGTATCCTACCGCATGGATGCCGGATGACCTTCTATCCTGAGTCTTGGGAGCCGTGACAGGTGCGGACTGTTGCGAGATGTTTCATGTAGCCGCTTCCTACTTCTTTAAAATTCTAGGTAGGATTCATGTTGTATATCGGGTTTATACCCAAGGGATATTTACATACATGTTTATATTTATTCCATTCAGTTATTGTATTGGCTGTGATCCGACAGCTTATTCGGGTCTACTTTTTGTAGTACATTCGGTTGTATTTAATTGGTTCATTTTATTTCTAGCATTTTATTTATTATAGTTCTTTCCTGTATCTTTCCTATTCATTAGTAGTTTTATAGTGTTGGGTTGTTGTATGTTGCAAGTTTTAAATTTTTATAACATCTCGCTTATATGATTTCGGGTAGTTAGTCCTATATTATATAGTACCGTTAGTTGATGTTGAGACTGGACCATCTGGAATTCCTGATTTAATATAGTATAGGGTTGGCCACCCGTTATTATTTTAGGCGGGTTGTTACACTAATGGAGACAATCTAACTTTAAATATATTTATCTAAATGTATTTCTTATTGAATATATATTTCTCTACAATTTTTTTGCTAAAATGTATAACACAGTCGGTTTAGTATTTTTGTAACTAAACCCTAACCCATTACGAACCCGAATGGGTTCAATACCCTCATCCCCAAATCTTGAAATATCATTCACAAATTTTCCCAATTAGGGGAGCCTTGGAGGAGAAACCCCATTAAGTCTCTAAAACTTTTCCATCTTAGTAAAAAAACTCTTTATTTTAAATATGTTCTCTGCTTTTTTAAAAACTTACAGTCCTTATTAAAAGAACTCTATAGCATAAAACCTAAAATCGTAAAATAATAATGGGGATACTGAGGGCCCATTTGGTTATGTGTATAAACATTGTTTGCTGTAAAATCTTACAAGCTGTAAAATACATAAAGACAACATTAAAGTGATGGAAGCATTAGGTTGTCACTAATATATCTTTACATTGAGGATGGCAATAATAAGCACCTCCTTATCATTTGGACATCAATATTGGTCATTTAACACCCCAGGAGGTCCTAATGAAAAATATTGTTAAATTATAGATTTTTTTATATAAAAAATACCATTTAGATTGAGCATAAATTTGTGGAAGCATAAATACATAAATCAACGGAATAAATGTCCCAATTTTATTAATTCTCATATGTCTATTTACAAAACAGCTTACAATAAACAAAGCGGCACATTTAAATTTTGAAAATAAATATCTAGAACCTTTAATGATGATCCTAATCTCAACGATGCCATACATATCATCTTGCATCAAAACTAAAATATAATAAACTATAGGGGGAGAGCGGGAAACTCAGTAGCTTGTATAAATGCTCCAAGTGTAACTACACATACTCGTGTGTGCATACATCATATAAAAGAGTGCATGCAATATGAACACTCAAAATAAAATCCCAATAATATAATCATAACCTAGGATCTTATAGCGGGCACTACACGACCCAAGACCCAATATCAAAATTCCCTCCGCACTTCCCACGGTACATTATGGACTACGGTCCACTATCTTGTCAATTATTCTCAAAAAAATCCAATGGCCCCCAAAAATAAATAACATAACTCGGGTACACGACCCATCATAACCTGGCATCACCTCCATTAAATATTGGCATCACCGCCATAATAACACTTGGCATACTCGCCAATCGAGTTTTATGGCCTAGTATTTAGATAATAAATAAAAACGTAGTCGACAGCACACCCCGTCCAACTAGTAGTTTGGCTAACGATTGTTTATGCATCCTCCAATAATAATAATAATCATAATATGATTCTTTCAATTAAAGTAAATTTCAGATTCAATTTCTATAAATCAAGTATACATGTTTTCTACCCAATTTCTATAATCCAAAATTCTCGTAAAATCAACTAGTTTTGTTACCCCAAACTACACAGCATGAAAATAATACATACAAAATGGGTGCAACAACGAACATAGTATATGAGCATATAATACATATGAATGCAACACATATCATGAATATAACTATACAATCGAAGTTGAATAGGTGTAGTACACTAAAGTAATCACGAGATGAGGAAACTACCTCAAGAGAGTCAAAATCTACCATTGTAGGCATGTTTTAAATTTATAGAAAAATCACCACCAAACATTATTGGAATTGACAATCCTAATTCAGATTTAGATTTTACATAAAAAATTAGGCCAAATATGTTTTTTAGTTTTTCTCAAATCTCATTCGAAGGCACTCAAAAAGAAGATCTAAAACCCTTCAAACTAACTCTTCACATTTCACTCGTTTTCGCCTCTTTAGATTTCATTTTTGACTTTTCTATTTGAGTTTTATTTCCTTATAATTATCCATAATATTCCTTATATAGCCCCTCTCTCGCACACTAGGTTGGAGCCTAAGTTATCACACATTACTATATTGCCATTTAATTCAAAATTATCTACTTTACATTATAAAATGTTCAAAAATCATTTTTATTTTAAATAAAATATTCTGATTAATTAAATAATAATATTATTGAAATTTTATATATTATTCATCAACAATCCATCAAAATAACGAGATATTACATTCTTCCCCCCACAAAAGGAATTTCGTCCTTGAAATTCATTAAAATTTTCTTTCATTGAATTAAAATAAAACGTTCGACATCACCCAAATAAGATAGAACATAAATAAAATATCTCTCAATGAAAAACATAACGAACTAATAACCTAAAGCTCGAGAATACAAATACCGTATGCGCTGGTACCATTTCGTAACACCCCAGGAGGTGCTACTGAAAAATATTGATAAATTAAAGAATTTTTAATTAATAAAATACAATTTAGATCGAGCATAAATTTGCAGAAGCATAAATACATAAATCAAATGTAACACCCCGTGCATTCTGGCATCAGCCGCCAACAAAATACCCTGAACGTTACTAAATTAAATATCATTCTCAACATGTGATAGATATATGAGGCATTTAAAAAAAATTCACAAGATAATAATCAAATTTATCCAACAAATATAACCATTCATGCAATATTAAAATCCATCACCATGCTAATCTCCAAAATAAATCCAACTCCGAATAAATATAACTCAAATGAAATCATCCAGCGATAAATATCTGACAGAAACCATAAACAACTGTGAAAACGATTGGCCCATCAAATTATCTCATAATAAAAATGACAGAAAGGAAAGTAAATCTAATCTACTAAAATAGATAAATAAATCTCCAACTGCACTCCCAAAAATATCTCCAATAACTCCTATGCAGCTACTTCAGCGCTATACCTGAAATGTTAATCAATGCAATGGGTCAGAGCCTATCACATGAATAGTATTTACTCCTCCCAATTAGGGTCTATAAACCTAGACAATAGCATTATACATGATAAACATCAAACTAGAATATTTTAAATTAAGCGAGATACATTAGCATACGAGTAAAAATAAACTACCACTATTTATCCACATACTAATTCACCCCAATATTCAATTCCAAATTATTTCATTTCAATCCATTAAGTTAAACCTTAGCTCTTATTCTTATTTACTTTAATTATCCAATTAGTTTTATTCATGCGACACCATTATGGCCAGTTGACCCCTTATCGGTCCTAAACATACTCTTGGCGTGCTTAAAGTTCTACAAATCACACCCATTCCCCTCACTATAGTCAATCAACCCTATTTCTATCAGCTATGCACATACTCGTGAGATTCCATGCACAATATGTCACTATAGCCAGACGACCCGTACTATGTCAGCCCCGCACATACTCGCGACGCCAACACACACCCACGCCGCTATAACTAGTCGACCCGTATTCAGTCAGCCTTTCACATACTCGCATCGCAAATTCATTTTTAATACCCGTTTATTATCTTAGGCATTAATTCTCAATTTTCTCAAGTTCTCATTATTTTCTATTAGCCCCACCCTTTTATCGAGCATAATTTCCTCAAACTACCCCTAATCCCATACCTAGAGGTCTCCACAATGCAATCGTATCCTAGCCTAACATTTAGAAAGAATACCTACCACTAGCTACTACCTATGCTTATGATCCAACGAAAACAACGTACAAATCAGCCCCATCCTGAAATCATCCATCCGTGAAAATACTCACTATCTAGTCTCATGCCTATAAAGCATTAACAATAACTAAGGCCTACCTATTAGTCACATACCTAGAAAGCAACCTAAAAATAAAGTGAGAGCAATAACTACCCCAACAATCCCATCATCGCCGCAGTGTCAATTATTATTGTAATTCACAAATCACATATGGCATATTTTAAACTTATCACAACAATTCTTTAAATTAATCGCAAGATTACTATTTATCCCAATTATGTCCATTTAATTCTAACATTAATTAAGACAATTCATTTTCTCATCAATTTATCGGATTTCTATTCACATGCATATTTTTTGGAGCCTACAACAATAAATATCTAGTTTACAAAATGCACAAAATTTACGTGATTTTATATATCGAAATCAATTTATAACATCCCTACACTTTATTCTACATGAAAACATCATAATTACTAATGGAATCCCAACCTCTAACCTAAGCATGCAAGGGTTTCGAGTCTAAATCGTATTTGAGATTTGAATAAAAACAGTTCCAAATTTAGTTTCACTTTCCCTAATTACTCTTTATAATTTATTTTAATAAAATAACAAGTATTAGTGTTTAGACAACATTTAAAACGCGTAATACCAAAGGGAAATAATAGAAGTATTCACGCCTATAAAAATATTTTGAAGAATCTGATTGGATGGTCGCGCTCCTCTCGAGAAAACAGTGAAAACACATTTTTGAATGATCTTGAGAAAACCCGGTTTAGCTCTCCGAATCTTGGGTTGAAAGTTGTGTTCAATAGAGTTTAGGTTTTGTAGATGACATAGAATGAAATCATGGGAGGCTAGTAATTTTTGAGATGGCTAAAACGTGTTTTAAAAGTCCTAAACCCGTCACTTTATGTTTATATACCAAAAAGAATTTGAGTCTTAATCAAACACAAACACTCAAAACTTCATTACGGACGATCGGACCGTTGAAATTGGCTGAAATTAGCTAAATGAGTGTATATAAAACAAAATTTCAACAATTCATAAATGGGTATACCTACTACCAACAGTATAAAGATGCAATATGAGTATACCTACCAATAATTTATATGTACAAACAGTAGCTAAAAGGGAATACCTTGGTAACTTCCATACACAAAGAGAATGAGATAGATAACCTTATCCATACATAGAGAGAGAGAGAGGGAGAGAGAAAGTTAACCTTATCCGAAGAATGAGAGAGGGAGAGAGAGAGATAGAGACGATTGGGTTGGGGTTGATTGGGAACATAAGAGGAGAAGAGAGTGGCACAGAGAGGGAGAAGAGGAAGGAAGCAGTCATAATGTTGGTTTTGGTTTAGGTTTAGTTCGTGTGATGTAGTATAACTTATGGGTATATATCAATGGTTGAGTTGTTTTTAAATGGAGGGACTGGATTAAACGAGTAATTATTAAATTATATATATAAATGGAAGTAAAAATGTATTAAAATAAATAGAAATATTATTATTTTGAAAAATATTTTGGATAAATCGGATCAGCGTGATATTGGAAAATTCAGATCATAAATTTGGAAATTCGGAATTCATATATGATTTCCAATTCCATTCCAATTTTTTTCCAAAATTCGAAATCGAAAAATTCAAAAATCGGTAATTTTAAATGGTCCCATGATCGAAAAAATTCGGATCGAAAAATGGAAAATTCAGAAGTTCTGATATAATTAACACCCCTAGCACCAATTGTTATATTGAAAATGAATATTGATGACACTTTCAAACAACCTCTAAATAGATGGCACCGATTATCATTAATATTAGGTCCTTGAATTCAAATTTTTCGGCAATTGGGATTCACAATGCAATTGTGATATGAATGTTCAATGAGCTTTAAAATCCAGTTACTAAAGAACCAGCATGCCCTGTATGCTTAATTTGTTATTCAATTTTTTTGCTGCTATAGTAAATGATTCTATTATTGGGGTTTATTTTGGGTAATCTACATACATATGATTCTCTCTCGAATGTAACACATAGCACTGAAATGAAAATAGATTACACAAGATTAATATTTAGTGGGACATTAGAATTAGACCAATTTCAAGTATATTAAAAGTTATTTTGTAAGTTGAAAATGGCCTTTGGAAATCCCAATCCATGCACAGTATGTTTTGGGTTCTTTAACTAACCTATAGATCTCATAAATGAGACATGACACAATGCGAACCGACACAAAGTTATTGATTAATTTGTGAACCACTAACAATTTTGAATTATATCATTTTTAACCCAATACAACAACATAGTTAATGGGCCAGGTTCACTGTTGGCCTACTTCAACCATTAACAAAGGTTAAGATCCATTAAAAGTAAACAAGAAATATGGTTGTACTTTGTACAGAGTTTGTGTAGTAATGTTAATTTAGTGTTAATTTGCTAAATGAGTGCTTTAATAATGTTAATAAAGTAATGAGTCTAATTGAGTTTGTTAATGAGTAATGTGTCAACTCGTATACGATTTGAAATGATTCCTAATCTTAATGGATAATAATGGATATACACGACATGTTAAGATAAATGGTTGGGTTTGGATATGATATTTTCAAATGATAAAATTATCACCCGTTAGTAACCTATTTCTTTGACATGACAAGTCAATGGCTGCCCTGGACATTTTGACTTTGACCTTATTTATATTTTAGTTAATTTTATTTTTTTTCTTTTATTATTTTTCAATAGAAAAATAATTAAAAAAAAAACTTTGGATTTGGTCTTGGAGTGTTTGTTTAAGATGAAAATTGCCTACACGATCATGAGAAACTTAATTCTCTTGGGTAAACTTATATTCCCTTGTCATAATTTGAAGTTTGTCCATTTTAAAATACATTATTCTAATACAAACACAAAAATTAAATTTTATTTAACCATTACAATCTTTTGGCCATTTTTATTTTCTTCTTTATTTTTCTAATGAATTATTAATTATTTGAGGTTGTTCTAATACTCTATATGACTCTATATCGAGTGGAAAACATAATTCTCCCCTATATCAATAATCCTTCATACTACCAATTCTCAAGTTTGCTTTATTTTGTTTCTTAATTTTAGTTTAAACTTTTTACAAATTACCCATGAAGACTCTTCTGTAGTGATACCAGATGTCTTTTAAAAACAACATAGTTTGAGTATACTATCAATTAAGAATTGTAATAATCCAATAATAATTCAAACCAGCATGTAGGCACACGATGCACAGTCAAATTTATCTAATCTTGTTGTAGATTGTTTCCCAAAATATATTGTATCCAGGAAATGAGATTGAATATTAAATGAAAAAATGGATTGCACATCGAGTTGTACTCATGGTAACTTGGTTAGAGTCTGTCCCTTCATGAGAAGAGTCTAAAAATGGGAGTGGTCGTGCTGCAATTATACCTTGTTACTTTGATACCATGAAGAAAATACTCACGATATACTTTCTCTCTGTAAGATTCGCTCACTATTTCTTATTCAATATCAAATCTGGTGGTACAGAGCGGTCACAATGTTAACATATGCTGTGAGTGATAAAAAAAACTGTCAGAAATCATATAGCAAGCATAAAATGAGATCATAACTTTGCTTCTTTGTTTCATCAGGCATCCAATAATTATTACACCATGCTATAAACTCAATAACACTTATGAGTTGGAGGATAAGAAAAATCATGCACCATGCAAGTCAAAACTGAATACAATTTTATAGAAATACAAACTTTCGTTAGAATATAAAAATGAAATTACCTTGCACCAACACAAGCCAGTTCATCTACAGTAAGATAGTAATAATCTTTTAGTTAAGGAATCAAACTATTTTAATAAATGAAAGTCATGAATCTATAGAAGCATGCTGCAATATCATCGCACATGATCACCGAAACTAACCCGAGACGATTTCATACCTGATTAAATCAAACCCGTTTGTTGACGTGTGAAAGTCCACAAAGTTGTAATAAATAAAAGTCATGAATCTATAGATCCATGCTGTAAAGTCGTCGCACAAGATCACTGAAACCAACCCGAGATTATTTCTTACCTGATTAAATCAATCCCATTTGTTGGCATGTGAAAGTCCACAAACAAAAGCCAAGATCTGCAAACAAGCCCAATTGTTGAATCAAAGACCTGGAGAGAAGGAATGGGGGGTCCATTAGACCCAAAAGGAGAGAGAAAATTGATAAACAGTAAATACTATTAAAAAGGGCAGACGTAGAGAGGAGATTTTGTATAGAGTCGTCGTCTGCCTCTTTAGTTCACCTAGACTGCACTTTGCCTCCAGTTGTATAATTGTGTATAGGAATCTCAACCGTGGTAAAAAATGAATTCTAGGCTAGCTAATCTTTGAAATTATTGCCACATGGCAGGCCTAAACTCTTTCGGCCTATAATTTTATATATTACATAGATTTTACTAACCACATTTTATCCAACATGTACCATTGTATATGTATTTTCATCATTTCATTGAGAGTTTATTTCAAATGATCCACCTCAACAATGAAGAAAAGCCCCAAATTCAAATTATAATACAAATAGGAATTTATTTGAAAATTATACAATTAGGAATATTACTATTATATAAGTTCATGCTATCATCAATTAAAAAAAGAGGACTGTATCTACTAAATTTGTACCAGAATACAACACAACAATATATTGATGTTGAAGAATTAGTTAATAGATATCAACAACTCTTTATGAGCCCTGCGAGGTGTCTTAGTTCTAAGGGCGGAGCCAGAATGACTCGAAGGGGTGGGCAAACAAGGAAAAGTCCATAAAAATTAAATGAAAAAAAATAAAATGAAAAACGGGGAGGTCCTTATGTGTGTTTCAAATCAACCCAATTTTCCCAAAAAATTATCCAGCTTTTAATTAGCACCAAACCAAGTTGTGAAAACCCAATTCTTACTTTAAACCAATTTTATCTTGATTAATCCTAAACATGCATCTAGTAATTAAAGAAAGTAAAGAATACTCACAACGCCGGATGTACGAGGAAAAAACCTAAAATGAAAATACAACCTCGGATGGCCCAAGCCAGACAATCACTATGAACAAAGGTTTTACAAAGACTAATTAGCCTTACTCAATGACTCGATCCCCACGGGTCTTGACGCTCCTTCTGACCTTCTATCGTTCTTCAATAGTACCCACACAGAAATTTCGTCTTCCACGATACCTGTCCTCAACACACGCGTCCACGTATGTCTCGGTGTCCACCGAATGGCTTTGGTTCATCTATGATGTCGAACAAGAAGTCCTTCTCTTTTCTTCACCACAAAACCCAGATGTTCAATGGCAGAACAAACCTTCTTGGTGCCGCAAGATCACGTAAGAATATAAGAATGATAACTCGGATCTTTGTAAATTCTAAGGATGTGCTTAAGCTTTTTAAACCTTAGAAAACATGTGCAAAACTCATACTGGATCGTATTCTATTTTTTCCAAAATGCACGCCCCAAAACTCTGATGAAAGCATGCTTTAAATAAGATTTAAATGTCGCCTCGAAAAGCATGTCGCTCGAACGATAATGCCACGTTGTTCGCACAACATAAGGATCTCGTTCGAACGAGAGCGTATGTCGTTTAAACGACAGCGCATAAGTTTGACTTTTTGACTTTCGGATTAAAACATCTCTTTTACAAGAGATCCAAATTAGTCAAACTCTATTTCGAGCTTATCAGAATAAAACGTAGTGTAAACCTTTAAAACACTTTTTAAAACATTTTAAAATATTTTTCTTTATAAAAATACATCGTTATCTTTTATAAAAATAATTCTGAGCACCATTAAATATACGCATTCAAACCTGAGTGATATCGGAATGCAATTAATTTGAAGACGAATGAACTTGCACCAATTAAACTTCGACATGATTAAATCTTTGAAGCTTTGCCACAACGTCTTCAATTTCTTCAATACATCATAGACTAAGTGGGATCGTGACACAAAATAGAACCTCCCTATGTCATATTATAAACACAGTTTTGTTCGCGAAATTAAGTCAAAATAATACAGGGACTCAATTGGAAATTTATGTCCTTACAAATCTTCCCCTTTGACTATTCTGGGACAAAACTAAACCAGTGAAAAGCTTAAGTCGGGCCGTATGACGCCTAAATCCCATCCCATAAACCCAAAATCAAAAAATACAAGACACGGACTAGAATGTAGCACCGGCAAGCATGAATTGTCTCAATGTGATGTAGTCAACAAATCTCGAATCGCTGAAGCATACCTACACACATGAAATAGACAAACAACTACCCAGTGAATTATGGAAGAATAAATGATACCAATTTATATTTTCAATAAGAACAAATCATTTGAAAAAAGTGAGCAATTATTTGATACCAATTTGAAACAAATATAATCAAACAATATGTAAATTCAGATATCAATAAAAACGCTCAACAAATCTCCCCCTACATCACATACATCTCTCCCCCTTTTGGCTCAAATAGACAATCCGGTGAAAAGATAAACCACTCAACAAGTATCTAGCATGAGAATATACCAATCTGAATCAATGTGAAATTGTTAGATAATCATGAAACAACCAGCTAAATATGAGCAAGTAATGACAAAGCAGTAGCAACTAAACAAATGAATAACACAAAGAATATAGCAATCTAATCAGGTGTGATAAATGGACTGTATGTAAATTTTCAATTTTGAACCAATTAAAACCTGCATATAAACCAGTCAATACAGAAATAGTTCCAGCAGTACCAAAAAAATCACCAAAATAAACCAGTGGACTGCAAACCAATCAGAATCAAGAATTCAGCATGTCGTTCAAACGAGCCAGGGACGTCGCTCAAACGAGATGAGGACGTCGCCCGAACGAAGTACAACTGTCATTCGCGCGACATGGAGATGTCGTTTGAACGACTTCTCTCAACTTGCCAAATTTTCATATTTTCCCAGAAATATCTTATATTTTTGCCCAGTGAAAAAATTTTCAGAAAAAATCAGTGGAAGGGCCTGACAGCAGCAAAACAGTGTTAAAACAGTAGGCTTTTAACACTAAACGCAAAAACTCATGAAAACTAACAATGCGAGTTACATGCAAACATAGTATCGATGTGCTCAAACATGGATATGGAATGAATGGGCGTGAAACTACAACAAATAAGTCACAATTTCAACACATAGAAATGATCAAGAAGCTCTAATTGATAGAGATAAATCATCAAAATTTATTATAGCCATATGACAATTAAAGTGTGAGCTTAATCAACTAAACATACTACATGCACACAAATCCAGAATTTTGACGATTCTACAAACAATAGCATCAAATTGTAATGTTTCAACATTAGGATTAGTTGTGCAAACCCGTTTAAATTTTTAATCCATCCAAACTCCCTCAATAATATCATATTTTCTTTGGAATGAACTAAAAAAATTTGGCCCTTTAGCATATTGCATTTTCTTTTGGGCTCTTTTAAACGGTGGCTTTCACGATGAGATAATTTTGAACTCTCGTAGCCATTTCCCATGAATCACTCATCATTTTTAATTAGATAACAATTCAAATCCTCACGGTAAACGGTTCTTACATGCACACTTCTCCTTACGTCTACTTATGCATAGATGACAAGATTGAGATAAGAACGTCTCACCAAATTCAAATATCTAAGAGAAGTTAAACATCCATACAAACTCGTGCATGTGTGCAATGTTGGCATATATACAAAGTCGAATCAAAATGCATATCAACTTCGAAACAACCCCATATACATAATTTTTAAGATCATTCTAAGCATCGACGATAATGACCAAATGTCCTAGCCACCTGGATATGAAATGATGGGGGGGGGGGGTCCAAGCACACCAATATGCCACATTAAACATGTAAACTCAAAAATAAAAATCAAAAATATTTTTGGCTTTTCAAACAAATTTTGACTCAAATAAAAGAAAAATCTTTTTGGTTTTTCAAAAATTTTCTCAAAAACAAAATCTTTTTGTATTTTTCAATATGACTTAAACAAATGAAAAATGAAATACAAAGAGATAAACATGTCATTATACTAGCAATGAATAAATCATGAAGCAAACTAGCATATGACAAACATAGCAACGCTATCATCCTTTAGATTTAGCATGGGAAGAATCAAGTGCACCCAAATGAGAACCATGAAGTTTGATTCTTAAAACCACTAAATTCGATTTCCTAACTCAAGTAGGTGTAAAACGACGCATGGGGGTTTGGGGAACCGGGGAAACTTTATTCCTAAACTTCCTAGGAGCTTGTCTAAGGTCCTAAAAATAATGCCTAAGGTGACCTTTCCTACCACAAAACGTGCAAGTGTAGCTGCGGTGGGAATGATTACCTATATGTGGACCTTCTTCTAAACTTCCTAGTGTTTCTCACACATGCGGGGGGAAGGGGATTGGGAACAACTCTCTCATTAAAACCTATACCTCACCTATCTCCCTTAATTTGAACGGTGCCTAGGATCTTATCTAACTTTTCCGACCTAGCCTCCAAATCAAACTTGACTCTAGACGAGTCTCTCAATCTCTCCTCCAACTCATGAATCCTAGACTCGAGCAAATGCCTAGACTCCTCAAAATCTAAAATCTCCTTTTTCAAGGACTCCATCAAACCAAGGAGATTATCTCTCTCTTTCTCCACAAACTCTAGTTTCTCCATAAACTTCTTCTCTCGAGCCCTAAGATCCTCAATAAAACTATCATTATATTCTATGGCACGCTCATTCAACTTAGCTTGCAATTTTTCATTTGCCTTTTCACCTTAACCGTCTCGGCATACAACTCATTAAATGAAACTTGCAATTCTTTTACATCTATCTCCTCCTCGTCACTCTCTTCACCCTCACTAACACGGGATACACTAAAAACCTCCTCGAAAGTGTTATTCACATGACAATCTTCGTCACTCACATGACATGCCATAAACGCAACAAAGTTACGCTCAATGGGGGAACTCTCTCCCTCTTCCAGATCACTATCACTTGAGGTGGCATTATATGAAATAGGTTGCTTGCCCTCCTTCTTAAGTATAGTGGGACACTCCTTAACTTTGTGACCGTACCCTCACACCCAAAACACCTATCTGACTCATCTACCTTAGGCTTCTCAAACTTATCCTTAGAGTAGGAATCTTCTTTGTTGTTCTTGAATTTTTCAAATTTCTTGGCATCTTTCGATTGCTTTTGAAACTTAATAAATTTTTTAAACTTCTTTGCCAACAAAGCAACATCCTCAAAATCGGAATCCGAAACTTTAATTTCCTCCTTTCAGGTTTTCAAAGCAATACCCTTTTCTTGCTTAGGCACTTGCTTCGAGGTAAGCATGTCGATTTCATAGGTTTGTAAGTCACCTACAATCTTTTCTAGTTTCGTCGACTCTAACTTACCCAAGGAGTTTAAAATGGTCACTTTCGCATCAAACCTACTAGGCAACGACCTAAGGATTTTCTTAATGACACGGTTGTCGGGAATTTTCTCACCTAGGTTAAATGACTAGTTGACAATATTGGACAACCTAGCATAAAACTCATCAAAAGTCTCACTCTCTAACATCCTAATGGTCTCAAACTGTGTGGTGAGATTTTGAAGTTTTGATGCCCTAACCGTGCTAGTTCCCTCGTGAGTGAGTGCCAAAATATACCAAGCCTCTTTTGATGTTTCACAAGTCATAATTCTATTATATTCTTCCAGTGTGACATTTGAAGAAATAACGTGCAAACCCTTAGAATTATACTGTGACAGTATATGTTCAGTTTCGGTTCATCACTCGACAGGCTTTAAACTAGTGACCTCACCTATAATAGTGACAGTGGGTGTCCAACCTTTCTCAACTGCACGCTAAACACGCTCATCAATAGATTTTAATGCACTTTTCATTCTCATCTTCCAATAAGTGTAATTAGTGCCATCAAAAAGAGGAGTTCGAAAAAATTCATTATTTCCAAAATTCATCTTTGAAAACACACGGGATCACAAAACAAATAAATTATGTTTTCTAGCTTTGATACCAAATTGAAAAACGGGGTGGTCCTTATGTGTGTTTCTAATCAACCCAATTTTCACAAAACATTATCCAACTTTTAATTAGCACCAAACCAGGTTGTGAAAACCCAATTCTTACTTTAAACTAATTTTATCTTGATCAATCCTAAACATGCATCTAGTGATTAAAGAAAGTAAAGTAAAGAATACTCATAACGCCGGATGTACGAGGAAAAAACCCAAAACAGGAAAACAACCTCGAACGGCCCAAGCTAGATAATCACTATAAATAAAGGTTTTCCAAAGAAAGATTAGCCTTACTCAATGACTCGATACCCACGGGTCTTGACGCTCCTTCTGATCTTCTACCGTTCTTCAATTGTGCCCCCGCAGAAATTTCGTCTTTCACGATACCTGTCCACAACACACGATAATCGAATAGTTGAGATCATCACTACATTTACCGAAGAAGGTATATGAGGTTCGTTTTGTGTAATCAATTTTTTTAGGGGTATTTTAAAAGCTTTTCAAAACATAAAAAATATTTCCAAAATGTTTTTAATATATTTTTTTTTAAACTTCGCAAAGTCGTTAAAAAGACATTAAATGTCATTCGAATGAGTGCATACACCTCCCTTAGAACAGCTTCAAACGAATTTTGAATGAGATCAATTTTGGTCATTTTTGGCCCGCTCTGTTTTCGTGTTAGATAAGTGATTAGAAGTGGTTCGAACAAAATCAGGTGTTTCATTCGAACGAGTTTTCTTGTTTCGAACAAAATTATGTGCTTCGTTCGAATGAGATTATTATGTACTTCATTCAAACGAGATGTGCCTCGTTTGAATGAGATGAAGAAAAATTATTTTCTACCTGATTTCAAATATAATTTTTCAAGTCTATCTCTTGAAGATTTTTCTCCCTATATACAGAGATATGAACTTGCGATTTCTATCAAACCTTCTATAACACTTTTTGTGAACGACACTTTGTTTTTCAAATCCAAACCCCTTACATTTTTTGTGATCACTTTATCAAGTCTTTAAGAATACAATAAATGTGCATATCCCTATGGAGTTGATTTTTAACTGCTAAAGATGTGGAAGAAGTTTCTTAGAGTTGATCGGTAGACACCGAGACAAATGGAGCTTGCTAAGTGGGGCACTAATGGATTTTCATTGATTTCAATTAACAACTAGGAAGGAAGAGATAACAGTAATACTTAGTGGTGTCTAACTATGTAAGTCTTTTTGTGTCATTCTGTAATACCTAGTTGTAACAGTGATGATAAACAAAAGGTTTTTCCCGAAAGGAATTTTTTCCTCATATCTTTGTGTTGTGATTTATTTCTTTCATTTTAGATTCAATATTTTGCATGTTCAGTTTAACCTAATTAATCAAGATACAGTTGGACTAAAATTGAATTTGGCTTATGTGTGACCTAATCTACAATTTTTACATTTGACCATATAACTAGACCATCCCATAAACTCGTTTTACAAATTGGTATCAGAGCTTGTTTCTACAAGTTATTTAGATGAATCCTAATGGTTATATGGAGAATTCGTACAATAGGACACCTTTTATAGCACAAATTATGCCTATTATAAAGCCCGAATGAGGTCATCTCTAAAATTGATCGACGAGCGCATATGAGTTGCTATTGAAAGGGAGTGAACTCCTCCCATTGTCACTAGTGAAAATGTCATTAGTCTCAAGCTAGATGTAAATTGGACCGACAATGATTTTAGACCGAGTAATTTTAATCTCGGGGTTTAAATACTAATTTAGGTGCAGCCACACCTAGCGAATTTCATCATACCATTACGTGTACAACATCTAAAGAAGCTTGGGATATCCTACGCCTCACACACGAAGGAATCAATGACTTCAAAGATTCTAAGCTTCAAAACCTCACCACATTATTTCGAACAATATGCATCCTCGAAATAAATTTTTTTGATGAATTCAATGCTCATTTGTCTCATATTGTGAACACTAGTTTTAATTATGGCGAGTAAATTATGGAAACGAGTTATTAAGAAAATTTTGAGGTCACTCCCATCACATTTTAGTGGAGAAGTTACTGTCCTTGACTCTTTGGGAATTCTAGACACAATTAGGCTAGAAGAATTCGTAGGTGATCTTCAAACTTACGAGTTAGACATGTTCCCCAAAACCCAAAATAAAAAGAGAAAATGAGTAGCTTTAAAATCTAAATCAAAGAAAAAAGTGGTTTCTAACTCCTATTTTGATTTTGATCAAAATGATCTTGCCCTGTTTGCTAAAAAATACAAAAGGTTTCTCAAATTCAAAACCAAATTTCATCCAAAATGAAAAATAAATTCTTAATAAAAATAAAAATTTCAATGTGGGTAAGAATTTTTATGAGAATGATCAAAAGCAAGCCAGAGGTGAGTATCCTAAGAAAGATGAAACGGGGAAATATTATTTGTGCAAGGGAAAAGGTAACAAAACCTATGATATCCCACTACGCTTAAGGGATAAGGCAAAGGTAAAGCCGCCTATGATGACACTCAAAGCGATAGTGATGTGGAGTCGGCGGATTCCAAGGATGAATCACCGCATGGACGTAACTTCACTGCATTCATGGTTAGTCACGTTAACACTTCAAGTACGTCTCAAATTGATGAGGAAATTTCTAGATGTGATAATCTCGATAATGAGTCGAATCATTTCGGAGAGTTTGAGGGTGATGATTTGAGTGACGGAGAATGAGGTATTCAATATGTATACTCTAAACTTTACACTGAGTCATTAAAAAAATGAAAAATAAAAATTTGACTCTTAGTGTGTTTTCTTTAGAAAAGGAGTTGACAGTTTCCAGTGAGAGTGAGACCTCGGTAACAATCTCTTTGAGTAAGCAACTTATTTCGGTAGGAAAGGAGATGAACAACTTTACCAACAAAGTGACTAGTCTTACGAGAGTTCGTCAAACATCTTTGAAGACTCATGAGAAACTTGAAGCCCATATTTTTCAACTCCATAAAGATCTTGAACGTACCCGAGAGGTGAAAGCCACTTTAGAGGACACATTCAAGAAATGTGGAAAGATGTTCTTAGGTACTTCTTTAGGTTTTAATTAGAGGCATGGCATAGGTTACGGTGGTGCATCCTCTTTAAAAACAGTACCCGAATCGATTGCCAAGTTTGTGTTAAATCCCTACGGGTTTCGACCTAACCCACCAAGGAGAATGTATCCTAGGCGTTTCAACCAAGGTATACCCAAACAAATCTATGTTTGTACCCATTTCAAATCAACAGGTCGTCTTAGGGAGTTTCGCTATAAGCTAGGAAGATTCTCTCACACACATGCTCCCACACACTACTATAACGACTTTCCTAGTCTTAGAGAGCAAGTTAAGTTTCTAGTCACTACTTATAATAGTTTAATTAAAAAATTCAAAGGATGTCTACACTTTTTTAGAATACTATCAACACAATGAGTAGCACCAATAATGATAAGGGTAAGCAAAAGATTGCACCACTTGGGTTCCTAAAAGTGATGAAAAATCTCTTGTTATTCATTTTTCTCTGAAGGTTTATGATACTTCTCAATTTAATTTTTATAGTGGGTGCTCTAGATACATAACTGGTGACAGGTCACTTTTTACTAACCTTGTGGATCGCAAGGAATGATAAGTCACCTTTCAGGATGGGAGTATATCTAGCATATTAGGATGAGGTTGCATGGAGATTTTAGACTTTCCTAAGCTAGACAATGTGTTATATATTGATGGATTAAAGAATAACTTAATACGCATAAGGCAAATTTGCGATGCTAATTAAGTGGTAAAGTATGACCAGTCGAAATGTAACACTTTGATCAATTCGGTGAACTTTTACAACAAGGTGTGAGGACTATCGATAATTGCTACGATATAATTCCCAAGTCCTATTTAGTGTGAAATAGTGCTAAGGTATCCACCATGGACCTTTGGCAATAATGACTAGGTTATGTCAGTTTTATAGATCTTTGAGATTAGTTGAAAGACCTAGTTCGTGGCTTACCATCACTTAGAGAACCAACTTCCTTTGTTTATGGTCCTTGCCAACAAGGAAAACAAATCAAGAGTCCCCATAGGAAGTTGAATACCACTACCATTGATAATATTTTAGAGTTTATACACATGGATCTTATGGATCCCATGCTTATGGAGAGTATTGGTGGTAAGAAGTATATCTTAGTGATGGTTGATGACTTTTCGAGATATTCTATCATTGGATTTCTTAAAGAAGAGTATGATGTTGTTGAGTTTTTAACAGTCAAATTTTGTTTCCTTAAAAATCAACTTGGTGTCACTATAAATCATATTCACAATGACAATGGCATCGAATTTAAACTTGACTGTATTGATGGTTTTTGTGATGAAGTTGTCATCAAACATGAGTTTGTGGTCATTTGTACACCTAAGCAAAATGGCATAGATGTAAGGAAGAATCGAACAATTCGAGAAATGGCAAGGCCCATGCTTCTTGGAAGGAAAGTGCCGAGACATTTTTGGGTGGAGGAGGATACCAGAACATGCCAGATAGTGAATGAGGTTTATTTTTGTCCACAAACACTTCACTATCCATATGATTTATGGACTGGTGAGAAACCCAACCTATCGTATTTTTGAGTTTTAGGGAGTATTTGGTAAATCCTTAGAGATAGAGAGAACTTAGAGAAATTTGACACTAGAAGAGAAGAGGGAATACTTTTAGGATATTCATAAACTAGTAGAGCCTATAAAGTGTATAACCTTAAAAGATATAAGCTCATGGAATCGATAACTGTCACGATTAGAAAAGATGCAGTGTCTACATTTATTCATTTATTGATCAGATCTTACGTGTGAGAACATTTCACCCCCCGATGATGATCTCATTACTCCTCTCACCGCCACGATGGACCCCGCTCTTGATAAAGAGGATACACCCTCTTGTGTTCAAAGGATTCATGACCCTATCGATACACTTGGTGATCTGACACTAGGTGTCAAGACTCACACTATAATAGAGAATGAGGTTAGCTAATTTTGCTACACTTCACAATAGAGCCCAAGAATGTGAAGGAAGCACTCAAAGATGAGCATTGGATAAGTGTTATACAAGATGAGTTGCTTAAATTTTAAAAGAACGATGTTTGAAAATTAATCCCCCGACCTATAGAGACTAATGGTATTGGAACCAAATGGGTTTGCAAAAAAAAGATTGATGAGAATGGAACCATCGTTGGTAATAATTTTAAGTTTGTTGCTTAAGGTTACATATAAGTTAAGGCTATAGACTTTTATAAGACATTCTCTCTTGTTTCTAGTCTTAAGTCATTCCTCTTACTACTTGCCATTGCATGTCATCTATGATTTAAGGTTTACCAAATTGATGTCAAGAGTGCCATTATTAATGTCATTATTTAGGAGGAGGTTTAAGTGGAAAAACCAAAGAGGTTCAAAGACCCAAAGCACCTGGAACACGTCTTTTATCTAAATAACATCTTGTATGGTTCGAAGCAATCACCCCGTGCTTGGTACAAAAGGATAACTTCTTATTTCTTAGCTCATGGATTAAAAAGATGGGAACTTTATATGACTCTGTTTGTTAGGAGAGAGGGTGGTTCTACCTTTGTTTCCCAAGTCTATGTGGATAACATAGTCTTTGGATCCAGGTGTTCCCAACATGCTCACACTTTTGAGGAAGAGATGAATAGTGAATTTGAGATGAGCATGGTTGGTGAACTTACTTTCTTCATAGGTCTTCAAGTGCGTCAACTTGAGAATGACCCCATGTCGCTTTTTGTGTTGGAGTTTGTGCACGTTACCAAGAATTCCCAAAAGAATCACACTTTCTTGCACTTAAATGTATCATCAAATATGTGAGTTGCACTCTTTCTTATAGAATTTGTTTTTCCTTTGATGTCGATGACTGTTTATCAGCTTATTCGAATGTTGATTGGTCCAGGGATGTTGATAGTTGTAAAATCAAACCGAGTAGATTTTTTTACTTTGGGAGTTCTCTTGCCTCATGTTTGAGAAAGAAGCAAAACTCCATTTCTTTATCCATGGCAGAGGTCGAGTACATATCCGTCGGGAGTTGTTGCACACAAGTCTTATGGATGAAGAAAATGTTGGAAGATTATGGGATTACTTAAGGCATAATGACTATTTCTTGCGATAATCAGAGTGTAATTCACATTTTTCCTAATCCCATCTAACATTATTGTATAAAGAACATTAGTATTTGTGAGAAATTTATTCGTGGTCTTATTTAGGAGAAGATCATTTCCTTGAGCTTCATGAGTACCGAACATTAATTGTTCGGCATTTTCCCTAAACCTTTAGATGCACATAGATTTGAGGATCGTATGAAGTCTTTGGGTATTTGTTGTATTGATTGAGTTTGGGTATTGTTTCTAGTTTAGTGTGATTTTCATGTTGTTATCATTTGTCCTTACTACTAGATTGTATTCTTATGTTTATATCTTGAAAATTCAAAAAATGTTTTCTTTTATCTTTGAAAAATTTCCAAAAATTTTAGAAAGATTTTGTTTTTGATAAAAAATTGTCAACAAAATTTAAAATGTAGGGGGCGATTGAAGATAATCCTGGGATTAGAGATAATCCTCCCAGCTAGCTCAAGCGAGGCAGCGCAGTGAGGCCGCTTAGCGTGGCATCTCAGCGTGGCAGTCCAGGGAGATCTTCCAGCGAAGAATCTGGCCGAGAGAGATCACCCTTTAACTGTGTTATTTTACTTAGTCATGTTATATCCTTTGTTTATATTGACTATAAGTTAAAACGATTGTAATGATGTAACAGTCATAGTTTTATTTAGTGTGAGGTCAAACGTTACTAGCGAGAGACCAGGCCTGGTAGGCCCTGGGAGAGCATTAATGCTCTACCAAGAGACCTCGCAGTGGGAACTTCAGAGGGACTTGATTTGGAGGATTGAGAAGTGAGGCAGCGTTGTGTCTTATCTTGGCCATCTTAAATACACATGGTAAAACATCGAAGGACCCTTAACCGTGGAATCTTGGGAGGAAAATCCTTGAGTTCCATCATGCGTTGAGTTGTTAACCACTTGTGCCCTCTGCTTAATGTCGCATCTACTTTAGGTGATGCCACTAGCCAGCTATGCAATGTCAAATCTGCACTTGAGTAAACCAATGTGGTATTTGGGGTTATCAGACAGTTGGTGAGCACCTCTGTGATGACAGCCCCATGACTCACAGTGGTTAGGCAAAAGGCATGTCTTGGCATTTAATGTTTATAACGTAGAGTTGGCTAGTCCATCAGGCATTTAATGTTTTTGACATAAAGAACACTGAGGGACCTCGGGAGTGGTTTGGGGGGCTATTTATGGGCCTCAACTACTTCTGGGGAGAGGAGGTTCTTTCAGAGTTTTTTCTATAGAGTGATTAGAGAGAAAAGATATCAGAGAGAAGTTATTGTAAAACTAGAGCTTTAACTCACCCACCATTGTCATTTATTACAAAGATTTTAATAGTTAACTAAAGATCTTTGAGGGTTGGTTGGTGTGTTTGGTTGTCTTCCAAGGTGTATCTAGGGTTCTTACTCCTCTCTCCTTCTAACTAAGTTATTATTGAGTTTCCTTCATTGTTGTTTGAGTTATACACGAGTGTATTGTGAGTTCAATATGTGTGTTAACTAAATATAATATTATGTATTTACTTGTGTCCATTGAAGAGTTTATGGGTTATCATTTATCACCATACCTGTAGGGGTTACACCTCAAAAAGTATTACCATACTCCCAGGCTACAAGGGACATTTGGCGACTCTACTGGGGAGGTATTATTCCAGAAGTATGGATCAGGATAATGTTAATCGTGGTATAGAGTTTGATGTTATTCAACATCAAGAAGAGAAAGCTGCGAGAGAGATTGAGGCAGTTAGAGTTAGCGCCCCTCGGCTGGATGCGCCTCTAGTTCAAACGGTGATGGGCGTCCCATGGGTAACGCAAGCTTCCACGAGCGTCAGGATGGGGCCAGCTTAAGTGGCCCTCCTCAAGACTAAGTTTTATGAGTTCCTACAGACTCTTATTTCTTCAACGGTGTTGGGGGATTCGATGCTAGTTCTTTCGTGACGCCAATGGTGGCTCCGATAGCCCCACCAAGCACAGTTCTAATGGGACTTGCCCTATCAAACACATCACCCACTCATGTTCCAATGGTGGGAACCCTAGGTGTGACAGGCATTCCACTTATGGTGGCCACTCCAAGTGCAACAAGTGTTCCACCAGTGGTCCCTCTGGACATTCCCTCAACAATCGAGAAGACACTAGCATTGGCTATGGAAGAGATGAGGAAAAAGATGTAAAAATAAATACTGAAGATGATAGCAGCTTCCTCCCATTCAGCTGGCGAGGTGGCATCGGTGTATGATGATTTTCGTATGCCCTATCCTCAAGAATACAATTATGAGCCCTACCTGAAGGACTACATTCCTCCCATCTTCGAAAAATACACTAGGAAGGAGGAAACCTGAAGGAGCATATTAAACGCTTCAACACTTAGGAGCTCATTGTAATAACAAGAAGCTCACATTAAGGGAGTTATCCAAATCCTTAACCAATAAAGCTTATACCTGGTACTCCCATCTGGCGCTAAAAAGTGTTTCAACGTGGGAAGAGATGCCCGTGCTATTTGTCTAGAAATTCTTTCTGGCAGAAGTTGAGTTTATTTTAACTCAGTTAGGCAGGGAGAAGCAAAGACCAGGGGAAGACATGGTGGCATATGTGTGAAGATTCAAGGAGAGGTCCCTCGATATGAGGGAGGAGGCCAAAAAGTCCAAACTGTTACAGCTTTACGCTGAAGGTTTGCTCCCGGAGTATATCTGTCACCTTATTAATGAAACCCATGAAGTAATTTTCACAGCATTTTTTAAAGTAGCAAGAAATATATCATTGGTGGTTCAACCAAACCCCGTTATAGTACCATGGTTGTTAAGGCATCCGATACAACCCGTTGCAGTACGAGGCCACCCCCCACTGGTAGGATACGCTGACGAAGGTGAAAGGGGAAAGTAGCCGAAGAAAGATAACAAGAGAAAGTTTGGAAGAGATAGAGAAGACCCACCACCACTGCCTTGCACGGTTGCAGACTGCTGCAATGCCATGGTCCAAGGAGTAATGGTGTACGAACCCAAGAGGATCCCGACTTTGGAGCCAGATGCAGCGATGAGAGTTAATCCAAAGTAGTGCTAGATCCATTGAAAGGTGGTTCACCCAATGGAGACTTGTTTCATGCTCAGGAAAATCATCAGTAAACATATGAAGATAAGGACCTTGCATATCCCTCAAAAGAATGTAAACGTTAACCCCTCCTACCATATGGGGAAAATCTGGTGGTCACCTATGATGAGGAGGCCGAACGAGAAGCAAGGGAGCTGGAGTTCCAACGGGAAGATTTTGAAGACGCTTTAGAAGACTGTACAAGGGGCATGGCCAATGTGGTTATAGCCTACGATGAAGGAAGAACGAGGGATGTGGAAGAGATATACAACTTGGAAGGGGAAGAAGTGGACCCAACTTTAGAGTACCAAGTTGTTTCAGTGTCCCCTAAGTTATCGTGGTTTTACGATCAAGTGGGAATGCCAAAGAAAAGTCATTTATAGATAATGCAGGCGATCCTAGATATTTCCTAGAAGAACGCAGTACCCTCATTGAGATGGAAAGGGAACATGGCCAGGATGGTAAGAAAGTTTTTGTCCAAAGTGACTTTTAGTGATGCTGATAGGGCTATGAGATTCCCACACAAAAGGCCCCTTTACTTAACGATGAGCATCAATAGGGTACGTTTTGCAAGAGCTTAATGGATAAGGGAGCATCAATCAATATCATGCCTATCAGTTCCTTTCGGGAGGAAAGGTTAATACCGATGCCTTTGGTGATTTCTGGCTACGATAACCAATCATTTAAGTCTATTGGATATGTTAATATGGGGATTGTGATGGGAACCTTACCTCACATATCAAGTTCCATATAATTGAAAGCACTATTTCGTACCACCTGCTGATAGGGAGAGTATGGATTCACAACCAGGGTTTAGTCCCCTTGACATATCACCAATGCATGAAGGCAAACGTTAAAGGGACTAAGATCATTATACGTGCCACTAAAAAGCCTTTTTCAACTGAAGAAGCTCATTTGGTGAATGCATCTTTCTACACAGGGTTGGAGGAAGATTCCAAGGTGCTGATAAGAAGGATAGAAGGAGTAATAGTTCCATCTATCAGAGAAAGGATGGGTCCTATGAATGGCCAGAGCAGCGAAGAAGATAAGGGAAAAGCAGTAGTCAAAGAAGTTCACTTTGATAATCCCAATAAGCAAAATCCCTCGAAGAAGCTCAAGGACAGGATGAGGCCCAAAATGGATCTCATGCAGCACGAGGTCCAATGGAAGAGCGTATTGAGCAAATATTAGGTAAATAGGTTGGCTGAAGCTTTAAGGGAAAGAAAGATAAAAGCAGTTGTTTCGACTACCAGGCAGTGCAAGAAGAAGATCACGGAGGATGGGAGAGTTATTTACCTCCTTTGAGGGTGTGAGCGGGTAGTCAAAGGAGCTGGTCTAGGGGCTGATGAAGAGGCTGACCCGATATATGATTGTTTCTTTGTGGACCCGATACAGGAGTTTATGCAGGACGTAGCCAAAGAACCACACTACATAATGGATCTCCCAAAGCCCCAGGTATAAGAGTTAGAACAGTTGAACCTGGATAAAGAAGGAGGAGATGCAAGACCCATCTTCATTTTGAAGGACCTAAGTGCAGAAAAAATAAAAGCCTTAATAGGGTTGATTTGGTAATTCATAGATATCTTCACGTGGAAGTACGCAGAGATAGAGGGGCTGGATGAAGAGGTTAGTTGCCACAATCTGAACGTTATACCTTTAACCATATTGGTAAAGCAAGCCACAAGAACCTACAACTTGGAGTTGAATCTTAAGATAAAGGAGGAGGTCCAATGATTGCTAGTAGTAGGGTTCATTGAGCTGATACAAAATCCACTTTAGTTATCAAGAATTATCCCAGTAGAGAAGAAGGATAAGAACTTGATAAGGATATGTATGGAATTCAGAAACCTGAACAGAGCCTGTCAAAAAGATGAGTTCCATCTACCCTCCATTGATAGCCTGATTGATGCAATGCCGGGTCATAAAATGTATAGTTTCATGGATGGGTATGTGGGATACAACCAAATCAAGATGGATCGAGATGATGCGAAGAAGACGACATTCAGAGCCCCATTGGGTAACGTTATATACAAAGTGATTCCCTTTGGGTTAAAGAATGCCAGGGTAACATATTAAAGGATAATGATGGCCATTTTCCATGATTTCTTTCATAAATTTTTATAATTCTATGTGGATGATTTGGTCATTAAGTCAAAGAAGGAAGAGTCCCATCTAGACGACCTAAGGAGGGTGTTCATTCGGTGTAAGAAATACAAGTTGAAGATGAACCCGTTCAAGTGTGCTTTTAGGATCACAAGTGGGAAGTTCCTAGGGTTTGTGGTGGGTCGATAGGTAGTACAGATGGACTAAGGCAAGCAATGAGCAATCCTGGAAATGCCTTATCCAAGAAGGACAAAGGAGCTCAAAAGTTTCCTCGATAAAGTCTCCTATCTTAGGAGATTTGTGCTAGGACTTGCCGAGACAACTGACCCATTGATGGAGTTTCTGTGAAAGGGCATGAAGTTCAAGTGGGAGGAAGCTCACCAAGAGTATTTGACCAAGTTGAAAAGTTACTGACCTCTCCACAAACTATGATCCCTCCTAAAAGTAGGAGTACCATTGCAGCTACACCTCGCGTCTACCACCAGGTCCATTCGAGATCTCTTGGCACAAGAAGTTGATGGGCAAGAAAGGCTAGTCTACTACCTCACCAGAATCATACATGGGTCAGAGGCAAGGTTAAGTAGTGTAGAAAGGCATTGTTTAGCCTTAGTTTTCATAGCACAAAATCTTAGACATCATATATTATCTTTCACAATTCACATTGTGACAAGATGTGATCCAATTAAGTTTTTGTTGGCAAGAACTATTTTAATTGGAAAAGAAGTTAAGTGGTTCCTCATCCTTTTAGAATATGACTTAAAGTGCGTGGTTCCTCGTGCAATCAAGATCCAGGCATATGCAGATTTGTTGGCAATCTTTCCGTCTGGAGTATCTGAGCCACCCCAAGAGAACATCCCGGGGGATGACTTACAAGTAAACTTTCTAGAGGCTGACCTTAAAGAATGGATGATGCAATTCGATGGTTGTTCGACAAAAAATAGAAGAGGGGCAGGGGTTATCTTTTCTATAGGAAAGGAAGAATTTTTCCTTTCATATAAATTGGATTTCCCTTGCTCCAACAATGAAGGGGAGTATGAGGCGTTGGTACTGGGGCTTCTAGAGGCCCTTCGAAGGGGAATCCGGTCACTATGCATTAAAGGCAATTCAAACTTGGTGGGTAAATAAGTGGATGGGGAATATGTATTGAAGCACCTCAGTTTAGCGCCCTAAAAAACGATCATCCAACGGCTGATCAATCAGTTCCATCAAGTGAAGATAAAAAGGCATCCCAAAATGATGAATAGATATGATGATGCCTATGGCACCATTGCTCAAAATTTGTCCATGATGATCGATACAACTCTTATGGTGGTCCAACAAAGAACATCCCCATCGATTGTGCAATAAATCCTACCTATGGAGGGAGATTCAGATTAGAGAGGCGAGATCAGGAAACAGATGGAGTCTAGGGAAGGCAAGATGGAACTGAAAGAGCTAGAATAATACTTCGTCATTCATGATAACATATACTTCAGGAACCTGGGAGGATGGTTGTCAAGATATGTCATCCCAAAAGAAGCAGAAAAAAGATTGAAGAAAACACTCGAAGGCGACTGTGAAACAATAGAGATCCCTATGTATAAAAGAATTCATAGGGAAGGATACTTTTGGCCAATGATGAAATAAGACACAATTGAGTTAGAACGGAAGTGTGATAAGTGCCAACTTTTCTTTCAAGCAGCAGAATTCCACTTCGTTGAAACTCAAACGGACTGGAGACAGCCCTACATTGACTTCATCAAAGAAGAAGTTATTTCTTTAGAGAAAATTGATGCGATGGGACTCAAACGAAGGGCTCCATGATTTTATGTCCAGGAGGATCAGCTCTATCGGAGGGGGTACTTCAACACACCATTGAGAGGCATTATGAAGGAATAGGCAACAGAAGTTCCAAAAAAATCTCACAATCCAGCTCACATTGGAGGGGCCAAGCTATATGACTAATTAATGATATTGGGGTATTATTGGACAACTACGGAAAAGGAATCTGCTGAGTTTGTGCGAAAGTGCAAGATGTTCCAGCTGCATGAAAATATGATCCATGTTCCTTCAGTTGATTTACATTCTTTGTCCACTCCTTATCCATTCCACACTTGAGCGTTTAACCTGGTAGGGGAAATATATCCTTTGTCAAGAGGAAAGATCTCAATATTGGTGGCAACGGAGTGTTTCACAAAGTAGACTGAAGCGATACCACTCAGAAGAGCAACGACGGGCGTGATCGCTAATTTTATCAGAGATTGTGTGATTTATCATTTTAGGATCCTAAAAGTCATCCTCTTTGCTAATTGAACCCCTTTTGTTAATAAAGAGGTAACAATGTTCACTCACAGATATTCCATCATCCATCATACCTCAACGGTGGCATATCCCATGAGAAATGGTCAAGTCGAGGCGATTAACAAGACTTTGGTCAATATTTTGGCCAAAATGATGGAAGATTTCCTAGGATCGTAGGACGGCAAGATCCCAGTAATACTCTGGGCCTATCGAATGACCAAGAAAATACTAACAGGATATATATCATTCTCCCTTATGTATGGAGCTGAAGCAATCATGCTAGTAGAGTTGGAAGTTCCTTCTGTCCGTTATGCCCTACAAAGCAGCAGGCTCCCTCAGAGAAGACACGTACAATTTGAAGCCTTGGACAAGCATAGAGATAATGCGATGAAACATTTCCAAATATATACGAAGCAACTCTCAACGGTGTATGATAACTTCGTGAGACCAAGAAAGTTTATTTAAGGAGATCTTGTCTTGAAAGCAGTTGTGAAGCACATCAGGGGGGATCCCTCTCCCTAAGTTTGTTGCGAATTATGAGGGACCTTTCATCGTGAAGGAGGCTCACAATTTAGGTTAGTGTTTAATTTCAAAGATGGAAGAAGATAAACCATTCAAGATTAATAATAAATGGTTGAAGATCTATCATGTATAAGCAAGTAACCTTAGAATACAGAGGTATTTGGTTTCCATGTATATAAAAGTCATTTTGAAGTTCTATCTATTGTTGTAACTAGAGTTTTATTGAAGATTGGAAGAGTTCTAATTTATGCAAGTACTTATAACACAAAGAGATGAAAAGACAAAAATGAGCTTCTTTTTCATTCATATACTGGGAAATATATTACAAAATTGGGGCTACTGCCTAAGAATTACATGTAAAGAATGAAAAAAAATTACAAGGCTTTGGGAGACATCAGCCTAAGAGTAATCGCAAGTCTGGGGAAGAAAATAAATCCCCAGGTAGGCTTGAAAAGGCTTCAATGCATGTCCTCTGTGTAGTGATAGAAACCTCAAGTCTTGCTTGGACTTCGACACACTCAATGAGAAGTTCTTCTCATCTCAGCTTTACAGCACGAAGAGCCTCTTTAATGGCTTGAACCTATCGATTAGCCTCATCCAGCAATGGCGTAACTCAGTCAACCTTACCTCCTCAACCCGTTGGGCCTACAGGTGCTTCTGGAACACTTCCATCTACTTAACCAAGTGATAGTTCTTCAAAGTTTTCAAGTGATCAATCAACCAGTCTAATTAAAAGTCCTCACTACCTCACTCCTTCAAATTGCCCAAGAATTAATTGACAAGAGGCCTGGTGAGGTTTGAAGTCTGGGTGTTCACAATCTCTGATATAATGGTCGCCATGCCCTAGAGTCTAAATCCTATTACGACTATGTTCGCACGAACGCAGTCAACTGTAAAAGTATGGGGATGGAGGGTGGCAATCCTTTCTATGATGGTGCAATGAGACAATAAGACCTGGGGGGATTAGCGATGCACCATAAGGCAAAACTCATGAGGAGCCATTATTGGCAATGGAATCTCATAGTCAGACTCTCTGTCAATATTTATGTTAGTCATGGAGCCTTGGTCGTTATGGTTGGACTCCTCAAAACCAGCTGGTTCCTGATGGGGCTAGACAATAGGTGAAGGGACATGCTGAGTTGGCTCTTTGGAATCAGGGGAATCCCTAGAAACTTAAGGCCAGAAAAGGAAAGAATGAGTTCAATATAAAAAATCTTAATAAGTGGTTTTCATTGTTAAGTCACCGTTATTGGTGGAGTTTGATGAAAATCTTAACAAGTTATTTTTATTGTTAAGTCACCGTTATTGATGGAGTTTGGAAAAAACTCTTAACAAGTGGTTTTCATTGTTAAGTCATCGTTTTGATGAAAAATCTTAACAAGTAGTTTTCATTGTTAAGTCACAGTTATTGGTGGAGTTTGACAAAAAATCTTAACAAATGCTTTTTATTGTTAATTCACCATTATGGTGGAGTTTGACGAAAAATCTTAACAAGTGGTTTTCATTGTTAAGTAACCGTTCTTGGTGGAGTTTGACGAAAAATCTTAATAAGTGTTTTTCATTGTTAAGACACCGTTATGGTGGAGTTTGATATTGAGATTCTTCTAGAAAGAGATTGAACATTGTCAAGATAAAAGACAAACATATGCAAGAAATGAGGAGAAAATAGCAAAATACCACAGCAATGGTTGGAGCAAGAACGGGAGATAGAGAAGAAGCTGTAATGACGGGCATCGTAGGGGGGATATTTGTTTCCTCGGGAGCCTACGTACAACCCTTAACCTCAGGAACCTCAGAGTAATGAACCTCAGCTAAAAGAACCCCAGTCGAAGGAACCTCAACACTTGATGAAGCACTTAATTCAGAAAAAGGAACTAGGTGCAAGATTGGGGGAGAACTCGAAGGCACCGTTCGATCTTCCATAGGTACATCAGCACTTGTGTGGGTCAAAAAATTAGTGGGGTGAGCAGATGAACCAACGATAGCCTGAGTGACGTGGGAAACCATAAGCGAGGATGATGGGATTAAACTAGGGGAAAACTGCACACAATGATGAAACGTTAGGCATGGGTAATAAAGTTTAGCAAGAAGGAAAAGGCAAGAAAAGACTTTACCTATGAAATATATAAAAAAAAGGTAGACATCACGACGGTAGGTCTCATCGAAGGAAATTGGAGATTTGAGCTAATAGTAGACATGGTCAGACTAGGGGTGGTTACAACCTGAAAGATCAAGAAAAAATGTGTGAAGGCTTAAAGGATAACTTAAGAAGATAAAATACAGTTGAGTCACAAATAATTCGTTACCTCTAGAGGCGAAAGGAAATTGGGACAATATCTAGAGGAACCGTTAGAAGCGATGTTGGCTCAACAGAAGACACTGTAGTTTCTTCTAGGGGCATGTGCAACTTCAACGGACTCCCCCAAAGCACAAGCACTCCTGGTGGCCTCCTCTGCATGCATGGGAAGAGAACGGCAAGAATAGGAAAGTTCATATAAGGGAGAACGGGGAGGAGTTGCATCGATGGAACCTCTACTGAAGCGTTCTCCTATGAAAGGACTCACAGAAGGACTTGGTCTTTCTTCTTCAACCTCATGTGCTAAGTTTCTAAGTGTTAGACATACACAGTTGGCTAAGTGGAAATTAATAAGTATGAAAAGAACACATACCTCGGATCCAGGAGGAGAATGGGATGATATCACGATTGGCAAGGAAAGAGGGGAAACAGCTGGTGAAGCCCACTCGGTAGGATGTTGCTCGGCGTTAGGACTATCATCCAATGTAACAGCTTCAGCAGCAGAAGCAGCTGGAGTGAGTTTCACGTTAGAAACCCGTTTTTTCTGGGACTTAGTGCCCAGAGTCTTCTTCCTTGGACCAGGAGCACCAAGACTTGAGGGGATTCTTGAGATTTTATTTCGCTTGGATCCCCCATCAGATGGATTTACCACAAGGTGGGGAAAGTAGCAGCCGGTGGAATAGCAGGAGTATGGCATTGAAACTCAAAGTTTATTCATTCCACCTCAGCTTGCACTTACCTTCTTAATTCCTCGCTCACTTCGGCAGACATCGAAGGAGGAACAGAGGTAATAGGAAATGCATCCAAAGGAACTTGGGACTTCAAAGAGGGTCAAGACTTAGACTTGGTAGAAGTTCCACTTTTGGAAGCCTTCACTCTTTTAGCTGGAGGTGGAAGCTCCTTCTCCATAAGCTGCATCAGTTGGGGCACCCTTGCCAGAAACAAATTCAGAAGGGGAAGGCTGCTTGGGTGTTGGATCTTTCTTGGGCTTAGGTGAAACAACGAGGACCATGGGGAAGTAAGGGGGTAGCTCATGGGGAGAAGCTTTGGATGTGACACTTATAGGAAATTTAACCCCTTGGATGGAGTTTTCTTTGAGACCCAACTTCAACGGTGGGAAATTAAGAACTGGGGGATAAACTGGTTGGCTTAGGATGAACACATTGATTCTATCAAGCTGCTTCGACCAATACTTGGTAAGGAAGAGGGAAGTCATATCCCCTTCCTTGTAATTTTGGGGATAGTGACTCGCCCAGCAATCGTTGAACATATAGAAGAAACAGCAGTAATTGTATAACACTCACATGCCTCATAAAAAGTGGCCTTCCGATGGTGGGCTTGGAAAACAGGACGAGGGATCCCCTGATCATAGACAAATTAATGAAAGCAACGATTAGGATTATAGTGCTCTGAAGAATAACCCCAATCGATGAACGAGGGAAAATAGATAGGGGTGAACATGAGCACCACGGCCAGCGAGGGATATCCACTAAGAAGCTCCTCCGAAGTAGCACTAACTACCCTGGTCTCATGAGTAAAGAATGACCAGGTATAAGGGAATGAATCCTCACCATAAGGTTGCATTTCGAAGCAATCATATTTGTCGATAAGAGGGAGAAGCTCTTTGCAGCTTTCTATCTTATGAAATTTGAGTAAGCAATGCGGCTTAAGGTCCTCACGGACAGGGAAATTTATTTTGACAGGAGCTATCATAGGCAAATGAATATAAAGAAAGCCAGTCAAAATTATAGTGTTGGCAAAATTGGCTAAGTTATAAAGACCAAGAGACCATTCCATGTCATAGTGGGTCATGTCCAGCTAAGTGTAGAGGGACCCCTACGCCATAGCAGCTAAGGGGAGTTTAAATCCCCTGGCCAAATGAACGGAAATATTGATGAGGTCTCATCGATGTTGGTCATTGGGCTTTCCAGGTAGGATAAAATGAGAAGGGACAACCAAGATATAGGCAGATAATTCTAATATTGTACCTTTACCTGGTCCAACCACAGAGGAACCACATTTTACAGACGGGGACTGGAATAAACAACTGATAAGTGGAGTAAAGGTGGCCTTGTTCAAAGTCCCAATGCATCAGCGACAAATTTTATCCAACTCAGCACGCGAAGCAGCCTCTTTAGCATCTAGAGCCTCATTGCTATACGCAGTGGTACCTATAGGCTCCAGCCCAAGTAATTCACCGACATCTTCCAATGTAACTGTGAATTCTCCCCATGCATCTAGGAAAGTGTGTGTTGTCACGTTCCAATAATAAATAAGGGCTTATAGGGCGGCATTATTTTAGACAATGTGAACTCACCGAACCAGGTTACTCGATGAAGCCCCACCTTGGCAAGAGACACTGTCTGGGTAGATTGCATATAGTGGTTCCAGTCAGCGAAATGGAATGGATAATCGCCAGGCCCTTTGAAATCAATATGGAAATGTGGGAAGTTACCTCGATCAAGGCAAAAATGCATTTCCCCTCAGGGGGAAGAAACCCCAAACATCTGTTGACTCATCTTTGTCCCCAAGTGTTAAAGGGTCACACTTAGAACTTAAGCTCACATTCTTGCACAGGTCAAAAAAATCATCGTCCTTTCCAAAAATAAAAGTGATGGTAGAAATGTAGTTGTTCCTGGTGCGCTGCCATCAAGGCGGTAACCCTCAAGGGGGTGGTAGTGGTAGCGTAGTGGTGGTTGCAGGTGAAACACTGTCGATGGGAACATTTAGAGTGCCTGAGGAAGCCATTTGCAGATGGTGGTGAGAGTAAAAGACGATGGGAAAGAAGAAAGAAGGGCTGAGTAATATGGAACACAGCCGCTAGAGGTGGTGGAGAAGGCAAAGAAACCAGAGAAAAGCTTGGTAACAGTGGCAGTTTGAGGGTTTTTTTCTCTCTAAAAAGCTCTGGGAGTTGAGGAAGAAGAAAGTAAGGTAAATGGGAAAAAATAGCTAAGTGTTTGAATAATATCCATTTAAAAAAAAATTAAGTTGGGTTTTGAGTTTCCCACCACCGCACATGCAAAGCCACCCACAATCATTTCAAATGGACACGTGGCACTTCGGGGAGTGTCCTGATAGTTAAAAAATGGCATCATGTTAGTGATGAACAGATGCATGGGGAATTGTATGGGTTTCTTTCAAAGAAAGTTATGATTTTTGGTGCCTGAATTGTTTTTGACAGACACATTGGATATCCCACAATGAAAAAACTGTTACAACGGTTCAAAAATCTATGATGTCCCCTCGCCATAAGTCAAAACGGGGTTTATCTGTGACTCAGGTACATCGGGGAGAATTTTACTTTTCGAACAAGATGAAATGGAGATGAATAAACAAATAACAAAATTGGGGAGAATTTTATAGTTCAACAGTTACATTGGGAGAATTCCACAAGACTAAACGCTAGGAATGCTTGGAGGTAGATTTCATATCACTAAGGGCAGTCCTGATGCAAATACCAACCTATTACAACTATGTTGCACGGTGGCACGAAACATCACAGATAGGGGAGAACTTTGCCTTTGAAGAGTCAGAACAATTGAGACACGACGACTGGTAAAAGTTTTGATGTCCCTTCTCTATTCGTTGATGATTCGCAGCGCTTGGTTTAGGTACATCGGGGAGAATTTTACTTTTTATGGCAGTGATAACGGCATAAGTTGTAACGTAGACAGAGATGCAAGATTGTTTTTTATAAATAGAAGGTTCATCAAATTGAGAAGTTTTCATGCAGACATTTCCTGTTATCACAACAAATCTATACACGAAGGAGAAAATGTTGGAGGGCTTGAAGATAATCCCCCCAAGCTAATACAACAGATTCAAGGCATTAAGGCAGCTCAAGCGAGGCAGCTCAGGGAGGTAACTCAAGCGAGGCAACTTAGCATGGAAGCTCAGCGTGGCAGTCCAGGGAGATCTTCCAGCGAAGAAACTAGCCGAGATAGCTCATCCTTTAGCTGTGTTATTTTACTTAGACATGTTGTATCATTTTTTTATATTGACTATGAGTTATAACGATTATAATGATGTAACACTCATAGTGTTATTCAGTGTGAGGTCAAACGGTACTCACGAAAGACCGGGCCTGGCAGGGCCTAGGAGAGCTTTGATGCACTACCGAGAGACCTCGCAGTGGGAACTTCAGAGGGACTTCATGGCACACCCCAACCCAGTTACTTATAATTAAGTCTGAAAGTCAAAGTGAGTCAAACCATAATTAATCTAACCAAACCATAAACACGAGTTTTAATTTCAGAGTCATCATTGTAAATTCATACAACTGAAAGCCTTTTTACAACATCAGAGTAGTCATGTCCATAAAAACTTTCTTGAAGGATAAGTTAACTTAATTACATCATTGACATTTACACAAAATCATTGTTTCTTCCGTTCCTAGCTAACCCAACCCGACCTCCTAGATTTGGCAGTGACATCGCGTTACCTGAAAAATGTTAACACAGGAACCGTGAGAAAAATAACCCAGTGAATGCATCACTACTATACTACTACATGAATTTAAATGCAATAAATCATGTCCATATAATTATGTATTAACTTATCCAGCTCATTCATAATGAATGACCAACTTTTTCGAATCATGATTCACATATCCTTTCTAAATAGACAATTCTCCCCCATTCCTGGTCGAGGAGTAACCCCTTGTCATTAATAGACAAATCTCCCCCATTCCGGGTCTAGGAGTAACCTCCCATTTCAGTAAACCGAAATGAACAATTTCATATTCATTTAATTCTGATCATATCAACAACACGATACAAATATTTCTTTCCAATGAGTACACTCACCTTGGGTTGTCAACTACGAATTCACGTTTCCTTCAGGAGGAGCTGAACTGGGTTGATTAGACCTTATACCTGTCAATCCAACTAAATCAATACTGAATCTCAATCATAAGTATCATACTAATACAATTATATAACTTTCCATGACTATACAACGACCATATAATTCCACTTAAGTCACATTCCATGAAACGTGAGTAAAGACAAAACAATGGTGCACATATTGATAAAGCTATGAACATTCAATCGTAGGAAGTACCTCATAAGGAATTTATAAACAAAGTCAAGTAAACATGAAATTATACTTCTCAATGTATATACACAAGAAACATGTACTCAAAGTACCCTTTGTAAGGACGAAATACAAACATTCATTCAAGGGGTATCCAGTATGGCCTGAAATTATTATCCTACATACTTAACCATCCTGTATTCCTAAATTGTATAAATACAGGGGTCCAACCTTATCAATATGAAAACCTATATGAATATACTTTCCAATACAAGTTACGGTGTAATTTTTCAAGCTTCCTAGAGCAAGTTATGACCATTTCTTTACAACACAAGAAATCTGCCCTACAAGCTCCTCTATTGTTCCTTCAAATTGAAGAAATTTTCATAATTTTTCTACAGCATAAATTTCTATGATTTTCCACCCATTTCTAGTACACATACTTAATAGTACACAATTAAATTTTCATAATTTTTTGACTTCATTTGCTATCTCAAAATCTTGACTAAACTCAGGACATACCGAAATAAAGTATACAAACATAAATTATATACCAACTTGCAACCATCACTACGGCCTAACCACGAGGACTTAAATTCTAATTTTTTGATATGATATTAATATATGAGTCTAATTTCATATCCAATTGGAATTTATCAATTCCAGTAATCACACAAAGATATATGCAGATTTGAATACAAGGGGTTTCAATACAAAGCAATTTTAAGGGTTTATGCATTCAACTTAACTTAAACTTGCATATATCCATAAATATGCACCCAAGCATGAAAGGTCAGTAAATAAATAAAGGATTTATATCATATAAATCATAAATATATGAAAAATACCAAGATTTGCACTTAGGATTACCTTTGGGACCTTTACGTAATTTCCACGGATTTTTCTACACTTTTTATCCCCACTTTTCTTCCTAAACTTCTACCTTCTCTTTCCTCAAGCTAACAACACTTGAAACTGAACCTAGGGATTAATTTGATGAATTAATAAGTTAGAGGGAGATATTCAAGTCGGCCAAGTCTGCCTCCCAAGCCAACCAATCAAATTAAACCATTTGGTTTAATAACAGACAAATTACCACTTAAAGGGAATGGACAACTTTGCCCTTTGTTCGTAAAGTCGGTATAACTCTTTACTCGGGCATCCATTTGATGATACGTTTGTTGTGTTACAACCCTAACTCACATGTATACAACTATCTAGTTTTCACCTCAAGTCATATATAATGTTATAAAGGTCAAAACTAGTCTCTAACAGGAACATTTCTACCGAAAACAACAAAATTTTGTGTTTGTAAATAATTCGACCTTTCATGATTTATGAAAGTAGGATTATAATAAACATAATCACTTAACATTAGATATACTAATAGCAAATTATTCATATAACATAATATAAGCATGATTTAATTATAATTTATCATATATACGGGTTGTCACAACTTCCCCCCTTAGAAAATTTCGTCCCCGAAATTAAATATGAAGTTCACTTACCAAACAAATGGGGATACTGTTTCTTCATGCTATCCTTTCTCTCCAAAGTTGCTTCTTTAATCCCATGGCTCATCCACATAACTTTAACTAAAGGAATAACTTTATTTCTCAATACTTGGTCCTTACTATCAATAATTTCCATTGGTTCCTCGATGTACGACAAGTCTCCCTTCAGTTCAATTGGTTGAGTTTTCAACTGATGAGATGGATCCGCCAAATACTTACGAAGAATCAATATGTGAAACACATCATGTAAACGGGATAAGTCTGGAGGTAATGTTAATCTATATGACAGGGCCCCAATTCTTTCCAATACTTCATATGGTCCAATGTATCTTGGACTTAGTTTTCCCTTCTTCCCAAATCTCATAACGCCTTTCTATGGTGAAATACGTAGGAATAAAAAATCCCCTTGTTTAAATTCCAATGGATGCTTCCTCTTATCTGCATAAAACTTCTTCCTGCTTTGCGCTATCTTTATCCGTTCCCGAATCATTTTAATCTTTTCAGTTATCATATCTATCAATTCAGGACCCAAAATTTTCCTTTCACCTACTTCATCCCAACACAAAGGCGTCCTACATCTCCTCCCATATAAAGCTTCATAAGGAGCCATACCAATAATGGACTGATAACTATTATTATACAAGAATTCCATCAATGGAAAATGATCATCCCAACTACCTTTGAAGTCAAATACACAAGCTCGTAACATGTCTTCTAATATTTGAATCGTCCTTTCAGATTGCCCATCGATTTGTGGATTAAATGCAGTGCTGAACTTCAAACTTGTGCCCATGGCATTCTGTAAACGAGGCCAAAACTTAGAAGTGAATGTTGGATCTCTATCTGATACAAGATAATATCATCAACGTACATACGTGCATACTTGTCAACAGTGTAGGTGGTCTTAACTGGAAGAAAATGGGCCGACTTCGTTAATCAGTCTACAATCACCCAAATAGAATCATGCCCCTTTGGTGATCGGGGTAATCCTGTAACAAAGTCCATCGTTATATGTTCCCACTTCCATTCTGGAATAGGCAACGAATGCAATAATCCCGCAGGCTTTTGATGCTCCACCTTTACTTGCTGGCATACTAAACATTTAGCTACAAATTCTGTAATCTCACGTTTCATATTGTTCCACCAGTAATACTCTTTCAAATCTCTTTACATTTTGGTACCTCCCGGATGCATAGAGTAAATAGAACTATGTGCCTCTTCTAATATATCCTTCTTTAAGGATGGATCATTCGGTACACAAATTCTATTTTTATAACACAACGATTCATCATTCTTAATCTCAAAGTCACTCTCTCTACCATCCCGAACTTCTTGTTTCTTCTTCTCAAGGAACGGATCATTGATCTGCAAATTTCGTATGCATTCTGCTAATAAAGGTCTCACTGTGACATGTGCTAATAATCCTTCACTTTTTGAAAACTTCAATTCAATCCCCATCGATGCCAAGTCAAGAATATTTCCAACACGGGCACACCGTATGCAACCAAGCATCCTTGATGATTTTCGGCTCAAAGCATCTGCTACTACATTGGCCTTCCCAGGATGGTGATGAATGGTACAATCATAGTCTTTAATCAGCTCTATCCAACGCCTCTGTCTTAGTTTCAGTTCTTTATGTGTAAACAAGTATTTCAAACTTTGATGATCTGTAAATATCTCATAAGTTTCTCTATAGAAGTAATGTCTCCACAACTTTAAAGCAAAAACAATGGCTGCTAGCTCCAGATCGTGTGTAGGGTAGTTTTGTTCATGCGTCTTTAATTTTCTAGAAGCATATGCTATTACCTTCCCATTCTGCATAAGAACACATCCTAACCCCTGAAATGAAGCGTCTGTATAGATCACAAAAGACTCATTCCCACATGGAATAGTAAGTATAGGGGATGAAACCAACCGCTTCTTTAATTCTTTAAAACTCCTTTCGCATTCTTCATCCCATACAAACTTCACTTCTTTACGAGTCAACTTTGTCAATGGCAATGCTATTGCTAAAAATCCCTTAATGAATCTGCGATAGTAACCTACCAATCCTAGAAAACTCATAATTTCTATCACATTCTTAGGACTCTCCCATTCAACAATTGCTTCCACCTTCCTTGGATCAACATATATCCCATTTCCCGAGACAATGTGCCCTAAAAACACAATTTCATTCAATCAAAACTCACACTTGCTGAATTTAGCAAACAATTTCTTCTCTCTCAAAATCTGCAATACAAGTCTCAAATTTTTCTCATGTTCCTCCATGCTACGCGAGCAAATCAACACATCATCTATGAATACAATCACAAATGAATCAATGAAAGGGTGGAATACCCGATTCATCAAATCCATAAAAACTGTTGGAGCATTAGTCAATCCAAATGGCATCACCAAAAACTCATAGTGCCCATATCGAGTCTGAAAAACTGTTTTGGAAATATCACTATCCTTTACTTTCAATTGGTGGTAACCTGATCTCAAGTCAATCTTCGAAAATACTGTGGCCCCCTGTAATTGGTCAAACAAATCATCAATACGAGGTAGAGGGTACTTGTTTCTAATTGTCACCTTATTCAATTGCCGATAATCAATACATAATTGCATTATCCCATCTTTTTTTTTCACAAATAACACTAGGTCTCCCCATGGCGAAACACTAGGCCGAATGAAACCTCTGCTTATCAGATCTTGTAATTGCACTTTCAATTCTTTCAACTCTGTTGGTTCCATTCTATATGGAGCAAGGGAAATCGGACCAGTGCGTGGAATTAATTCAATTGAAAACTTCACTTCCCTATCGGGTGGCAATCCTGGCAATTCTTCTGGGAAGACATCAAAAAATTATCTAACCACTGGTATATCTTCAACTTTAAGTGCTTCCTTACTAACATCAACCACATACGCCAAATACCATGTACAACCCTTACTCAATAACTTTCTACTCTTAATTGCGGAGATGAGACAATTAGGAACAACATTCCTTTCCCCTGTAAACTGGAACTCAGGTTCACCAAGAAGATGAAACGTAACTTCTTTTCGAAAAAATCAAAGGAAGCATGATACGATGATAACCAATCCATCCCCAATATAATATCAAAATCCCGAATGGACAATGGTATCAAATCAACATAGAAATCTCGCTCACTCATTCGTAAGACACAATCTTTATAAACATGCTCCACCAGAATCACACTTTCCATTGGGGTAGAAATATATAAGGCACAATTGAGAAATGAACATGGTCTACCCAAATATGAAATAATATGCAATGCTACGAATGAATGCGTAGATCCAGGATCAATGAGTGCATATAGATCTTTATTTGCAATAGAAAGTTTACCTGTAACCACTTCTGGTGTAGCATGGGCATCTTGCAATGTCATCGCAAAGACTCTTCCTCCTGCCTTCGATCCACTTGCTTGTCCTGTATCCCTTCCCCTGGTTACGTTCCCTAGAGATGATCCTTTATGAGGCCCCACACTACTAACTGAAACTGCTCTAGATAGCATAGGACAATTCTTTCTCAGATGGCCCTTCTGATGACAGTTAAAACATTCTATATTCTGTAACTTTGGGCAATTTCTTTTTATATGGCCCGATGTACCACAAAAGAAACAAACATTCGAATCTACTTGCGTTGAAGCTCCTATACCTCTTCCACTACTAGCCTCACCCTTCTGCGAACCACCTCCCATACCTCTACCATGCTGAAATTTCTGCCCTCTAAGTCTTGAATATTTTGTATCACTACCTTTTTGATAACTTAGATTGAATCTGCTTCTCTTTACACCTCGTTCTCGATTCCCTCTTGCTTCATTCATGTCATTTTCTACCAGCAGGGCTTTATTCACCAAGGCTGAATAATTACTAGTCTTTAATGTCGATAGCCTTGATTTAATAACTAACTCTAGTCCATCGAGAAATCGGTTACACATATCTTCCTCATTCCGTATAAACCTCGAAGCAAACCGAGATAAGGATGTAAGTTTGGCTTCATATTCTCTGACAGTCATACTTCCCTGATTCAACATGAAATATTCCTTCTCCTTTTGTTTTTGATACATTGGGGGAAAATACTTATCATACAAAGCTTTGACAAAAGCATCCCATGAGATCACATTCCCACCTTCTGGAGTAATCAACAAATGTTTTGTGGCATCCCACCAATATTTAGCTTCTCCTTTCAGCATATACGTCGCCAAGGTCACTCGTTGATTTTCAGGCATCCTCATTACCCCAAAGATAAGTTCAATCTCTTTAACCCAGACTTCTGCCTCTGCTGGATCAACTGCTCCTTCGAACGATGGTGGGTTCATCTTAATAAATTTCTCATGCGAAGTACTCCTTTCTTCCCAGTGTATCACCTCCTCAGCCCTAGCCAATGCATGTGCCTCCAGTTGCCTGGCCTTTTGTTCTTCCATCTGGGCCATAAATCTAGCTTGCTGCTCTGCCATTAGAGTAATAGCACGTGCCATTTTTTGCATGTCTGTCAATTGTTCCGGGTCAGGTTCTACATTTCCATGAATAGGTTGCTCAACCTCCACCTCTGCTGCCATATTTGAAGCCTCATCTTATATTCTCACATTTAAATCCCCTTGTTCCATTCTTTTATATCTGAAATGAATCAAAGATATAACAACATGCATATACACATATTTTTCCTAACATAATTGTTAGTATCAGACAAAACATATTTCTAACATTCACTGCCAAATCTAGACTCTTCTCACTCCACAACCTCTAAAACCTAGGCTCTGATACCAAAAGCTGACACACCCCAACCCAGTTACTTATAATTAAGTCTAAAAGTCAAAGTGAGTCAAACCATAATTAATCTAACCAAACCATAAACACGAGTTTTAATTTCAGAGTCATCATTGTAAATTCATACAACTGAAAGCCTTTTTACAACATCAGAGTAGTCATGTCCATAAAAACTTTCTTGAAGGATAAGTTAACTTAATTACATCATTTACATTTACACAAAATCATTGTTTCTTCCGTTCCTAGCTAACCCAACCCGACCTCCTAGATTTGGCAGTGACATCGCGTTACCTGAAAAATGTTAACACAGGAACCGTGAGCAAAATAGCCCAGTGAATGCATCACTACTATACTACTACATGAATTTAAATGCAATAAATCATGTCCATATCATTATGTATTAACTTATCCGGCTCATTCATAATTAATGACCAACTTTTCCGAATCATGATTCACATATCCTGTCTAAATAGACAATTCTCCCCCATTCCTGGTCGAGGAGTAACCCCTTGTCATTAATAGACAAATCTCCCCCATTCCGGGTCGAGGAGTAACCTCCAATTTCGGTAAGCCGAAATGAATAATTTCATATTCATTTAATTCTGATAATATCAACAATACGATACAAATAATTCTTTCCAGTGAGTACACTCGCCTTGGGTTGTCAACTACGAATTCACGTTTCCTTCGGGAGGAGCTGAACTGGGTTGATTAGACCTTATACCTGTCAATCCAACTAAATCAGTACTGAATCTCAATCATAAGTATCATACTTGAGAACGTATGTGCTTGCATTCAAATGATAAACTTATATATTAAACACCTTTTAACTCAAACAAACCCTAAACATGCAACCATATGTGATTGAATAAGATAATGAACTAAGCAAGAACATTCAAACACATGCTTGTGAGGAAAAATCCCCCAAAGGGGCAAAACCATTTATTTTCATTATAATATTGTAACTGTACAATTTCGCATTACAATGAAAATACAAGTGACTAAGAATTACCCTCAGGTGTCGGATTCTGTAATCGGCGGCTAGAAATGTCCCTTTCCAGGAGGGCTGCAATGAAGAAGAAGAAGAAGAACGGTCTTCTCCACAAGGGTATGAACAGCAAAAATGCGTTCCTGGGTTGCAAAGTGATTCACAAGTGTTTGGAAATTTGTGTGAATCAAAAACCTAGAGTCTTGGTGCTCAATAGTGAAGACTTAGAGTTTTTGTACTCTAAAAATCGTGTATAGAAGTCTTGAAAAACCACTTCTCGTAGTGGGTTTATAAATGAAATCTTGGGCCTTAAAAATCTGAACACGATCTGTTGAAGTTTATCCCAGGCAGACCGGTCCGGGTCTGAGGAGGATCGGTCCGGGTAGGCGGATCGGTTCTTTTTATTTTAGTCTTCTTCGGTTCGCTTGCCGTCTGGGGTGTACTAGCTTTTCAGCAGACGGATCGGTTCGGGTATGAGGCGGACCGGTCCGCAGGCGGATCGGTTCTTTTATTCTGGGCGGATCGGTCCGGCCTGTCAGACTTTGATTCCTCTTCTTCTTTTGATATTCGGATCCGTTGATGACTGTATGAATCTTGAATTTCTTCAACGGTGAAACGGCGTGCGACATAACAAATTGATAATGGACAAAAATGTCCTTACAAATCTCCCCCCTATGTCTATGCCGGTACATACATAAAAACAAACATCCGAATTATCAAACAACTAAAAAGGCCTATACAAATCTACCCTTCCATGAACCCAAAACTGGAAAGATACAATTGAATAAGACTTCAACGTTTGCTCTTCAACTCTTCAGGAATCTCAACACTTTTCTCATCAATGTGTGCAATCCAATGATAATCCATGTATTACCTACACACATGAGAAAAAACAAAATACCAAGTGACATATCGAGTTTGAAATGAGATAAACATATATACCAATTTATGAGAAAACTCAAACTTTCAAATCTCCCCCATAATAAGATAATTCATTCTCCCCCTTTTTATGATGTCCCCAAATAGACAAATGAGAGAAATAAATCAAATAAGCAAGTGCGGGGTGTCACTAGGATAAAATCACACCATGAATGAACACAAAGCAACCAAGACGATGATAGCGTAAATGAAGTGGTGTGATAAAATTCGATAGGAAAATCAATGCATACAAACATGACATATGTGCACGATGAATATTGGATACTCCTAGCGAATGAACTCAAATGCGTCCTTTGGTGTAAAAGAATGACAATATAAGATATTGACTCAATCAAATCAACAAATCAAAGCTCAAAGTGATTTTCACACCAATAAAGTCCAAAATGATTTTATGCTTTTTCAGGACTTTCAAGGAAGTGCAAACCCGTTTAAAGATTCTCCAACCAAACTCCCTCATATATAATTGTGAATAGAGGCATTCTAAATTCTCAAACTTTGGAGAATTGATGGTGAAACCTAAGTGGCCCATATTTGGCAGGAAGTGCTTTTTATTGCCTTTAAATTTTTTCGGGCTCTTTTAACCTCTTTGGACCTCGGATATTAAAATTCCTCCATTTTTAGGTCCTTTTTAATGGTGGCTTTTACGCAAAGGATAGATGATTACCTTTCGCAGCCCCTCCCCATTATACAAAAACACACAGTCTCACCAAAACGGTTGTTACATGCATTCCAATCTTGTCAAGTTTTATCGCATATTGTAAATTGTATAGACAGGATTGAGATGGAAACACTCAAGCCAATATGAGATAGACAAGTGAAATAAGCAGATATAGCCGTGCATGTGTGCAATAAAGGATATAGGAGTCAAACTTGTAGGAAGATATCACTAATTACATCGCAAAGGCTCCATACTAAGTAAAGCCCATGGATGAAATGATGTAGCGTCTCAAATCTCTATCAAACAGTCACATGAATATATGGAATGAAGTTGTGACTTGGCTATCTTAAATGTTCATCCACAAAAGGTGCATAAAAATACAAAAATCTTTTTGGGCTTTTTCAAAAATTTTATCAAAATAAAATCTTTTTTTGCTTTTCTTAAAAATTATAAAAGAAAATTTTTTGTATTTTTCAAAAGAAATATAAAAAGAAAAAGGAATAAATAAATAGTTGTACAACTAAGCAATGGTACATATAAAACAGACTAGCAATAGGAATCATATGATATGAACATGAAGAAGTATCCTATTCTAGACAAAGACCAACCCTTCAGTCAACTGAGCAAATCCCCAAAGACTTCCTAAGACTCTCAAATCTAAGGGCATCTAAAGGTTTTGTGAAAATGTCGGCTAACTGACGGTCGGTGGGAACAAAACTCAGGGATACAGTGTTCTCCTCAACTAACTGACGATTAAAGTGCTCACGTATCCTGATGTGCTTTGTGCGCGAATGCTGAATGGGATTGCAGGATATGTGAATCGCGCTCGTGTTATCACAAGAAATGATCATGGTGACCTGTGAAATCCCATAATCCTCCAACATTTGCTTCATCCACAAGAGTTGTGTGCAACAACTCCCGCCGGGTATGTACTCAGCCTTCGCATTGGACAAAGAGATGGAATTTTGTTTCTTTCTCAGCCAAGAGACAATAACAGAACCAAAATAGAAACACCCACCAGAAGTGCTTCTATAACCATCTACATCCCCGGCCCAATCGGCATCTGAATAGGCGGACAAATGGTCATCGGTATCAAAGGAATACCAAATACCGTATGAGAGAGTCTCACTTACGTATTTAATAATACGTTTTAGAGCAAGTAAGTGTGACTCTTTAGGGGACGCCTGACATCGCGCATAGACTCCAACACTAAAGGCGATGTCGGGATGACTGGCATTCAAGTAGAGAAGACTACCTATCATACTCCGATATAAGGTTTGCTCTACGTCCTTGCATGAAGTGTCCTTACTAAGCTTGGTAGTGGTACTCATAGGTGTACGAGCATTCTTAGCGGAGTCTGAACCAAATTTCTTCACTAGGTCTCTAGCATACTTGGATTGGGAGATGAACATCCCATCCTCTAGCTGACGAACCTGGAGACCAAGGAAGAATGTAAGCTCACCAACCATGCTCATCTCAAACTCACTTTTCATCTCCTCTTCAAAGTGATGAGCATGTTGAGAGCATGTGGATCCAAAGACTATGTCGTCCACATAGACCTGGGCAACTAAAATTTCACCGTCATCTCTCCTGACGAACAACGTCATATCAACTCCCCCTCTCTTGAAGCCACGGGCTAAGAGATAGGAAGTAAGCCTCTCGTACGAAGCACGGGGTGCTTGCTTCAAACCATACAAGGCTTTCCTCAGATAGTAGACGTGCTCCGGGTGCTGAGGGTCTTCAAACCCTTTTGGTTGTTCCACATAAACCTCCTCCTGTAGAATGCCATTCAGAAAGGCACTCTTAACATCCATCTGATATAACTTGAAGCGCAGATGACATGCGATGGCGAGCAGAAGACGGACTGACTCAAGCCTCGCAACAGGAGCAAATGTCTCCCCAAAGTCTACACCCTCTATCTGTGTGTATCCTTGAGCGACCAACCTAGCCTTATTTTTTATTATGGTACCATTTTCATCCATTTTATTCTTAAAAATCCACCGGGTACCTATCACATTAGTCTCACTAGGTCGGGGGACTAGTTCCCAGACATTATTATTTTTAAACTGAAGCAACTCATCCTGCATAGCAGATATCCAGTGTTCATCCTTGAGTGCTTCTTTATGGTTTTTGGGCTCGACTTTGGACGTGTAGCAAAGATGGCTAACAATGTTCTCTAGCTGAGCACGAGTCTTGACCCCTAGAGTGGGATCGCCAACAATGGCAGACGGGTCATGCCTCTTGCGTACCCAAGCAGGTGTGTCTCCTAGCACAAGAGTAGGGTCCACAGAGTCTGAGAGAGGAACAGGTAAATCACTGTCGTAACAATCCTCATCCTCACACTGAAGGTTAGGATCAATAACCGTCGGAGGTTCGTCATCTTGCATGGTGACGTTTATTGACTCCATAACCTTAAAGCTCTTTAGGTTAAAAACCCGGTACGCTCTGCTATACGATGAATATCCTAGAAAAATTCCCTCGTCGCTTCGGGAGTCGAACTTTCCTAATTGATCTTTAGCCCGTAGGATGTAGCATTTACTCCCAAAAACATGGAAATATGCCAGGTTGAGCTTCTTTCCAGTCCACAACTCATAAGGAGTCTGAAGTGTGTATGGACGCAAATAAACCCTATTCACCGTATGGCATGCAGTAGACACTGCCTCTGCCCAAAATCTCTTAGAAACTTTACGACCTAGAAGCATAGATCTAGCCATCTCTTGGATCGTTCTATTCTTTCTCTCAACAATCCCATTTTGCTGAGGAGTTCTCACAGCATAAAACTCATGTTTGATCCCGAGGCTATCACAGTAAAGGTCTACCTTTGCTTCTGTGAATTCAGTGCCATTGTCACTACGCATCCTGTTAATAGTGAGACCGTGTTGATTTTGCAGGACACGGCACTTGGTTGTTAAATATTCTACAGCATCGGATTTCTCTCTCAGAAAACCTACAATGGAGTACCTGGAGAAATCATCTACCATCACGAGGATGTACCTCTTACCACCTAGACTCTCAGTACGAGTGGGACCCATAAGATCCATGTGAATTAACTCAAGAACACGAGAGGTGGTAATGGAATGCAACTTCCTATGAGGACTACGAATTTGTTTTCCCATCTGACAGGGACCACAAACGGTCGAAGTTGACTTTCCAAGAGATGGTAATCCACGTACTAGGTCATTTTTAGCTAAGCGATTGAGATCTCTAAAGTTCACGTGACCTAGACATTGGTGCCACGGATCCATAGGAGTGATCGTGGCGCTGTTGCAGACAGGTGAGGACGTGGGCTCAGTCCCATAGCAGTTATCCTTTGTCCTTACCCCTTGCTCTAATAGTTTACCGGCTTGATTATAGACTTTACAAGTATCCCGATCAAACTTTACTGTAAAGTCAGCGTCACACAGCTGGCTAATGCTGAGAAGGTTTGCTTTCAAACCTTTGACGTACAAAACATTTTCTAGCTTAGGAAATCCGGGTAACTCGACAGTACCTCGTCCTACAATGCTAGACTTGCTCCAATCTCCAAAGGTGACTCTACCATCCTGATAGTCCTCAAGAGTCTTAAAAAATGAGGCATCACATGTCATGTGTCTGGAACACCCACTATCAAAATACCAATGTGAGGTATTATGTGCTTTGAGAGCAACATGAACAACAAACGTCTTTTTATCTTTCTTAGGTACCCAAGTCGAGATGACCTTTTATTTTCCTTTGTTGTTGTTGGTTTTAGCTGGAATGTGATAAGCATTCACTAACGGCAAAGACATCCGTCGGAATTCTTCCATTAAACTCTGGGACGTGGCAGCTAAGAACTCAACTCGCACTCTCAGACTTGAAAACTCATCAGTATGACGTGGTGGAGCAGTAGTATGTCGTGTCCGACCCATGTTATAGCAAAACTCCCTAAGGTGGCCTTTTCTTTTGCAATAAGTATAAAAGGACACAGTCAAAGGCGGACCTTGGTTTGCCTTTCTTGGTCGAACTCTCCTTCGAGGTTTTTGACGGTGGCCATAAGGAGTCGTAGTAAACTCAGGAACTGGTACAGGTGCAATTTGGGATGTGGAGGAACCATCATAACCAATTCCTTGTCGATCACCAAAACCTAAAGCGGGGTCGAGGAGTATCTTTCCCATTTTCCCAGATCTGTCCTCGATTTGAACCTTGACTTCCCGTGCTTTCTCAAGATCATGAGTCAGCTGGGCAACAAGGGCTTCAAGTTTCTTTCGAGTATCCACGGAGGAATGGAGCTCACTTGTAAGACTAGCCACTTGTTTAGTCAAGTCCCTTCTCTCTTTCTCAAAAACACTCTCTCTCTCTCTAAACAAACTCTCTTTCTTAACACAGGCATATTCTCTCTCCCTCAGGGTGGTGAAGGTGGAGGACTCTCTCTCTCTCTCTTTTCTTAATTCTTCCTCTAAGCCGATGATCTTAAGTACTAATGCTTTGTTACGTTTTTTAGTTTTAAATGACTCAGAATATAACTCAGCGTAGGCGCGTTGAATATCACTCTCACTCTCACTTGAGTCATCCTCCCCCTCACTCACATCGATCTCACTGTCGAGGTGTCCCTGTGAAGCATCATCCTCATCGTCGTGAAGAGAACTAGGAGTGCTCACTTGACTGGCCATGAATGCAGTGAAGTTACACTCATGCGGTGACTCATCTCCTGAATCCACCGTCTTGACCTCACGATCGTCGCTAAGAGTAGCATTAAGGACAGCTTTCCATTTTTCTCTATTCAGACGAGTGGCACACTCAAATGCTCTATGACCCTTACCGTTGCATTCAAAGCATCTCTCACTATTTGTCTTAGGAGGATCTTTAAAATCTTTTTCATTATTTTTCACAAAATTCCTTTTATCATTGAAATTTCCACTTTTCTTGAATTTGAGAAATTCTTTTGAAATTGTTTGCAAACAGGGCCAAGTCATCTAAGTCCAAATCACACTCAGAATCGGACTCAAAAATTTTTTCTTTCTTTTTCTTAAAATGAGTCTTTAAAGCAATGCCATTATCCTTAGCTTAATGGTTTTGGGAAACATGTCAATCTCATAGGTCTGAAGATCTCCTACAAGTTCTTCCAACTTAAGTGATTTCAAATTTCCCAAAGAGTTCAAAACAGTGACTTTAGGAATAAAGCATTTTGGGAGAGATCTCAAAATCTTTTTAACAACACGCGTGTTATCAATCACTTCACCCAAATTAAAACTTGTGTTAACGATGTCTGACAAACGAGCATAAAAATTATCAAAGCATTCAGACTCAGACATGGTAATAGTCTCAAATTGGGTGGCCAAATTTTGTAATTTTGATTCTTTAACCGCGTTCGTACCCTCATGTGTCAATTTCAGAACATCCCAAGCCTCTTTAGACGTGGTGCACGTCATAATTCGGCGAAACTCATCAGGAGTTATGGATCCAGAAATAGCACTCAAACCTTTAGAGTTAAAATAAGACCATCTAAATTCATCTTCAGTCCAAGAAGTGACAGGTTTCAAGTTGATCATATTATCAACAGTCACGGAGGGAGGTTTCAACCCTCTTTCAACCAAAATCTAGACACGTTCATCAATGGCTTTTAATGCAGATCTCATACGGGCTTTTCAATAGGCATAGTTTGTCCCGTCAAAAACTGGCATTTTATTATATAACTTCTCCATTTGAACACGCACTTTTTCAAAAAAAAATCATTTTTTAGAAAATTGATATCTCAGAAAAATTTCGCGGAAAATAGTAATACGCGATAGATTAGCGTAACCTTCTCTGATACCAATTTGAGAACCTATGTGCTTGCGTTAAAATGATAAACTTATATATTAAACACCTTTTAACTCAAACAAACCCTAAACATGCAACAATATGTGATTGAATAAGATAATGAACTAAGCAAGAACATTCAAACACATGCTTGTGAGGAAAAATCCCCCAAAGGGGCAAAGCCATTTATTTTCATTATATTATTGTAACTGTACAATTTCGGATTACAATGAAAATACAAGTGACTAAGAATTACCCTCAGGTGTCGGATTCTATAGTCGGCGGCTGGAAATGTCCCTTTCCAGGAGGGCTGCAATGAAGAGGAAGAAGAAGAAGAAGAACGGCCTTCTCCACAAGGGTATGAACAGAAAAAATACGTTCCTGGGTTGCAAAGTGATTCACAAGTGTTTGGAAATTTGTGTGAATCAAAAACCTAGAGTCTTGGTGCTCAATAGGTGAAGACTTAGAGTTTTTGTACTCTGAAAATCGTGTATAGAAGTCTGGAAAACCACTTCCCGTAGTGGGTTTATGAAGGAAATCTTGGGCCTTAAAAATCTGAACACGATCTGTTGAAGTTTATCCCAGGCCGACCGGTCCGGGTCTGAGGCGGATCGGTTCTTTTTATTTTAGGATTCTTAGGTTCGCTTGCGGTCCAGGGTGTACTGGCTTTTCAGCAGATGGGCCGGTCCGGGTATGAGGCAGACCGGTCCGCAAGCGGATCAGTTCTTTTATTCTGGGCGGACCGGTCCGGCCTGTCAGACTTTGATTCCTCTTCTTCTTTTGATATCCGGATCCGTTAATGACTCTATGAATCTTGAATTTCTTCAACGGTGTAACGGCGTGCGACATAACAAATTTGTAATGGAAAAAAATGTCCTTACAATACTAATATAATTATATAACTTTCCATGACTACACAATGACCATATAATTCCACTTAAGTCACATTCCATGAAACATGTGTAAAGACAAAACAATGGTGCACATATTGATAAAGCTATGAACATTCAACCGTAGGAAGTACCTCATAAGGAATTTATAACAAAAGTCAAGTAAACATGAAATTATACTTCTCAATGTATATACACAAGAAACATGTACTCAAAGTACCCTTTGTAAGGACGAAATACAAACATTCATTCAAGGGGTATCCAGTATGGCCTGAAATTATTGTCCTACATACTTAACCATCATGTATTCCTAAATTGTATAAATACAGGGGTCCAACCTTATCAATATCAAAACATATATGAATATACTTTCCAATACAAGTTACGATGTAATTTTTCAAGCTTCCTAGAGCAAGTTATGACCATTTCTTTACGACACAAGAAATCTGCCCTACAAGCTCCTCTATTGTTCCTTCAACTTACAAGAATTTTCATAATTTTTCTAAAGCATAACTTTCCATGATTTTCGACCCATTTCTATTACACATACTTAATAGTACATTATTAAATTTTCATAATTTTTTGACTTCATTTGCTCTCTCAAAATCTTGACTAAACTCAGGGCATACCGAAATGAAGTATACAAACATAAACTGTATACCAACTTGCAACCATCACTACGGCCTAACCACGAGGACTTAAATTCTAATTTTTGGATATGATATTAATATATGAGTCTAATTTCATATCCAATTGGAATTTCTCAATTCCAGTAATCACACAAATAGATATACAGATTTGAATACAAGGGGTTTCAATACAAAGCAATTTTAAGGGTTTATGCATTCAACTTAACTTAAACTTTCATATATCCATACATATGCACCCAAGCATGAACGGTCAGTAAACAAATAAATGATTTATATAATATAAATCATAAATATATTAAAAATACCAAGATTTGCACTTAGGATTACCTTCAGGACCTTTACGTAATTTCCACGGATTATTCTACACTTTTTCTCCCCACTTTTCTTCCTAAACTTCTACCTTCTCTTTCCTCAAGCTAACAACACTTGAAACTGAACCTAGGGATTAATTTGATGAATAAATAAGTTAGAGGGAGAGTTTTAATCCGGCCAAGGATGCCTCCCAAGCCAACCAATAAAATTAATCCATTTGGTTTAATAACATACAAATTACCACTTAAAGGGAATGGGCAGTGTTGATGTAAAAAACTAGATCACTCTAATTATTCAATCACAGATAAATAAATGAGACAAAAGATTTTTAAAGTGGTTCGGCTAGAAATAAAGCCTACGTCCACTGTTATGTTATTGAGTGTTTGTGGAATTCTTGATTACAAGTCCTCTCAAGAAATCCCCCCCCCCCTTTGAATGAGAGTGATACAAGGTATTTATAGACCTTAGGTTGTACATGAAAGGGTTGATACATTAAATGATATACATATGAAAGGGTAATACATTTAATGCAGCGTGTGCGTCAAGATGATAAACATTCAATGAATAGTTGAACTGTTGATTATCTGGAAATTAATGATACGACCGAGATGCAGTTCGGACCGCCTTAGTTGCTCGTTGCTCCGGAGTTCCTCGGAGCGCTGGAATACCTCGGAGTGCTAAAGTTCCTCGGTGTATCCTCGTTGCTCAGAGAGAACATGAGTTGGTCGGGGAAATGAACTTTCTCGTTGCTATTGTGCCACGTAGATTGACACGTGTCTTCGTATTATTCGTCCATATCAGCATGTTAATTTTGGTATCAACAGAAGCCCCCAATGTTTCATATTTCGAACTTTGAGGAGTATGGAACATTCTTTCTCGGTATATGGAAATATTGAATGACTTTCCTGGATTTTAGGAGCATTTTCTTTGTATTTGAATTTCCTTCAATATTCGCAGAATCCGCCTTTTTGAATTTTCAAAAGCGCTTTGATCTTCGTGCAGTTTTTGTCCTTTTAGCCGCCGATAATACAATAGTTTCTTTTTCGTAATCATTTCTTTCGCCGCTTCCCAAGGTAAAGTATTTAAACTTCTTAGGTAACCATACCGTCTTCTACCTTTTCCAATTTTCTGCATTCAAGCTTTCTATTCTTTCTTTCTCTCTTGTGCGTTCATCCTTGTTTTCGTTCGTTGTTGATAGCTCTCCTTTCTTCCTGTAAGCTTTTCTTCCTTCTTCTTTTATTCACCATGGTTTATATTATTGAATCTATTGAAAAATTCCGTTCTGGTTTTTCCATCCCTTCTTGGGTGATTTTAGAGGAGTTTTCTGAACCTCAAAATTACTTTCGTTTGGCTGAGGGACATTGGTTTCCCAGTCTTTTTATTGCTGAATGTGGGTTTTATTTTCCACCAAACCCATTATGTTTAGAATTTTGTCAGTACTTCGATGTTGTCCCTGCAAAAATAGCCCCCAATACATGGAGAATAGTTAATGGGGTGCATAAGTTAAATCAAACTCATGGAACTCGTTTAGGAATTCCTGAGATTATGGTTTGCTATAGATGGGATATTCTAGATGATGTTTATTATTTAAAAACTAGATTTTTGAATAGGGCTCTGGTAGTCAACCTCCCTGATGCTAACAGGGATTATTTTGAAAATGGGGTCATTATAAAAAATTGGCAACATGCCCCTTTGCCTGGAGATGAAGTATATGATGGTCCCAAATGCCCCCCCTATGGCAATGGGATAGGTTATTTCTGTTTTATTGACTTTCTGAAATTTTGATTTCATCTTGTTTGTGTAAATGCGTGATTGACATTTCAACTTATTTTTGTTTGTAGTTGACAGCAAGAGAAAAAATCCCAAGGAATCAGAGGTAAATATAAGGCAATTGAAACATATCTGGAGTTTGCATCACAAGGTCGCAGACGAGCATATCAGGTCTGCCTCATATTTGTTGCAGTATAGGAGCTATACGTTGTCCTTTACTGCTCGCCATGTGGTCAGCACCAGTGATCCAGTGCAAATTCCTGAAGACTCTGATCCAGAATCTCATATCCCTTTGAGCCAAAAAATGGGCAAGAGAAGAGTTCCCACTCTCTTTGAGGAGAGTTCCTCTGCTGGCGATGGGAAGAAAACCAAGGTTAATGCCCCAAAGGGGATAAAGAAAATTGATGATGCTCCTTCTGTTGCTGTTCAGAAGGTTGCCGTGAAGCCCCCAGTGGCTCCTGTGCAGAAAGATGCACCCGTTGAGGTAATCACTATCTCACCAACCAAAAGTTCCTCGTTGGTTGAAGTTGCTGAGAAGGCACCAAGGAGATTGAGGAAATCCTCCTCGGTCAGTATTTCTGGAACCAATCCCCAGCTCCTAGCTGGTGGAGATGGTGTTCCAATTATTGTTCCACCAAGCTCTACGACGATCTTGGCAAAATTTTCACCTATCCCCGAGGTGCAAGGTACTGAAGAAGACCTTACTCGAGATGTGGTTACTTCTCTAGCTGCTCGTCATTTGGCTTCAGTAAGTATCTATACTCTGAGCTTTTTATATTTTCCTTTGTTGTTTCCTAATTTTATTTCTGATTTCATTTTCCTCTTTTGATTGCAGTTGACGAGCTGTTTCAATTTAATCCTTAAAAAGGATGAAGCGATCAAGGCTTCTTGCTCCTCGTCCACTGTAGAGGGAGCACTGGAGAAAGCTATTAAATCTGTGAGTGAGTCCCGTTAAAAGTAGGACGAGGATAAAACTGAATGGGAAAAGAAATTGGCTGCGTCTGATGCAGAGAAGGTGCAACTGGGTAATAAGGTGAAGGATTTGGAGAGAGAGAATAAAGACTATGACGAGAAACTTTCAGGCTTTGGGGAGCTTGAAAATAAAATGAAATCAGCTGAAGAAGAGCTGACCCTTCTACGAGAGGTAAATCATCAGAAGGAGGAGGTGGAAAACAAATTGAAGGCCGCCGAGAATCTTATGTCCGAGAAATTATCCTCGGAGAAGATGAAGAGAAAAACAGTTGTAAAGACGTCCTTTAAAACTGGTTGGGACAAAGGATGAGACAGGGGCGTGGCAGCCATGATGACCCAAGTGAAATATGGAAGTTTGAAATATTTTCATGATGGTTGGGTTGCAGCACTACAGGAGTTGAAGGTGAACGAGGACTCCGAGCTATTTCAACAACATCTCCCTAGTCCTCCTCCAGTTATTGAAGATGAGTCTTCAGACGAAGCTGCATCTGAAGAATCTTCAATGACAGTGGGTGATCAATTCCTTGTTCCACCACCCAACCAGATAGACACCGAGGAGATTTCGTCGTTGCCTGCTCCTCCAGAACAAGTCCCAGCTTCTAATAATCAGACCATTGTTCCTACCGAGCAATCGAGCTCCTCATCCCAGCCTCCCGAGAAAGTCTTGGGAGACAAGGAAAAGGTGTGAAGTTATTCGGTACTCTTTTTATGTTCCTCTTTGACTTATCTTCTGTACTCAAAACGATGTAATCTTATTTGATGATGTAATAAAATCACATCTTTTTGTCCAAATGATCGTCTCTCCTCTATCTGCATTTTGTCTTCTTTTTTATGATTGCTTTTTCTTTCTTTGTTAGTTTGTGGCTAAAATGGAACTGATATCTGCTCATGATACAAAGCTGATGCAGCAATGCCGTGAATATTATAAAGTTGGTCATACAAATTTGAGTGTATCAGAAATTGCTGACATCTTGGGCCATGATGCTTCAGAACAGGAAGTTGATGCTTATCGATACCTGAAGGATTTATTGGACCGAGCTGTGGCCAATAATGTGGCATACTATGAGTTAATCGAGGAACTTCATTATTCCTTAGAAGATCTACAACATCAACATAATGAATCAACTGCTTTGCTGCACAAGGAGTATGAAAATAGATATCAACAGCTTTCTTATGAAACAGGCCATAAAAAGATCCTTGCTGGATACGATATTAGGGAGAGAACCCTGAAAGGTGAAGTTGAAGCCTGTAGGAAGATTGCTGAGTTGCTGGAACAAGAGAACAATAGTTTGCAGAAAAATTTGGCACAGTATGAGTCTGCAGCTTCATCTTCCACTACTTTAATACCGGTTACCGATGAGGGTTTCTCGTTCTTAGAGGTTGAGAATGCCAAATTAAGGCAAGAGTTGGATACTCTGAGAAGATCTGGTATTTCCACTACTGCTCGAGGACGAGGAAGAGGGTCTCGTGGGCGAGGAAGAGCTGTTCAAAATGTTGTCGAGGAGCAAAATTCTCCACCTGCTCGGAGTCGATCAAGAGTTCTCAGCCGTAATGTTGAAGAATCTCGTACTCTGTCAACATTGGAAACTCAAGCATACCAATTGAACGCCAAAGATCGGGCTTTATCTGAAATTTCCAAGAGAAATCTATCTTTGGAAGATCAACTTACTGCAACGAAGTCTGCTTTGAATGATAAAGATGTGTTTGCCAGGAATCTTCACGAGCAACTAGAGAGAATAACTTTCCAATTTCACAAACAACCTCGTGAGTTTTGGATGGCAGGCTACAATGAAGCCCTTTGTCACTTGGATGCTCGTCTTGAAAGTGCCAATAACGAAGGTTATAAACAAGGATGGTTGAACGCCCTGGGTGTGTTAAAGCTAGAGCAGGGCCATTTCTTATGGGATTATTATGCTCCCGGGCTACTAGACTTGCCTGTACCGCCTTATAAACTAGACATGGAGTGGATCCCAGCTCGTGCCATTCCTCGAAGTTTAATTTCAAAATACCTTGGCGACTATAGTCTTCATTCTCAGATTGAATTATCTCGTCCTGAACATCTACTGGACACACCTTCTGTAATGAACGTCAGAATGCTCAGAGATATTAACTTCATTAATTCTCCTCTTTGCTTGGAAGACCCTCCTGCTGGCGAGGAACCTGTTTCAAAAGCTAAAGGAAAGAAACCAATAGAATAGGTTTTTCAATGTAACAGTTAGCACATATATGTAGCTTGTAATACATTTTGACCTTAATGAAAGAATTTCATTTTTGTTTGCAAATCTGTATTGCTATTGTTCTGCGTTAAACACTAAGTATGTATCTGTTAAAAAGATAACAATTTTGTGCTATTCATTGACCAACTTAGTAATAAATATGAGAAATGTTGCTTAATAAAGTAATGAGTATAAAGATGTTTAAAATTTGGCCAACCTACCAAGGTTGTTAAATTGTGCTCGTCGACCAATTATAGTTAGTGAGAGCTTATCCCCAACTAACCATACTTGGTAAATTTTTGTCTTTTTTATAAAATGTGTCCGACCAACTAAGGTCGCTAAATTCTTCTTGTCGACCAACTACAGTTAGTGGGTTTTTATCCCCGACCAACCATACTTGGTACAGTTTGGAATATTTTGTTCTTCGAAGAACTTTTGTAATAATCTTACCTCCCGACCAACATAAATTGGAATGTGAGAGCATATTTTCAAATCAAATAATATTGTTCTTCCCTCAACCGTAGTTGATTATTGAACTATCAGGTTCTTTCGAACTATCTTGTCCACTAGTTATCTTACCAACCTTAGTTGATCACGCTAGTGTACGCCTCCTAACCAAAGGAGTATATTTTTTGGTTCTTTCGAACTATTTGTCCACTAGTTATCTTACCAACCTTAGTTGGTCACGCTAGTGTACGCCTCCTAACCAAAGGAGTATATTTTTTGGTCTCGCCCTTTTACCAACCGGAGTTGGTCGTGGGTCTGAACTATCGTCTTCTTTTTCTGTATCTTACCAACCTTAGTTGGTCACGCTAGTGTACGCCTCCTAACCAAAGGAGTATATTTTTTGGTCTCGCCCTTTTACCAACCGGAGTTGGTCGTGAGTCTGAACTATCGTCTTCTTTTTGCTGTCGAGCAGCGTAGTGTACAACACTAGTATTCCCCGAAAAACTTTCAAACAAAGGAGAGGAAAATGGTGAAAACATCATCGTTTTATTCATATTGATGGAACCGTTGTACATTTTACATCATTGATAATACTTGCGAAGGTGTTCAGCATTCCAAGCATTCTTGAATTCTTCTCCTTCTAGAGTTGCTATTTGGTAAGTTCCTAGTCGAACAACTTCTGTAACTCGGTAAGGCCCATGCCAGTTTGCCTCCAATTTATTGTGCTTCTGAATTACCTTCTTTAGTACATAATCTCCTTCCTTTAAATCGCATTTCCTCACCCTTTTGTTGTAGAAAAGAGTTGTTCGTTGTTGATAAGCAACATTCCTAATGCCTGCCTCTTCTCTGACCTCCTCGAGCATATCCAAATCCAGTCTTCTCATCAAGTCACTGACAGGAGAATTGAAATTCAGTACTCTATGCGTTGGAAGACCCAACTCGGCAGGTATTACAGCCTCACTTCCAAATGCCAGCATATATGGTGATTCTCCAGTCGCTGCTCGGGGAGTTGTTCGGTAAGCCCACAATACTGATTGTAGCTCATTAATCCAGTTAGCTTTAGCTTCACTTAGCCTTTTCTTCAAACCATTTAGCAGTGTTCTATTCGTCACTTCAGTCTGTCCATTGCTTTGAGGATGGCCTGGTGCTGAATGAACCTTCAAAATGTTCGACTGATGACAATAGGCAGCAAATTCCTCGTTATCAAATTGGGTTCCATGGTCTGTGATGAAGGCATGAGGGAGACCATATAGACAGATGATATTCTTCCAAACGAACTGGTATACCTTCTCGTATGTCATATCAATAAGCGGCTCAGCTTCTACCCACTTAGTAAAATAGTCCACTGCAACGAAGAGGTACTTGAATCTTCCTCGGGTGGTCGGCAGTGGTCCAACCAATTCAATTCCCCACATGGAAAATGGCCAAGGGGAAGTTATTGGTGTCAACAATGCTTGTGGATTTCATCGGATAGAGGAAAAACGTTGTCACTTGTCACATTTCTTAGCATAGGCTATACAATCAGCCCTAATCGTCGGCCAATAGTATCCTTGAGTCATTACCCTTTGTAAAAGTGTTCGACCTGCTACATGAGCTCCACAAGACCCTTCATGGATTTCTTCAATCAATTCTTTCACCTCGGAGGGATGTACACATCTCTGAAAACCTGCCATAATTCCTCGTCTATATAAAATACCATTAGTTAATACATACCGAGCAGCTTTGTACTTCAATTTTTTGGCAGCGAGCTTATCCTCTGGCAATTCTCCCTCTTCAATATATACCCTGATGGGATCCATCCAAGATGGTCCTAAATCAAGGGTAATAACATTCATCGTCAGGTTTTCATCTATGCTCCGACTTTCCAGTACTTCAATTGGTATCGTTCTTTGCAGCTCGGTACGAGTAGCTGATGCTAGTCGGGCCAGTGCGTCTGCTTGTACATTCTCCATCCTCGATATTCTCACCAATTGAATGGCATCAAATTCTGTCAGTAACTCCATCACCTTTGCATGATACTTCGCCATTAAGTCTCCTTTAACTGCATATGTTCCTATCATCTGATTTACAATTAATTGAGAATCACTGAATGCAATTACTTGCCGTGCTTCCATAACTTTTGCTAAGTTTAAACCTGCTATCATGGCCTCATACTCAGCCTCATTATTGGAGGCTTTGAATTGGAATCGCAAAGCATATTCCATGTCAATCTCGTCTGGGGTGTTCAAAACAATTCCTGCCCCGTAACCTGCTGTGCAAGATGAGCCATCTACATATAATCTCCATATGGGCAACCCGTCTTCAAATTCCTTATCTGACAGGGTTCCTCGATGAAATATTTGTTGCTTCTTTTCATCCTCCCCTGACACTTTTTGCTCCTCGTCGACCATCTCTTCTCGCTCTTTTACCAACCAGAGCTGGTCTGAGCTCGAAGTTGATGATCTTTCTTCATCCATAAGCCCTTTTACCAACCGGAGTTGGTCTGGATTTATGTCTGCTGATCCTGTAACATCCACAGGTTGGTCAGCGAGCACCTTTTGCTCCTCGGGGGTATCAGGGTATGTAAACTCTGCTATAAAATCTGCTACAGCTTGCCCTTATAATGATGATCTGGGTTCATACACAATATCATATTCACCGAGTTCTATTGCCCAGTACATCAGTCTTCCTGATTTTTCTGGCTTGTGAAGGGCTTATCTCAATGGCATGTCGGTATACACGACGATTGTATGGGCCTGGAAATATGGCCTCATTCTTCTACTTGCTTCAATTAATCCCAATGCCAATTTTTCTAGCTTTGGGTACCTGATTTCTGCACCTCGAAAAGCCTTACTTGTGTAATACATGGGTTTCTGAACTCCATTCTCCAATCTAATCAATGCTGAGCTAACTGCATTCTCTGATACCGCCAGATACAAGTACAACTTATCTCCTGTTATTGGCCTGGACAACAATGGAGGTGCTCCCAAATATTTCTTCAAGTCTTGAAAGGCCTTTTCACATTCATCAGTCCATTCAAAAGTTTTTCGAAGTGTTTTGAAGAATGGGAGGCATTTATCAGTTGCTCGGGACATAAATCTATTGAGCGCCGCAACTCGTCCTGTAAGACTCTGCACTTCTTTCTTCGTCGTTGGGGATCGCAGCCCTAAAAGAGCTTTGATCTTTTCTGGATTTGCCTCAATACCTCGTTGGTTGACGATGTATCCGAGGAACATTCCTTCTCGTACTCCTAAGGTGCACTTCGTCGGGTTGAGCTTCATTTGGTATTTATCTAGTTGATCAAAGGTCTGACCTAAGTCAACTAGATGATCAGCAGCTTTCTTGCTCTTTGTTAGCATATCGTTGACATAGACTTCCATGTTGTAACTGATTTGTTCGACAAAAACATTGTTCATCAGCCGCTGATATATTGCACCTGCATTTTTCAAACCAAAAGGCATGACATTATAACAATAAGTTCCCCTTGGGGTAATAAAAGAAGTACTTTCCCTGTCTTCAGGTTTCATTTTGATCTGGTTGTAGCCAGAATATGCATCCATGAAGCTGAGCAGCTCATGTCCCGAAGTAGCATCCACTAGCTGGTCTATTCTGGGCAATGGAAAATGATCTTTCGGGCATGCTTTGTTGAGATCAGTGAAATCAACACACATTCTCCATTTATTGTTCTTCTTCTTTACCATCACCACATTTGCTAACCAGTCTGGATATTTCACATCTTCAATGAATTGGGCTTTCTGGAGCTTCTCGACCTCCTCTTGTATGGCCTGATTCTTCTCGGGACTAAACACTCTTCTTCTCTGCTTCACAAGCTTGATCTCCTTATTCACATTGAGTTCATGACATAAGAAGTTTGGATCTAATCCTGGCATGTCTTCGTGACTCCATGCAAAAGTATTCTTCCTGTTTCTCAAGAAAGTTATCAACTCTTGTTTTATTGAAGCATCCAATGACGAACCTATCTGGGTTACTCGTTCAGGGTGTTCCTCGTCCAGAATAACATTTTCTGTAGATTCTACCACCTGTCCTTTTACAAGTTGGGATTCATCCCTGGGATCAAGAGTTTCAATTTTTGTACCTTCCTCCACCTGGTAGGTAGTAGTCTTTTTCCTTGATTCCTCAAGCTCCTCTTGCTCGGCAGATGAATAATAGCATTCCCGAGCTATTTTTTGATCACCTTTCACAACTCCTACTCCGAAGTTTGTTGGGAATTTTAAGCATTGATGCACTGTAGATGGAACTGCTTCGAACTTCTTCAAACCAACTCTTCCCATGATGATGTTGTAGGCTGACTGCACATTCTTATCCATCACAAAGAAGCGTATTCTTTCTGTTCGACAAGCAGGCCAAGTTCCAATGAATATGTCCAACTTGATCGTCCCAAGTGGAAAAACTTTCTCGCCAGCAAAACCCAGAAGGGGTCTGTGATAAGGTTCCAATTGAGATAATTTCAAATTCAAGCTATAAAAGCATGAATAGTACATGATGTCTGCCGAACTACCATTGTCCACCAACACCCTTGAAATCACCACATCTTTCATCCTCATTTTGATCACCAAAGGATCGTCGTGAGGGTAAAGAACACCTGCCAAATCGTTTTTTGAAAAACCAATAACTAGCTTCTCTTTATTTACCTTCCTCGGACGATCATCCTCGGCAAGATTTATTCGTTGAATATATGAGCAGGCTTGAGCCTCTCCGAGATAAGCCTTTCTTTCTGCAGTAAGGTCTCCTCCTCCAGCATCTCCTCCTGTAATAACATTACAATCAAATGACCCAAAACGTATGGAAAATACCTCTCGTTCAGGCTGCCTTGGCTTCTTTGGAAGATCGGGGTCTTCATCTGGATCATCTTCATGATCTCTTTTCTTTTTCTCCTCCGTCCGACGAGGAGATCTGGAACGATCTCTAGTTCTATCATCATTCTTCCTTTCACCTCTGCGATCTACGTACTTTGACAACTTTCCTCTTCGGATGAGCGTTTCAATCTCGTTCTAAAGGGCTATGCAATTTTTGGTCGTATGGCCATGATCTTTATGGAACTCCCAATATTTGGCCCTATTCCTCAGGTCAGGATTGGTCCTCAGTTTATCTGGCCACTTGATTTCTTCGTTATTCTTGATTTCTTCCAAAACATGATTAATACCCATTTTCAATGGAGTATAATTATCGTATTTCTTCAGGACTTCCCATGACGTCCTATTATTCTTGGAGTGCTTGTCACCACCATTACCTTTTTGCTCTTTCTTCTTAGATTTGTCAACCTCCACCTTGGTTTCTTTATCCATATTCTTCTTCGCAGCCATAGCCTCCTCGGCATTCATGATTTTGGCCGCTTCTGCCATCAACTCCGACATAGTTTTAGGTGGATCTTTGGCCAAAGTGTAGTATAACTTGTTAGGCAGCAATCCACTCATCAAAGCAGTGATCGCTGTCTTTTCTTCGTAATCTATGACTTCCAACTTCTTGTTATTGAAACGAGTTATGTAATCTCTAGTAATCTCACCTGATTTTTGTCTAACACTTAACAAGTGTGCTACTCGCTTTATCGGCTTTGCTCCAAAATAGAAATTGCCAATGAACAACTCGGCTAACTGAATAAAAGTCGAAATCTTACCCCGAGGAAGATTGTTGTACCATATCTGTGCAGATCCGGTAAGAGTTCCCGAGAATGCTCTACACCTCATCTCGTCGGGGACGGCATATATGTCGGCAGCAGCTTGGTATTGTTCTATATGAAGAACAGGATTTGTCTTTCCATCATACTTAGGGGTCACTACAGGTGCTTTGAATTTCGATGGTGTAGGAAAATTCACAATGGCCTGCACAAAAGGTGTCCCTTGAACAAAAGTTCTTTGTAAGGGATTCCTTTCTTTAGCCATTTCTCCAAGTCTATCCTACAACCGCTGAATGGAACCTTTCCATGCTTCATTTCCTTCCTCAGGCCGCTTAGTCCGAGCAATTGATTGTTCTGACGTAGCTTCCTGAGATCTATCTCGACGAGTAGCTGGTCGTGATTGTGCTGATCCTTCTCTCAAACCTGATGGTGGTCGAAAGCTTCTCGATGGGGCTCTAGGTGGACTCATATTTCTCCTTGGTCCTAACCGACTGAAAGGAGACACCCTGCTTAATCTTTCCAGGGCGCTGGTTCTCTCCGGAGAGAGAGTGATATGTTGATCTGTATCCGTAGCCCGTATCGATGAAGTTCGCCCAGGTTGATAAGAAAAATCATTAGATTCTTGATTACGATATGACCCAGTACGCCTGGATCGTGATTGCCCACGATCACTCCTTTGCCCTGAATGGGTAGGTGCACCGCCGTGAAGAGTTTGAATGAGTTGCCTCATTGTTTCTTGCATGGCGATTTGTCCTTAAGCCAGATTCATCATAATTCCAGCCAGATCTGGAGGTGCAGATGGATTTGGAGGATTTCCAGCATTTCCAGCATTTTGATTACTGGATTCTGGATTATTTGCCATTGATGATAAATGATTTTTGGTGAAAAACGATAGCAACAGTCGTTCCCACAGACGGCGCCAATCTGTTGATGTAAAAAACTAGATCACTCTAATTATTCAATCACAGATAAATAAATGAGACAAAATATTTTTAAAGTGGTTCGGCTAGGAATAAAGCCTACGTCCACTGTTATGTTATTGAGTGTTTGTGGAATTCTTGATTACAATTCCTCTCAAGAAATTCCACCCCCTTTGAATGAGAGTGATACAAGGTATTTATAGCCCTTAGGCTGTACATGAAAGGGCTGATACATTAAATGATATACATATTAAAGGGTAATACATTTAATGCAGCGTGTGCGTCAAGATGATAAACATTCAATGAATAGTTGAACTGTTGATTATCTGGAAATTAATGATACGACCGAGATGCAGTTCGGACCGCCTTAGTCGCTCGTTGCTCCGGAGTTCCTCGGAGCGCTGGAATACCTCGGAGTGCTAAAGTTCCTCGGTGTATCCTCGTTGCTCAGAGAGAACATGAGTTGGTCGGGGAAATGAACCTCCTCGTTGCTATTGTGCCACGTAGATTGACACGTGTCTTCGTATTATTCGTCCATATCAGCATGTTAATTTTGGTATCAACAGACAGCTTTTCCCTTTGTTCGTAAAGTTGGTATAACTCTTTACTCGGGCTTCCATTTGATGATCCGTTTGTTGTGTTACAACCCTAACTCACATGTATACAACTATCTAGTTTTCACCTCAAGTCATCTATAATGTTATAAAGGTCAAAACTAGTCTCTAACAGGAACATTTCTACCGAAAACAACAAAATTTTGTGTTTGTAAATAATTCGACCTTTCATGATTTATGCAAGTAGGATTATAATAAACATAATCACTTAACATTAGATATACTAATAGCACATTATTCATATAACATAAGATAAGCATGATTTAATTATAATTTATCATAGTTATATACGGGTTGTCACACTTCATTTGGAGGATTGAGAAGTGAGGCAGCGTTGGTTCTTGTCCTGACCATCTTAGATACACATAGTAAAACATCGAAGGACCCTTGACTGTGGAATCTTCGACGGAGTAGCCTTGGGGTCCATCGTTCGTTGAGTTGTGAACCACTTGTTCCCTCTGCTTAATGTCACATCTACTTTAGGTGATGCCACTAGCCAGCTATGCAGTGTCAAATCTTTATTTGAGTAATCCATTGTGGTATTTAGGGATATCAGATAGTTGGTGAGCCACCTCTGTGATGACAGACTCCTGACGCACAGTGGTTAGGAAAAATCCTTATCTTGGCATTTAATGTTTATGATGTAGAGGTGACTAGTCCATCAGGCATTTAATGTTTGTCACATAAAGTATAAGGGATGTCTTTCACACTGAGGGAGCTCGAGATTGGTGTGGGGGGCTATTTATGGGTCTCAACCACTTCTGGGGAGAGGAGGTTCTTTCAGAGTTCTTTCTAGAGAGTGATTAGAGAGAAAAGATATCAGAGAGAAGTTATTGTAAAACTAGAGTTTTAACTCACCCACCATTATCATTTAATACGAAGCTTTTAATAGTTGACTAGAGATGTTTGAGAGTTGGTTGGTGTGTTTGGTTGTCTGCCAAGGTGTATCTAGGGTGCTTACTCCTTTCTCCCTCTGACTGAGTTGTTTATGATTTTCCTTTATTGTTGTTTGAGTTATACACGAGTGTATTGTGAGTTCAATCTGTGTATTTATTAAATATCATACTATGTGTTTACTTGTGTCCATTGAAGCGTTTCTTGGTTATCGTTTATCACCATACCCATAAGGGTTACACCTCAACTAGTATTACCATACTCTCAGGCTACAAGGGGACTACCCTATTACACTTTTTGAAAATTTTCCAAAAATTTTGAAAGATTTTGTTTTTGATAAAAAAAATTGTCAACAAAATTCAAAAAGATTTTTGTGTTTTGTTTAACACCGTATATGGATGAGCATTTAAGATGTTTGAATCATAACTCCATTCCATCCAATCTTATGACTTAATCATGGTGTTCTTTGACTTGACTACGTTTTTTTGTCTGTTGCTTAATTATGCATGTTTAGCATTGTGTCGTTAATTGTTGATTACTACCGTCATGCTAGACTCATTATATTGACTTGATTTCACACATGCACAATATTTTGAATATTGTGCTTGCTTGTTATATGCCTAATAGGATATTCTCGTCTCAATCATGCATAATAACGAACCAAATGTACTAGGAACTAATTGTGCTTATAAGAATCATTGCTCGATTTTTTTTAGAAAATTATATTTTGATTAAGCAATGCAAAGTCGCTACGAAAGAAGCAGTCTTCTTTTCGTACAAGGCCCCCAATGGTAGATCCTAAAAATATGATTTTGGCACATAAAAACAGAAGTGCGAAGGCTATTTTTTTATTTCATTGATGCTTCATTCCACTAAGAAATATGATTCCTTCAAAAAAATTAAGAGTTTATTCTTAAAATGTGGTATTTGAGGGTGTTATAAGTTGAAAGACACTTCAAAAATATTAAATAGTTTTGTGTTATTGATATGATAAGCATTGAAATTCATGACATTTTCTATGAGCTGAGTCAATTTCACTTGATTCAAATATTTTTCACCAAAAATTGAATTGAGTTTTTTTTAGGATTGTCTCTTTGACATCGTGCACCTTTGTTGTATATGCCTACATTGACTTTCTCGTGCATTGAGTTCACATAACTTTATTCAATTTCTATGATTCAAATATTTTTGTGCTACTCCATGGTGTGATTATTTGTATTTGTACTTATATATATATATATATATATACTCAAAAAAAATTAATAGTTTGTTTGTTGATTATAATTTCTTCTCATGTGCTTGTTTGTTTATTCTTTGTGATGATATTTTAAATTTGTATTCTCGTGATGCTAAGTTTTCAGGATTAGCTTCCAACCCTTTGTCTATTACGGATAAAAAGGGAGAGAACATATTCAAGGGAAGAATATATTAAGGGGGAGTTTTGTTTGTTTTCTTTAAACTCCATGCACTACGGTATTTCCTTTACGTAAACTATGTAGGTATTTTCCACCTTGATGATTTCATGGACTACACGATGAAGATTTTTAGTTGAAGATAATGTCACAAGTGCCTTTTCCTTTTCAAGTTTGAAAGGGATATTAGTTGAAATTGTCCTAGGGATTATTTTTATTAATTTTGTGTTTTGTATCATAATAGACAAAAGGGGATATTTGTAAGAGCAATATTAATAATTACTCATCATGTTTTTAAGCTTGGAATATTCTGTTACACCTTCATCATCATATACATTCTCAAGAGTTTCATGTGAAGAAAAGTTAGTAACAAAATGAAAAATTCGAAGATAAAAAGAGTTAAGATCGTCCCTTCAATCATCAAAGACGGTATATGATGTTCATCATGTCTAGGTATATGATTTTGATCATGGGTGAATATTTTATTCAAGGGTTGTTTTTATAAAATGTTTGACGGTTGAATTTAAAATAATTTTTAAAGAAAAACAATTTCTTATTTTTAAGTCATTTCAATGACTTTAAGTCTTTGTTCGAACAAGATTGGTAGTTGGAACCAAATATAAGGCATTATCATAACCATGATTCTTATTTCAAAATAAACTGACACGCCTTTACTGAAAGGTGACCATTATACATGGTTTTAAGAATAAAACCCTAACAATTTTCCACTTAGTCTTATATCCATGTATCCAACACCCAAACCATCTACACGAAAGTTTGTTGCCTATCGATAAAATATTAACCTAGTGTTACCCAATACAACCTTGGTCATTAACTTATCACCCACTTTGTGCAATCTCTCAAACCAGATGAAACTTGCGTTAAATGTGCTTAACCCTTTTATGGGTAACATGTATCACTATGAACATTAAAAGTTTGATAGCTAATTGCACTTGAAGGAACCTATAAGGACATATTTTCATAGGTCCGTTATCAATTTATTATGTCATATACCGCTACACCGTCGAAGAGCATTCAAGAGACATCTACATCAAAGACGGATACGAATTACCCTATTTCTTCATCATTCAAGACTCCGCGAAGGTTACTTTGGTAAGGTTATGTTTTTAATATCTTAAATTTTCACTTAGAGCATTTGGGATATTTTTACAAAATATTTTCTAAGTGTTGGAGCGGACTTTTTCATCAAAATTTAAGAATGAGTATTTTTTCTAAGTGTTGAAGCGGATATTAAAATATTATTTTTTTCAAAACTGTCGTTCAAACGACAAGTAGTGTCGCGCGATGTCGTTCAAACGACATCGCTATCTCGTTCACGCGACATGTAATCTCGTTCGAACGAGCTCGAATTTCGAGGCGGTGTTTTTTTCAATAAATACACATTAAATGGTTCCATTTTTCTTAAGAAGTCACAAGGTTTTGAGGAACAGAAAAATTGCGAAAGCAGAATCCTTTTTGGTTTCTTCCTTTAGGGTTTAATCCCTTTTTATTTTCAACTCACAAAACTCCCATATGCTTTAGTGAATTGTTTTGGTTTTCAAGAACATACTTTGCTCTTGTTTATACTTTATGGGGAGAGCTCTACAACCGACAGCTTAATGTTATTGTGGAGGGAGTCCTTATAAAGTTCACTCTTGTGTAGAAGCCGTTTTTCTTCTTCATTGCTGCCCTCCTGGAAAGGGAAAATTCCAGTCGTAACTTGTGGAGTAGTCGTCTTCTTCACTGATACCCTCCTGGAAAGGGAAAGTTCCAGCTGAGACATCGGAACCGACACCTGTGGGTATTTCGTATGTCACCCTATTTCATTGTAATCCGTGTAAGCCGTTTTCTTACAAATTATAGTGAAATAAAAGGTTTTGCCCCTTTGGAGGATTTTTCCCGAAATTGTTTGTTTTATCCTGCATGCTTTATTTTATTTTGATAAATCATCTAGATGCATGTTTTAGGGTTTAACTAAAATTTAGGATTAATTGAAATTAATTTTATTTGAGAAGTCGCAATATTTTCGCTGTAGCGATTCTACAAATTGGTATCAGATCTCATTTAAGCGATCACTACTTTTTAGAACCTCTTCCAAATCACTTAGAAATTAACCTAGATGAAGAGTGCCCAATATGTGTGTTTTAAACAAAACCAAGTTGTGAAAAATCAAATTCTTACTTTAAACCAATTTTATCTTGATTAATCCTAAACATGCATCTAGTGATTAAAGTAAGTAAAGTAAAGTAAAGAATACTCACAACGCCGGATGTATGAGGAAAAAACCCAAAACGGGAAAATAACCTTGGATGGGCCAAGCCAGACAATCACTATGAACAATGGTTTTATAAAGACGGATTAGCCTTACACTAAGACTCGATCCTCACGGGTCTTGATGCTCCTTATGATCTTAACTGTTCTTCAATAGTGCCCACATAGAAATTTCATCTTCCACAATACCTATCCACAACACACGACTCCACGTATGTCTCGGTGTCCACCATATGGCTTTGATTCATCTACGATGTCGAACACGATGTCCGTTGCTTCTTCATCGCAAAACCCTTTGATGTTCAATGTGTAGAACAAACAACTTTGGTGAAGCAAGATCACTTAAACATATAAGAATGATATCTCGGATCTTTGCAAACTCTAAGGATGTGTTTAAGACTTTTAAACCCTAGAAAACATGTGCATATAATGTTCTAGTTCGTAAAACTGTTTTTCAGAAAGCACACACCCGAAACTATGATGAAAACATTGTTTAAAAAGGATTTAAATGTCGCCTTGAAAAATGTGTCATTCAAACGACTTGAGGAACTCGTTCGAGCGACATCCCATCTCGTTCGAATGAGATTGGATGTTATTTGAACGACAGCGTGAAAGTTTGACTTTTTAACTTTTTGTTTAAAACGTCTCTTCCAATGAGAGATCCAAAAATGTCAAACTCTTTTACGAGCTTATCATCATAAAACGTAGTGTAAACCTTTAAAACACTTTTAAAATATTTATAAAAATTACATCCTTATCTTTTATAAAATAATTCTGAGCACCATTAATTATACGCATTCATACCTGAGTGATCTCGGAATGAAATTAACTTTGAAGATGATTAAACTTGCACTAATTAAACTTCGACATGATTTAATTCTTGAAGCTTTACCGCAACGCCTCAATTTTTTCAATACGTCATAGACCAAGTGGGATCATGACAAAATAAAATTCTCCCTATGACATATTACAAACACAGTTTTGTTCACGGAATTAAGTCAAAACAATACAGGGACTCAATTGGAAATTTATGTCCTTACAAATCTCCCCCTTTGACTATTTCGGGACAAAACTAAACCAGTGAAATGCCTAAGCGGGTCGTCAAGCCATATGACGCCTAAATCCCATCCCATAAACCCAAAATTAAAAATACAGGACATGGACTAGAATATGTAGCACCGGCAAACATGAACTGTCTGAATGTGATGTAGACTTGAAATCTCGAATCGCTGAAAGCATACCTACACACATGAAACAAACAAACAGATACCCAGTGAAGTATGGAGGAACAAATGATACCAATTTATATTTCTAATAAGAACAAATCATTTGAAACATGTGAGCAATTATTTGATACCAATTTGAAATAATTATAATCAAACAATCGGTAAATCCAGATATCAATAGTAGCGCTCAACAAATCTCCCCCTACATCACATACATCTCTCCCCCTTTTTTTGTCTCTAATAGACAATCCGGTGAAAAGATAAACCAATTTGGAATACCTAGCATGAGAATATGATACCAAATTAATTCAAGTTGATACGAATTTTTTTTTAAAAAAATGAAAAACGCTAGATAAACATGAAACAACTAGCTAAATAAGATCATGCAATGACAAATCATTAGCTAGTAAACCAAGGAATCACACAAAGAATATCGCAAATTAATCAGGTGTGATAAACGTAATCATATGCAAAATACCAATTTGGAACATAAAAGAACCTTCATATAAACCAGTCAGTCCAAAAAATGCCTCCTGCAGTACCAAAAATATACCAATTTGAACTTGAGGACTGCAAACCAATTAGAAGCTCCAAAGCAGTCTGTCGTTCGAATGAGCCAGGGACTTTGCTCAAACGAGATGAGGAAGTCACTCGAACGAAGTACAAATGTCGTTCGCATAAGATGAGATGTCGTTTGAACGACTTCGCGCGATCTGCTAAAATTTCCCAGATTCCCATAAATAATATAAAGTATTGCCCAGTGAAAAAATTTCCACAAAAAAATTACAGGAAGGGCCTGACAGATGCAAAATAGTACAAAAACAGTAGGCTTTTCGCACAAAATGCAAAAACTCATAAAAACTAAAAATGTGAGTTACATGCAAACATGGTACCGATGTGCTCAAACATGGACATGGAATGAATGGGCGTGAATCTAAAACAAATGAGTCACAATTCCAATACATCGAAACGATCAAGAAGCTCTAATTGATAGCGATAAATCATCAAACTTTATCATAGACATATGATAATTAAAGAGTGAGCTTAATGAACTAAACATACTACATGCACACAAATCCAGAATTTTGACGATTCTACACAAAATAGCGTCAAATTTCAATGTTTCAACATTAAGATTAATTGTGTAAACCCGTTTAAATTTTCTCCAACAAAACACCGTCATAAATATATACTTTTCAAGTTCTTTTGAGGATTCTAGTATTCTCAACTAAAAGAAAATCTTATTGGCCCTTTTCTTAGCATATTTCTTTTTCTTTTGAGATCTTTTAAACGGTGGCTTTCACGACGAGTGAATTTTGAACTCTCGCAGCCCTTTCTCGTGAAACACTCATCATTTTTTCAATTCAAATCCTCACGGTAAACGGTTATTATATGCACACTTCTCCTTAAGTTTACTTACGCATAGATGACAAGATTGGGATAAGAACGCCTCATCAAATTCAAATATGCAAGAGAAGTCAAACATCCATATAAACTCGTGCATGTGTGCGATGTTGTCATATATACAAAGTCGAATCAAAATGCATATCAACTTCGAGACAACCCCATATAAACAATGGTTAAGATCATTCTAAGCATCGATAATAAGGTCCAAATGTCCTAGCCACATGGACAATGAAACGATGGGGGGGGATCCAAGCACACCAATATGCCACATCAAACATGTAAATTCAAAAACAAAAACTGAAAATCTTTTTGGCTTTTCAAACATATTTTGACTCAAAGAAAAGCAAAATCTTTTTGGATTTTCAAAAGTTTTCTCAAAAATAAAATCTTTTTGTATTTTTCAAATAGGACTCAAACAAATGAAGACTATAATACAAAATTATACACATGTTATAATACTAGCAATGAATATATCATGAAGCAAACTAGCATATGACAAAACATGGCAACACTATCATCCTTTAGATTTAGCATGGGAAGAATCAAGTGCACCTAAACGAGAATCATGAAGTTTAATTCCAAAAGCCACTAAATCAGATTTCCTAACCCAAGTAGGTGTAAAACGACGCATGGGGATTTGGGTAACCGGGGAAACTTTATTCTTAAACCTCCTAGGAGATTGTCTAAGGTCGTAACAATAATGCCTAAGGTGACCTTTCCTACCACAAAACGTGCAAGTGTAGCGGTGGTGGGAATGATTACCTTTAAGTGGACCTTTTCTAACCATCCTAGTGTTTCTCACATGTGCGGGGGGATGGGAACAATTCTCTCACCAAAACCTATACCTCCCCTATCTTTCTTAATTTGGACGGTGCCTAGGATCTTATCTAACTTCTCTGACCTAGCCTCCAAGTCAAACTTGACTCTAGACGAGTCTATCAATCTCTCCTTCAACTCGTGAATCCTAGACTCGAGTAAATGCCCAGACTCCTCAAACTCTAAAATCTCCTTTTTCAAGGACTCCATCAAACCACGGAGATTATCTCTCTCTTTCTCTACAAACTCTAATTTCTCCCTAAACTTCTTCTCTCGTTCCCTAAGATCCTCAATAAAACTACCATTATTTTCTATGGCACGCTCATTCAACTTAGCTTGTAATTTTGAGTTAGCCTTTTCACCTTCACCGTTTCGGCATACAACTCATTAAACGCATTTTGTAACTCTTTCACATCGACCTCCTCCTCTTCACTCTCTTCACCCTCACTAACATGGGATACACTCAAAACCTCCTCGGAAGTGTCATTCACATGAGTATTGTCGCCGTCGCTCACATGACATGCCATAAACGCAACAAAGTTACGCTCAATGGGGGAACTCTCTACCTCTTCCGGTTCAATATCACTTAAGGTGGCACTATAGACAATGGGTTGCTTGCCCTCTTTATTAAGTCTAGTGGGACACTCCTTAACCTTGTGACAATACCCCTCACACCTAAAACACTTATCCGACTCATCTCTCTTAGGCTTCTCAAACTTATCCTTAGAGATGGGATCTACTTTGTTGTTTTTAAATTTTTTAAACTTCTTGGCATCTTTTGATTGCTTTTTGCCAACAAAGCAACATCCTCAAAATCGGAATCAGAATCTGAAACTTTAATTTCCTCCTTTCGGGTTTTCAAAGCAATACCCTTTTCTTTCTTAGGCACTTGCTTGGAGTTAATCATGTCGATTTCATAAGTTTGTAAGTCACCTACAATCTCTTCTAGTTTCGTTGAATCTAACCTACCCAAGGAGTTTAAAATGGTCACTTTAGTATCAAACCTATTAGGCAACGACCTAAGGATTTTCTTAATGACACGATTGTCGGGAATTTTCTCACATAGGTTAAACGACGAGTTGACAATATTGGACAACCTAGCATAAAACTCATCAAAGGTCTCACTCTCTAACATCCTAATGGTCTCAAGCTGTGTAGTGAGATTTTAAAGTTTTGACGCCCTAACCGTGCTAGTGCCCTCGTGAGTGAGTGCCAAAATATCCCAAGCCTCTTTTGATGTTTCACAAGTCATAATTCTATTATATTCTTCCTGTGTGACATGTGAAGAAATAACATGCAGACCCTTAGAATTATATTGTACAAGTCTTTGTTCATTTTCGGTCCATGACTCAACAGGCTTTAAACTAGTGACCTCGCCTACAATAGTGATAGGGGTGTCCAACCTTTCTCAATTGCAAGCCAAACATGCTCATCAATAGATTTTAAAGCACATCTCATTCTCATCTTCCAATAGGTGTAGTTAGTGCCATCAAAAATAGGAGTTCGAGAAAATTCATTATATCCATAATTCATCTTTGAAAACACACGGGATCACAAAACAAATAAAAAATATATTCTAGCTCTGATACCAATTTAAAGAGTGCCCAATATGTGTGTTTTAAACAAAACTAATTTTTCTCCAAAAAAGATCCAACTTTTAAATGTGCACCAAACCAAGTTGTGAAAAACCCAATTCTTACTTTAAACCAATTTTATCTTGATTAATCCTAAACATGCATTTAGTGATTAAAGAAAGTAAAGTAAAGAATACTCACAAAGCCGGATGTGCGAGGAAAAAACCCAAAACGGGAAAACAACCTCGGACGGCCCAAGCCAGACAATCACTATGAACAATGGTTTTACAAAGACAGATCAGCCTTACACTAAGACTCGATACCCACGGGTCTTGACGCTCCTTTTGATCTTAATCGTTCTTCAATAGTGCCCACGCAGAAATTTCGTCTTCCACGATACCTGTCCACAACACACGACTCCACGTATGTCTCGGTGTCCACCGAATGGCTTTGATTCATCTACGATGTCGAAAACGATGTCCGTCGCTTCTTCACCGCAAAACCCTTTGATGTTCAATGTGTAGAACAAACAACTTCGGTGCAGCAAGATCACTTAAACATATAAGAATGATAACTCGGATATTTGCAAACTCTAAGGATGTGTTTAAGACTTTTAAACCTTAGAAAATATGTGCAAATAATGTTTTGGTTCGTAAAACTGTTTTCTAGAAAGCACATTCCCGAAACTATGAGGAAAACACTGTTTAAATAGGATTTAAATGCAGCCTCAAAAAACATGTCGTTAGAACGACTTGAGGAAATTATTTGAGCGACATCCCATCTCGTTCAAACTAGATTGGATGTCGTTTGAACGACACCGCGAAAGTTTGACTTTTTGACTTTTTGTTTAAAACGTCTCTTCCAATGAGAGATCCAAAAATGTCAAACTCTTTTACGAGCTTATCATCATAAAACGTAGTGTAAACCTTTAAAACATTTAAAAAAATTACATGCTTATCTTTTATAAAATAATTCCGAGCACCATTAATTATACGCATTCATACCTGAGTGATCTCAGAATGAAATTAACTTTGAAGACGATTAAACTTACACCAATTATACTTCAGCATGATTTAATTCTTTGAAGCTTTGCCGCAACGCCTTCAATTTCTTCAATACGTCATAGACCAAGTGGGATTGTGATAAAATAAAATTCTCCCTATGACATATTACAAACACAGTTTTGTTCACGGAATTAAGTCAAAACAATACAGGGACTCAATTGGAAATTTATTTCCTTACACTAGACATAAAGCCTATTTACTTATCTCTCGAGTGACAACAATTTTGGCCTCCCTAGTAGAGTCAACAATCCAAGATTGCTTCAAACTCCCAACTTATAGCTCAACCTCCTTGGGTTAACACATATTCCAAGGTAGAAAACTTTAAATCCTTATCTCACTAAAAAACTATTCTTTTCACCTTAAAGGTATTAGACTATTAGATTGAAATTTGATGATCATGTCGAAAACATAGCAGATTTTATCTTGTACACGACATATATACCTGAGATCACACACCGTCAAAGCATCAGGTGTATTCCTCATTCCTTCCATTTAATCAAGTGTCATAAGACATCGATCACGGGATAGAATGATCCCATTCTTAAAAAGAACGTCTTTCCATGGAATCCTTATGTTGATCTTGTATGAACAACATTATTAAAATCAATTTGGAATAAGCCTAACATTCTTTCTAACCGATATAGCAAAAGATCATAGAGATATTCTTGGTTTGTTCCAAGTACTTTATGTCGAATAACTAGACAACCCCACTCCTATGTAAAACAATACTCCCACCTCATTTTCAACTAGGTAAGCATTATTGTAAGGACATTTTTATCCATTATCAATTTGAAGATCAATATGTTGCACACCCTGATGAGAAAAGTTTTGAGGTTTGATGATTGTTGAAGATTGAAGAACAAACGATGAAGATTTATACATTTGTATCCTTCCATCTTTAGGGTTCATGGGAGGGTAGATTTGTATAGGTCATAAGCTGATAATTCGGATATTTTTACCTGTCGAATGTGTTCACACCCATTCATTCCATTTCCATGACTTGGTTGTTTGAGTATAAATCCATGGTGGGATTTTTGTATCATATTTGTTCAATCTGGTATCTTATTTTTGTATGAAAATTTTGAAAAATTCAAAAATAGTTTGTGAAGATTTGTTTGAGCATCTCCTTGCAAGAGCACGTTTACCATATTACCCTGTTCTGTGCACCATGACACCCCGATTGTGCTTATTCATTCTTCTCATTTGTCTATTTGGGGACATTATAAAAAGGGGGAGAAAGAATTATCATATTATGGGGAAGTTTGAATTTTGGGGGAGTTTTTGAGATATAGCTTATGTTTTTATCATATATTTGTATCCATGTTTATCTCATTTCAAACTCGATATGTCACGTGGTACTTGCTTTGTCTCATGTGTGTAGGTATGAAGATTGAAGATCAATATGTTGCACACCCTGATGAGAAAAGTTTTGAGGTTTGATGATTGTTGAAGATTGAAGAACAAAAGATGAAGATTTATACATTTGTATCCTTCCATCTTTAGGGTTCATGGGAGGGTAGATTTGTATAGGTCATAAGCTGATAATTCGGATATTTTTATGTATGTACCGGCATAGACATAGGGGGAGATTTGTAAGGGCATTTTTGTCCATTATCAATTTGTATGTCGTACGCCGTTACACCGTTGAAGAAACTCAAGATCGCATCTACATCAATGGATCCGAATATCAAAGCGTCTTCAACATCATAGCCTCTGCGAGAATGAACTTGGTAAAATTTTGTTTTTACGTTCCTTAAAGTTCATATTTAGTATTGGAAAATTTTTATAAAATGTTTTTCATAAAAATAAGAAGCAAGTTTTTTCAAGAAAAATGAGGCTTTTAAAAGTTTTTTATTTTTCTGGGAAGCCGGACCGGTCCGCCTCTATACCGGACCGATCCGCCTCCCTACCGGACCGATCCGCCTCCGGACCGGTTCGCCTATCTACCGGACCGATCCGCCTGCACCAGAATACCCCGGACTGTTAGCGAACCGATAAAGCCATATTTTAAAAGAACCGATCCGAGGCCGGACCGATCCGCCTGCAAGCCGGACCGGTCCGCCTGGGATAAGTTCGATCAGATCCGTGTGATTCTTTTCCACCGACTCAAATTTCCTATATATATTCCTACTTCGTTGGTGTATTTTTTCAAGTCTTTGAGAAAACGTTTTTAAGAGTTAAAACACAACAAGACTTCAATTTTTGATGTGCCAAACATCTCTTTGATTCACACACAAAAATCCCAATTACTTTTGTGAATCTTTTGGAACCCTAGAACACAAACTTTGTTGTTGTTCATCTTTGTGGAGAGATCTTTGCAACCGAGGGCTGCGTGTCATTGCTGAGGGAGTCTCTACAAAGTTTTATGGTTGCGTGCAATTAAGGAGAGCTGCGGTTCTTTCTTTGTTGTATGGGCTGCGAGTCCTTGGAGGGTGCTGCGTGTATTCTCTTGATGAGTTCAAGACTGCGTGTCTTTGTGGGTTGGCTGCGCGTTGATCCATTGCAGATTTCTCTATGTAATTGTAAGTTGTGACTTGTATATTCATAGTGAAATAAAGGTTTTACCCGAAAGGGATTTTTTCCTGAAATCTGTGCCTCGACGTATTTACTGTGTTGCGTGCTTTATTTTTTATGGGTTGACACACGCACCTTTGATTTAAAAGTAGACTCTAATTAAATAAGGGGTAATTGGAAACTTGCGAATTTAATTTAAATCAATTATCACACGGTCGCATCTCTTTCAAATTGGTATCAGAGCGGGTCACGCTAATTTATCGCGTGATCCTGATTTTTTTTCGAGGATTTACTTTCTGATACAATTTGTCTACTCACGTTTTCAAATTGGTATCAGAGCGGGTTACGCTAATTTATCGCGTATTCCTATTTTCTGCAAAATCGTGTGATATTGACTTTTTTTTAAATCAATTTTTTGAAAAATCGTAATTTTTCTAATGGAACGCCCATTTAATGGGGGGCCTATTTTTGATAAAATTCACGACCGTGCTGATAAATTAAAAAGTTTGAATTTGAAAATTTGCAAAAGAATTAAAGTTTTGGAAAAAGAAAATTCTCTCTTTAAAAGTAAGATTGAATATTTGCAAGCGTTTCAAACTCAAAGTGATATTTGTCGTGAGCACTTTGGTAATTTGTGTATTGATTTTGATTCTTTGAAAATTGCCAAAAAGAAGAGTGATGAGAGAGTCCTTATTTTAAAGAAGGAATTAGAGGACTTAAAAAATTCTAGGGTTCCCGTTTGTGCCGTCGAGGATAAAAAAATTAATCGATGATTTTACGGCACGTGCAAAGACTCTTAGGGATAAGTTTGTTTTAATTGAGGGGGAGCGTGATAAACTGTTAAGTTTAATTGAAAATTTGAAAAAGAAATCCCTATCTTTGTAAGAGTCTAATTCTTTGCTTGAGTCAAAAAATTTGAAGTTAAAAAATGATTTGACAGACTTAAATAGGTTTTATAGTGATGGTAATGGCTCATCGTGTTCTCATGCTTCTAATGCTAAAGCCAAAACCATTATTTGTTTTAAAGGGTCAACTAATTCCAAGGACGCTAGAAAAGATCACACTTTAGGTGTCATCCCACCCGTTTACACATGTTCGTATTGTGGTAGGAATGGCCACCTTAGGCGTTTTTGTTTTGATCTCAGAAAAAGTCCTAGGAAGTTTATGTCTAGTATTCCTGTGGTTCCCGAAGTCCCCACACGACGTTTCACATCTATTTGGGTTAGGAAATCACTTTTAGAGGCACTAGATTTTAGACAAGTTGATTCTCGTTTGCTTACACATGATTCTTCTCTTGCCATATCATATAGATGAGTGTGTTTGCATATTTGTCATACGCTAGTTATGCTTATTGATATATGTTTGCTAGCGTTGTGACTTATACTTTCGTATAAATTTGTATTTTTGAAAAATTTTGAAAAATACAAAAAGATTTTATTTTGGTAAAATTTTTTAGCAAAATCCAAAAAGATTTTTGTATTTTGTATGCACCGTTTATGGATGAAGACATTGGATGACCGAGTCACCACATCATTTCATTATTTTTTCATGTGACTATTTCATAGTGTTTTGAGACAATAGGTCAATTCATCTGTGTGCTTTATAATGTTTGGAGTCATTAAGATGTAATTAGGTGTTGCTTCCTACATGTTTGACTCCTAGTTTCCTTTATTGCACACACGCACGGATTTGTTTGATTATTGTTCTTGACTTATCACATGTTGGTTGGATGTTTTCATCTCAATCCTGTCCTTAAAACGAACCAAGTGCAATAATACGAGAGTAATAAAAGTAGTGCATGTAAAAACCATTGCCCGTGAGGAATAAACTGTTTTGTTTGAAAAAATGATGAGTGAACACGAGAAAGGGCTGCGAGTGAATAATAATCACGTCGTGAAAGCCACCGTTTGAAAAGAGCCCACACAAAAAATTAAGGCAATAAAAAGATGAAATATGCCAAAAATTTGGGCCAATAGGTTTTCTCTAAGTTGAGATTTTAGTACCTCTTTCGATATAAGAATTGCATTATTATATATGAGGGAGTTTTGGATGGATATATCAATGGGCTTGCACGTCCTTTGAAAAGTTCTCGAAACGGCACTAAATAGTTTTGGACGTTATTGGTGTGGAAATCACTTTGACTTTGATTTGTTGATTTTCATAAGACGATGTCATCTAAATTCAACAATCTTTTCACCTAAGGATACTTTTGATGTTCATTCGTTAGGGGTACACATATGCATCGTGCACATATGATTGATTGAGTTGATTTACCTGTCGAATGTGTTCACACCCATTCATTCCATTTCCATGACTTGGTTGTTTGAGCCTAAATCCATGGTGTGATTTTTGTATCATATTTGTTCAATCTGGTATCTTATTTTCGTACGAAAAATTTGAAAAATTCAAAAATAGTTTGTGAAGATTTCTTTGAGCATCACCTTGCAAGAGCGCGTTTACCATATTATTTGATGCCCTGTTCTGTGCACCGTGACACCCCGATTGTGCTTATTCATTCTTCTCATTTGTCTATTTGGGGACATTATAAAAAGGGGGAGAAGGAATTATCATATTATGGGGAAGTTTGAATTTTGGGGGAGTTTTTGAGATATAGCTTATGTTTTTATCTTATATTTGTATCCATGTTTATCTCATTTCAAACTCGATATGTCACGTGGTATTTGCTTTGTCTCATGTGTGTAGGTATGAAGATTGAAGATCAATATGCTGCACACCCTGATGAGAAAAGTTTTGAGGTTTGATGATTGTTGAAGATTGAAGAACAAACGATGAAGATTTACACATTTGTATCCTTCCATATTTAGGGTTCATGGGAGGGTAGATTTGTATAGGTCATAAGCTGATAATTTGGATATTTTTATGTATGTACCGGCATAGACATAGGGGGAGATTTGTAAGGACATTTTTGTCCATTATCAATTTGTATGTCGTACGCCGTTACACCGTTGAAGAAACTCAAGATCGCATCTACATCAACGGATCCGAATATCAAAGCGTCTTCAACATCATAGCCTCTGCGAGAATGAACTTGGTAAAATTTTGTTTTTACGTTCCTTAAAGTTCATATTTAGTATTGGGAAATTTTTATAAAATGTTTTTCATAAAAATAAGAAGTAAGTTTTTTCAAGAAAAATGAGGCTTTTAAAAGTTTTTTATTTTTCTGGGAAGCCGGGCCGGTCCGCCTCTATACCGGACCGATCCGCCTCCCTACCGGACCGATCCGCCTCCGGACCGGTTCGCCTATCTACCGGACCGATCCGCCTGCACCAGAATACCCCGGACTGTTAGCGAACCGATAAAGCCATATTTTAAAAGAACCGATCCGAGGCCGGACCGATCCGCCTGCAAGCCGGACCGGTCCGCCTGGGATAAGTTCGATCAGATCCGTGTGATTCTTTTCCACCGACTCAAATTTCCTATATATATTCCTACTTCGTTGGTGTATTTTTTCAAGTCTTTGAGAAAACGTTTTTAAGAGTTAAAACACAACAAGACTTCAATTTTTGATGTGCCAAACATCTTTTTGATTCACACACAAAAATCCCAATTAATTTTGTGAATCTTTTGGAACCCTAGAACACAAACTCTGTTGTTGTTCATCTTTGTGGAGAGATCTTTGCAACCGAGGACTGCGTGTCATTGTTGAGGGAGTCTCTACAAAGTTTTATGGCTGCGTGTCATTAAGGAGAGCTGCGGATCTTTCTTTGTTGTTTGGGCTGCGAGTCCTTGGAGGGTGCTGTGTGTATTCTCTTGCTGAGTTCAAGACTGCGTGTCTTTGTGGGTTGGCTGCGCGTTGATCCATTGCAGATTTCTCTATGTAATTGTAAGTTGCGACTTGTATATTCATAGTGAAATAAAGGTTTTACCCGAAAGGGGTTTTTTCCTGAAATCTGTGCCTCGGCGTATTTACTGTGTTGCGTGCTTTATTTTTTATGGGTTGACACACCCACCTTTGATTTAAAAGTAGACTCTAATTAAATAAGGGGTACTTGGAAACTTGCGAATTTAATTTAAATCAATTATCACACGGTCGCGTCTCTTTCAAATTGGTATCAGAGCGGGTCACGCTAATTTATCGCGTGATCCTGATTTTTTTTCGAGGATTTACTTTCTGATACAATTTGTCTACTCACGTTTTCAAATTGGTATCAGAGCGGGTTACGCTAATTTATCGCGTATTCCTATTTTCTGCAAAATCGTGTGATATTGACTTTTTTTTAAATCAATTTTTTGAAAAATCGTAATTTTTCTAATGGAACGCCCATTTAATGGGGGGCCTATTTTTGATAAAATTCACGACCGTGCTGATAAATTAAAAAGTTTGAATTTGAAAATTTGCAAAAGAATTAAAGTTTTGGAAAAAGAAAATTCTCTCTTTAAAAGTAAGATTGAATATTTGCAAGCGTTTCAAACTCAAAGTGATATTTGTCGTGAGCACTTTGGTAATTTGTGTATTGATTTTGATTCTTTGAAAATTGCCAAAAAGAAGAGTGATGAGAGAGTCCTTATTTTAAAGAAGGAATTAGAGGACTTAAAAAATTCTAGGGTTCCCGTTTGTGCCGTCGAGGATAAAAAAATTAATCGATGATTTTACGGCACGTGCAAAGACTCTTAGGGATAAGTTTGTTTTAATTGAGGGGGAGCGTGATAAACTGTTAAGTTTAATTGAAAATTTGAAAAAGAAATCCCTATCTTTGGAAGAGTCTAATTCTTTGCTTGAGTCAAAAATTTTGAAGTTAAAAAATGATTTGACAGACTCAAGTAGGTTTGATAGTGATGGTAATGGCTCATCGTGTTCTCATGCTTCTAATGCTAAAGCCAAAACCATTATTTGTTTTAGAGGGTCAACTAATTCCAAGGACGCTAGAAAAGATCACACTTTAGGTGTCATCCCACCCGTTTACACATGTTCGTATTGTGGTAGGAATGGCCACCTTAGGCGTTTTTGTTTTGATCTCAGAAAAAGTCCTAGGAAGTTTATGTCTAGTGTTCCCGTGGTTCCCGAAGTCCCCACACGACGTTTCACATCTATTGGGGTTAGGAAATCACTTTTAGAGGCACTAGATTTTAGACAAGTTGATTCTCGTTTGCTTACACATGATTCTTCTCTTGCCATATCATATAGACGAGTGTGTTTGCATATTTGTCGTACGCTAGTTATGCTTTTTGATATATGTTTGCTAGCGTTGTGACTTATACTTTTTGTATAAATTTCTATTTTTGAAAAATTTTGAAAAATACAAAAAGATTTTATTTTGATAAAATCTTTTAGAAAAATCCAAAAAGATTTTTGTATTTTGTTTGCACCGTTTATGGATGAAGACTTTGGATGACCAAGTCACAACATCATTTCATTATTTTTTCATGTGACTATTTCATAGTGTTTTGAGACAATAGGTCAATTCATCCTTGTGCTTTATAATGTTTGGAGTCATTAAGATGTAATTAAGTGTTGCTTCCTACATGTTTGACTCGTAGTTTCCTTTATTGCACACATGCACGGATTTGTTTGATTATTGTTCTTGACTTATCACATGTTGGTTGGATGTTTTCATCTCAATCCTGTCCTTAAAACGAACCAAGTGCAATAATACGAGAGTAATAAAAGTAGTGCATGTAAAAACCATTGCCCGTGAGGAATAAACTGTTTAGTTTGAAAAAATGATGAGTGAACACGAGAAAGGGCTGCGAGTGAATAATAAGCACGTCGTGAAAGCCACCGTTTTAAAAGAGCCCACACAAAAAATTAAGGCAATAAAAAGATGAAATATGCCAAAAATTTGGGCCAATAGGTTTTCTCTAAGTTGAGATTTTAGTACCTCTTTCGATATAAGAATTGCATTATTATATATGAGGGAGTTTTGGATGGATATATCAACGGGTTTGCACGTCCTTTGAAAAGTTCTCGAAACGGCACTAAATAGTTTTGGACGTTATTGGTTTGGAAATCACTTTGACTTTGATTTGTTGATTTGCAAAAGACGATGTCATGTAAATTCAACAATCTTTTCACCTAAGGATACTTTTGGTGTTCATTCGTTAGGGGTACACATATGCATCGTGCACATATGATTGATTGAGTTGATTTACCTGTCGAATGTGTTCACACCCATTCATTCCATTTCCATGACTTGGTTGTTTGAGTCTAAATCCATGGTGTGATTTTTGTATCATATTTGTTCAATCTGGTATCTTATTTTCGTACGAAAAATTTGAAAAATTCAAAAATAGTTTGTGAATATTTGTTTGAGCATCACCTTGCAAGTGCGCGTTTACCATATTATTTGATGCCCTGTTCTGTGCACCGTGACACCCCGATTGTGCTTATTCATTCCTCTCATTTGTCTATTTGGGGACATTATAAAAAGGGGGAGAAAGAATTATCATATTATGGGGAAGTTTGAATTTTGGGGGAGTTTTTGAGATATAGCTTATGTTTTTATCATATATTTGTAGCCATGTTTATCTCATTTCAAACTCGATATGTCACGTGGTATTTGCTTTGTCTCATGTGTGTAGGTATGAAGATTGAAGATCAATATGTTGCACACCCTGATGAGAAAAGTTTTGAGTTTTGATGATTGTTGAAGATTGAAGAACAAACGATGAAGATTTATACATTTGTATCCTTCCATCTTTAAGGTTCATGGGAGGGTAGATTTGTATAGGTCATAAGCTGATAATTCGGATATTTTTATGTATGTACCGGCATAGACATAGGGGGAGATTTGTAAGGACATTTTTGTCCATTATCAATTTGTATGTCGTACGCCGTTACACCGTTGAAGAAACTCAAGATCGCATCTACATCAACGGATCCGAATATCAAAGCGTCTTCAACATCATAGCCTCTGCGAGAATGAACTTGGTAAAATTTTGTTTTTACGTTCCTTAAAGTTCATATTTAGTATTGGGAAATTTTTATAAAATGTTTTTCATAAAAATAAGAAGTAAGTTTTTTCAAGAAAAATGAGGCTTTTAAAAGTTTTTTATTTTTCTGGGAAGCCGGACCGGTCCGCCTCTATACCGGACCGATCCGCCTCCCTACCGGACCGATCCGCCTCCGGACCGGTTCGCCTATCTACCGGACCGATCCGCCTGCACCAGAATACCCCGGACTGTTAGCGAACCGATAAAGCCATATTTTAAAAGAACCGATCCGAGGCCGGACCGATCCGCCTGCAAGCCGGACCGGTCCGCCTGGGATAAGTTCGATCAGATCCGTGTGATTCTTTTCCACCGACTCAAATTTCCTATATATATTCCTACTTCGTTGTTTTATTTTTTCAAGTCTTTGAGAAAACATTTTTAAGAGTTAAAACACAACAAGACTTCAATTTTTGATGTGCCAAACATCTTTTTGATTCACACACAAAAATCCCAATTAATTTTGTGAATCTTTTGGAACCCTAGAACACAAACTCTGTTGTTGTTCATCTTTGTGGAGAGATCTTTGCAACCGAGGACTGCGTGTCATTGTTGAGGGAGTCTCTACAAAGTTTTATGGCTGCGTGTCATTAAGGAGAGCTGCGGATCTTTCTTTGTTGTTTGGGCTGCGAGTCCTTGGAGGGTGCTGTGTGTATTCTCTTGCTGAGTTCAAGACTGCGTGTCTTTGTGGGTTGGCTGCGCGTTGATCCATTGCAGATTTCTCTATGTAATTGTAAGTTGCGACTTGTATATTCATAGTGAAATAAAGGTTTTACCCGAAAGGGGTTTTTTCCTGAAATCTGTGCCTCGGCGTATTTACTGTGTTGCGTGCTTTATTTTTTATGGGTTGACACACCCACCTTTGATTTAAAAGTAGACTCTAATTAAATAAGGGGTACTTGGAAACTTGCGAATTTAATTTAAATCAATTATCACACGGTCGCGTCTCTTTCAAATTGGTATCAGAGCGGGTCACGCTAATTTATCGCGTGATCCTGATTTTTTTTCGAGGATTTACTTTCTGATACAATTTGTCTACTCACGTTTTCAAATTGGTATCAGAGCGGGTTACGCTAATTTATCGCGTATTCCTATTTTCTGCAAAATCGTGTGATATTGACTTTTTTTTAAATCAATTTTTTGAAAAATCGTAATTTTTCTAATGGAACGCCCATTTAATGGGGGGCCTATTTTTGATAAAATTCACGACCGTGCTGATAAATTAAAAAGTTTGAATTTGAAAATTTGCAAAAGAATTAAAGTTTTGGAAAAAGAAAATTCTCTCTTTAAAAGTAAGATTGAATATTTGCAAGCGTTTCAAACTCAAAGTGATATTTGTCGTGAGCACTTTGGTAATTTGTGTATTGATTTTGATTCTTTGAAAATTGCCAAAAAGAAGAGTGATGAGAGAGTCCTTATTTTAAAGAAGGAATTAGAGGACTTAAAAAATTCTAGGGTTCCCGTTTGTGCCGTCGAGGATAAAAAAATTAATCGATGATTTTACGGCACGTGCAAAGACTCTTAGGGATAAGTTTGTTTTAATTGAGGGGGAGCGTGATAAACTGTTAAGTTTAATTGAAAATTTGAAAAAGAAATCCCTATCTTTGGAAGAGTCTAATTCTTTGCTTGAGTCAAAAATTTTGAAGTTAAAAAATGATTTGACAGACTCAAGTAGGTTTGATAGTGATGGTAATGGCTCATCGTGTTCTCATGCTTCTAATGCTAAAGCCAAAACCATTATTTGTTTTAGAGGGTCAACTAATTCCAAGGACGCTAGAAAAGATCACACTTTAGGTGTCATCCCACCCGTTTACACATGTTCGTATTGTGGTAGGAATGGCCACCTTAGGCGTTTTTGTTTTGATCTCAGAAAAAGTCCTAGGAAGTTTATGTCTAGTGTTCCCGTGGTTCCCGAAGTCCCCACACGACGTTTCACATCTATTTGGGTTAGGAAATCACTTTTAGAGGCACTAGATTTTAGACAAGTTGATTCTCGTTTGCTTACACATGATTCTTCTCTTGCCATATCATATAGACGAGTGTGTTTGCATATTTGTCGTACGCTAGTTATGCTTTTTGATATATGTTTGCTAGCGTTGTGACTTATACTTTTTGTATAAATTTCTATTTTTGAAAAATTTTGAAAAATACAAAAAGATTTTATTTTGATAAAATCTTTTAGAAAAATCCAAAAAGATTTTTGTATTTTGTTTGCACCGTTTATGGATGAAGACTTTGGATGACCAAGTCACAACATCATTTCATTATTTTTTCATGTGACTATTTCATAGTGTTTTGAGACAATAGGTCAATTCATCCTTGTGCTTTATAATGTTTGGAGTCATTAAGATGTAATTAAGTGTTGCTTCCTACATGTTTGACTCGTAGTTTCCTTTATTGCACACATGCACGGATTTGTTTGATTATTGTTCTTGACTTATCACATGTTGGTTGGATGTTTTCATCTCAATCCTGTCCTTAAAACGAACCAAGTGCAATAATACGAGAGTAATAAAAGTAGTGCATGTAAAAACCATTGCCCGTGAGGAATAAACTGTTTAGTTTGAAAAAATGATGAGTGAACACGAGAAAGGGCTGCGAGTGAATAATAAGCACGTCGTGAAAGCCACCGTTTTAAAAGAGCCCACACAAAAAATTAAGGCAATAAAAAGATGAAATATGCCAAAAATTTGGGCCAATAGGTTTTCTCTAAGTTGAGATTTTAGTACCTCTTTCGATATAAGAATTGCATTATTATATATGAGGGAGTTTTGGATGGATATATCAACGGGTTTGCACGTCCTTTGAAAAGTTCTCGAAACGGCACTAAATAGTTTTGGACGTTATTGGTTTGGAAATCACTTTGACTTTGATTTGTTGATTTGCAAAAGACGATGTCATGTAAATTCAACAATCTTTTCACCTAAGGATACTTTTGGTGTTCATTCGTTAGGGGTACACATATGCATCGTGCACATATGATTGATTGAGTTGATTTACCTGTCGAATGTGTTCACACCCATTCATTCCATTTCCATGACTTGGTTGTTTGAGTCTAAATCCATGGTGTGATTTTTGTATCATATTTGTTCAATCTGGTATCTTATTTTCGTACGAAAAATTTGAAAAATTCAAAAATAGTTTGTGAATATTTGTTTGAGCATCACCTTGCAAGTGCGCGTTTACCATATTATTTGATGCCCTGTTCTGTGCACCGTGACACCCCGATTGTGCTTATTCATTCCTCTCATTTGTCTATTTGGGGACATTATAAAAAGGGGGAGAAAGAATTATCATATTATGGGGAAGTTTGAATTTTGGGGGAGTTTTTGAGATATAGCTTATGTTTTTATCATATATTTGTAGCCATGTTTATCTCATTTCAAACTCGATATGTCACGTGGTATTTGCTTTGTCTCATGTGTGTAGGTATGAAGATTGAAGATCAATATGTTGCACACCCTGATGAGAAAAGTTTTGAGTTTTGATGATTGTTGAAGATTGAAGAACAAACGATGAAGATTTATACATTTGTATCCTTCCATCTTTAAGGTTCATGGGAGGGTAGATTTGTATAGGTCATAAGCTGATAATTCGGATATTTTTATGTATGTACCGGCATAGACATAGGGGGAGATTTGTAAGGACATTTTTGTCCATTATCAATTTGTATGTCGTACGCCGTTACACCGTTGAAGAAACTCAAGATCGCATCTACATCAACGGATCCGAATATCAAAGCGTCTTCAACATCATAGCCTCTGCGAGAATGAACTTGGTAAAATTTTGTTTTTACGTTCCTTAAAGTTCATATTTAGTATTGGGAAATTTTTATAAAATGTTTTTCATAAAAATAAGAAGTAAGTTTTTTCAAGAAAAATGAGGCTTTTAAAAGTTTTTTATTTTTCTGGGAAGCCGGACCGGTCCGCCTCTATACCGGACCGATCCGCCTCCCTACCGGACCGATCCGCCTCCGGACCGGTTCGCCTATCTACCGGACCGATCCGCCTGCACCAGAATACCCCGGACTGTTAGCGAACCGATAAAGCCATATTTTAAAAGAACCGATCCGAGGCCGGACCGATCCGCCTGCAAGCCGGACCGGTCCGCCTGGGATAAGTTCGATCAGATCCGTGTGATTCTTTTCCACCGACTCAAATTTCCTATATATATTCCTACTTCGTTGTTTTATTTTTTCAAGTCTTTGAGAAAACATTTTTAAGAGTTAAAACACAACAAGACTTCAATTTTTGATGTGCCAAACATCTTTTTGATTCACACACAAAAATCCCAATTAATTTTGTGAATCTTTTGGAACCCTAGAACACAAACTCTGTTGTTGTTCATCTTTGTGGAGAGATCTTTGCAACCGAGGACTGCGTGTCATTGTTGAGGGAGTCTCTACAAAGTTTTATGGCTGCGTGTCATTAAGGAGAGCTGCGGATCTTTCTTTGTTGTTTGGGCTGCGAGTCCTTGGAGGGTGCTGTGTGTATTCTCTTGCTGAGTTCAAGACTGCGTGTCTTTGTGGGTTGGCTGCGCGTTGATCCATTGCAGATTTCTCTATGTAATTGTAAGTTGCGACTTGTATATTCATAGTGAAATAAAGGTTTTACCCGAAAGGGGTTTTTTCCTGAAATCTGTGCCTCGGCGTATTTACTGTGTTGCGTGCTTTATTTTTTATGGGTTGACACACCCACCTTTGATTTAAAAGTAGACTCTAATTAAATAAGGGGTACTTGGAAACTTGCGAATTTAATTTAAATCAATTATCACACGGTCGCGTCTCTTTCAAATTGGTATCAGAGCGGGTCACGCTAATTTATCGCGTGATCCTGATTTTTTTTCGAGGATTTACTTTCTGATACAATTTGTCTACTCACGTTTTCAAATTGGTATCAGAGCGGGTTACGCTAATTTATCGCGTATTCCTATTTTCTGCAAAATCGTGTGATATTGACTTTTTTTTAAATCAATTTTTTGAAAAATCGCAATTTTTCTAATGGAACGCCCATTTAATGGGGGGCCTATTTTTGATAAAATTCACGACCGTGCTGATAAATTAAAAAGTTTGAATTTGAAAATTTGCAAAAGAATTAAAGTTTTGGAAAAAGAAAATTCTCTCTTTAAAAGTAAGATTGAATATTTGCAAGCGTTTCAAACTCAAAGTGATATTTGTCGTGAGCACTTTGGTAATTTGTGTATTGATTTTGATTCTTTGAAAATTGCCAAAAAGAAGAGTGATGAGAGAGTCCTTATTTTAAAGAAGGAATTAGAGGACTTAAAAAATTCTAGGGTTCCCGTTTGTGCCGTCGAGGATAAAAAAATTAATCGATGATTTTACGGCACGTGCAAAGACTCTTAGGGATAAGTTTGTTTTAATTGAGGGGGAGCGTGATAAACTGTTAAGTTTAATTGAAAATTTGAAAAAGAAATCCCTATCTTTGGAAGAGTCTAATTCTTTGCTTGAGTCAAAAATTTTGAAGTTAAAAAATGATTTGACAGACTCAAGTAGGTTTGATAGTGATGGTAATGGCTCATCGTGTTCTCATGCTTCTAATGCTAAAGCCAAAACCATTATTTGTTTTAGAGGGTCAACTAATTCCAAGGACGCTAGAAAAGATCACACTTTAGGTGTCATCCCACCCGTTTACACATGTTCGTATTGTGGTAGGAATGGCCACCTTAGGCGTTTTTGTTTTGATCTCAGAAAAAGTCCTAGGAAGTTTATGTCTAGTGTTCCCGTGGTTCCCGAAGTCCCCACACGACGTTTCACATCTATTTGGGTTAGGAAATCACTTTTAGAGGCACTAGATTTTAGACAAGTTGATTCTCGTTTGCTTACACATGATTCTTCTCTTGCCATATCATATAGACGAGTGTGTTTGCATATTTGTCGTACGCTAGTTATGCTTTTTGATATATGTTTGCTAGCGTTGTGACTTATACTTTTTGTATAAATTTCTATTTTTGAAAAATTTTGAAAAATACAAAAAGATTTTATTTTGATAAAATCTTTTAGAAAAATCCAAAAAGATTTTTGTATTTTGTTTGCACCGTTTATGGATGAAGACTTTGGATGACCGAGTCACAACATCATTTCATTATTTTTTCATGTGACTATTTCATAGTGTTTTGAGACAATAGGTCAATTCATCCTTGTGCTTTATAATGTTTGGAGTCATTAAGATGTAATTAAGTGTTGCTTCCTACATGTTTGACTCGTAGTTTCCTTTATTGCACACATGCACGGATTTGTTTGATTATTGTTCTTGACTTATCACATGTTGGTTGGATGTTTTCATCTCAATCCTGTCCTTAAAACGAACCAAGTGCAATAATACGAGAGTAATAAAAGTAGTGCATGTAAAAACCATTGCCCGTGAGGAATAAACTGTTTAGTTTGAAAAAATGATGAGTGAACACGAGAAAGGGCTGCGAGTGAATAATAAGCACGTCGTGAAAGCCACCGTTTTAAAAGAGCCCACACAAAAAATTAAGGCAATAAAAAGATGAAATATGCCAAAAATTTGGGCCAATAGGTTTTCTCTAAGTTGAGATTTTAGTACCTCTTTCGATATAAGAATTGCATTATTATATATGAGGGAGTTTTGGATGGATATATCAATGGGTTTGCACGTCCTTTGAAAAGTTCTCGAAACGGCACTAAATAGTTTTGGACGTTATTGGTTTGGAAATCACTTTGACTTTGATTTGTTGATTTGCAAAAGACGATGTCATGTAAATTCAACAATCTTTTCACCTAAGGATACTTTTGGTGTTCATTCGTTAGGGGTACACATATGCATCGTGCACATATGATTGATTGAGTTGATTTACCTGTCGAATGTGTTCACACCCATTCATTCCATTTCCATGACTTGGTTGTTTGAGTCTAAATCCATGGTGTGATTTTTGTATCATATTTGTTCAATCTGGTATCTTATTTTCGTACGAAAAATTTGAAAAATTCAAAAATAGTTTGTGAATATTTGTTTGAGCATCACCTTGCAAGTGCGCGTTTACCATATTATTTGATGCCCTGTTCTGTGCACCGTGACACCCCGATTGTGCTTATTCATTCCTCTCATTTGTCTATTTGGGGACATTATAAAAAGGGGGAGAAAGAATTATCATATTATGGGGAAGTTTGAATTTTGGGGGAGTTTTTGAGATATAGCTTATGTTTTTATCATATATTTGTAGCCATGTTTATCTCATTTCAAACTCGATATGTCACGTGGTATTTGCTTTGTCTCATGTGTGTAGGTATGAAGATTGAAGATCAATATGTTGCACACCCTGATGAGAAAAGTTTTGAGTTTTGATGATTGTTGAAGATTGAAGAACAAACGATGAAGATTTATACATTTGTATCCTTCCATCTTTAAGGTTCATGGGAGGGTAGATTTGTATAGGTCATAAGCTGATAATTCGGATATTTTTATGTATGTACCGGCATAGACATAGGGGGAGATTTGTAAGGACATTTTTGTCCATTATCAATTTGTATGTCGTACGCCGTTACACCGTTGAAGAAACTCAAGATCGCATCTACATCAACGGATCCGAATATCAAAGCGTCTTCAACATCATAGCCTCTGCGAGAATGAACTTGGTAAAATTTTGTTTTTACGTTCCTTAAAGTTCATATTTAGTATTGGGAAATTTTTATAAAATGTTTTTCATAAAAATAAGAAGTAAGTTTTTTCAAGAAAAATGAGGCTTTTAAAAGTTTTTTATTTTTCTGGGAAGCCGGACCGGTCCGCCTCTATACCGGACCGATCCGCCTCCCTACCGGACCGATCCGCCTCCGGACCGGTTCGCCTATCTACCGGACCGATCCGCCTGCACCAGAATACCCCGGACTGTTAGCGAACCGATAAAGCCATATTTTAAAAGAACCGATCCGAGGCCGGACCGATCC